>JAUMJK010000051.1:0-157407 GCA_033558105.1 Coccyzus lansbergi | reverse complement strand
CCCCGGAGCAGGAGCGCCGCGGTGCGCGTGCGCAGCGTCCCCTTCCACCCGCCCCGCGCCCCGCGCCCTCCCCTCACGCCATGGCGCGCGAGCTCATCGGCCCCGCGCTGCCGCCCGGCTTCGCGCGCCGCGCCGAGGCGGACCCGGATGAGGACTGCGGCCAGGGTGAGGCGCGAGGCGCGCGCCGGCCCCGCCCCCGCCCCCGCCAGCCATGGGCTGCGGCGCCACACGGGGAGGGGAGGGGAGGGGAGGGGCGGGGGGTGGGTGTCTGTGTCTCTCTGGGTGTGTTTGTGGACGGGTGTATCTCTAGGTGCGTGTGTTGTTCCTTGGTGTGTGGGTGTTGTCTGGGGAGGGGGAAGTGTATGTGTGTGTGTCTTGGCCTCTTCTCCCAAGTGACAGGGGACAGGACAAGAGGGAATGGCCTCAAGCTCCGCCAGGGGAGATTTAGGCTAGACATTAGGAGGAAGGTTTTCACGGAAAGGGTCATTGGGCATTGGAACAGGCTTCCCAGGGAAGTGGTTGATTCACCTTCCCTGGAGGTGTTTAAGGCACGGGTGGATGAGGTGCTGAGGGACATGGTTTAGTGTTTGATAGGAATGGTTAGACTCGATGATCCGATGGGTCTCTTCCAACCTGGTTGTTCCATGATTCTATGATTGGGGCGAAGTGTCTGGAGGGGGTCAAGGGATGGACGTCTGTGGGTCTCTGGATGTGGTGGCTCTGTGTGTTGTCTCTGTGGGTCTCTCTGTGGTTCTGTGTGTTGTCTCTGTGGGTCTCTCTGTGGCTCTGTGTGTTGTCTCTGTGGGTCTCTCTGTGGCTCTGTGTGTTGTCTCTGTGGGTCTCTCTGTGGCTCTGTGTGTTGTCTCTGTGGGTCTCTCTGTGGCTCTGTGTGTTGTCTCTGAGGCTCTGTGGCTCTGTGTGTTGTCTCTGAGGCTCTGTGGCTCTGTGTGTTGTCGCTGAGGCTCTGTGGCTCTGTGTGTTGGCTCTGTGGGTCTCTGGTTCTGTGTGTTGGCTCTGTGGCTCTGTGTGTTGTCGCTGTGGGTCTCTCTGTGGGTCTGTGTGTTGGCTCTGTGGGTCTCTCTGTGGGTCTGTGTGTTGGCTCTGTGGGTCTCTCTGTGGTTCTGTGTGTTGGCTCTGTGGGTCTCTGGTTCTGTGTGTTGTCTCTGTGTGTTGTCTCTGTGGGTCTCTCTGTGGCTCTGTGTTGGCTCTGTGGGTCTCTCTGTGGCTCTGTGTGTTGTCTCTGTGGGTCTCTCTGTGGCTCCGTGTGTTGTTTCTGTGGGTCTCTGTGGCTCTGTGCGTCGTCTCTGTGGGTCTCTCTGTGGCTATGTGTGTTGTCTCTGTGGGGCTCTGTGTCTCTGCGTGTCCTCCCCCCATGTCAGTCATGTGTGTGTGTCTGTGTATGCATGTTCCTTGTCGATTGTGTGTGTGTGCGCGCACATGTATGTTTCCCATCCCCTCTGGTGTCAGTCAAGTTGTGTGTATTCCTCCCTCTGTGTCCATCGTGTCATATTTCTCCCCGGTATCTGTCATTTCTCCGTGTGTCATGTCACCCTCCCATGTCGATCATGTGTGTCTGTGTCCCCTCCCTGTGTTCCCATTCCCCCCATGTCAGTTGTGTCTCTGTGTCATTCCCCCCTATGTCAGTCATATGTTTATCCCCAACCCCCCGTGTTGGTTCTGTTGTGTGTCCCATGTCCCTTGCTTCCCCACTGTCAGTCACATGTGTGTGTTCCCTCCCCTCCGGTGTCAGTTGTGTCTCGTGTGTGTGTCCACTGCCATGTCAATCGTGTTGTGTTTTTCCCCCATATCTGTTGTGTCTGTGTGTGTGTCCTCTTCCCCCATGTTGGTCATGCACATGTCTGTGTGTCCGTGTCCCATGTCGGTCATGTTGTGTTTCTCCCCTGTATCCATCATTTCTCTGTATGTTGTCCCTGCCTGTGTTAGTCAGGTGTGTCTGTGTCCCCTCCCTGTGTCGATTGTGTGTGTCTCGTGTCCCTCCCACCTTCCTCCGTGTTGTGTGTGTGTATGTCCATGTTGGTTGTCCCCCAGATCTCCCCCTTCTCCCATCCTGTACCCCCCTCACTGTGTGTTGGGGTGCAGGGCTGGGGTGCAGTGTAGGGGCACAGCTGTTCATGGGCCGGAGAGCTCAGCAGTGGGGCTTCCTCAGCACCACCGGGGCCTCATGGTGAAGCCAGGCTTCATGAATGGGCTTTGTAGCATCTCTTGAGGAAAAAAAATCTCATGTAATGGGGTGATACCGATTGGGTGCGGTCTGCAGTTTGGTTTGAAAATACACTGTCTCTGAAGATATGGAACTGTGGAAATGGGTCTAGAGGAGGCCACAAAAGTGATCCAAGGGCTGGAGCACCTCTGCCATGAGGACAGGCTGAGAGAGTTGAGGTTGTTCAGCCTGGAGAAGAGAAGTATCCAGGGAGACCTTATAGCAGCCTTCCAGCACCTGAAGGGGGCTACAAGGAAGCTGAGTAGGGACCTTTTACAAGGGCATATAGTGATAGGCCAAGGGGGAATGGCTTTGAATTGGAAGGGGGAAGATTTACATTAGATATTAAGAAATTCTTCATAGTGAGCATGATGAGGCACTGGCATGGGTTGCCCAGGGAAGTTGTGGCTGCCCCATCCCTTGAAGTGCTGAAGGCCAGATTGGATGGAGCCTTGGGTGACCTGATCTAGTGGGAGGTGTCCCTGCCCACAGTAGGGTGATTTGAACTGGATGACCTTTAAGGTCCTCTCCCACCCAAGTGATTCTATGATCATTTTTCTGCTTAAGCCCCCTGTGTACTTTCAGACCTCTTGTAGCTCCGAGTGTGGAGCAGAAAAAATGGTGATGGTTGGGCCTTCACAGTGTGCTTTCCCTTGTCAAACAGAACCCCTTGGTTAAGCTGTCATTTTTCAGTCAGCTTTCCTCAGGATGCAGAACTATTCTGCCATCAGTGAGGCTGAGGTGCCTCATCTGCTGTAATGCTGAGAGCAGCCACCTTAGAAGTGGGAATCTCTGAAGCCCCCTGAGTACCAAGCTGCTGCATCTGCAGGGGAGCTTCATTTCCCCCATTTAAGCTCTTAGGTGTTCTGCACTGGTATCATCTCTGGAACGAGCAGTTTAGAGCATTTAATGCGGTCTGTCCTTAACCCGAGTTCAGATTGCTTGTGTATACATATTTAATTTCTCATTTGATAATTCCTAACAAAGCAGCTCTGATGGGAAAGGTTTGCTGCATATGTCTGCTTTTTTGATTTTTCAATCCAGAAGAGGGAGCAATAGGAAGAGAGAGCAAAGCTGCTGCCTTAGCTGCTGCCGTAGCAACACCAAGCTCCGAATCTGTCCTGACTTACCTGCTTGTTTGAGCTGATGCAGCCTTTCCTCTCTATGTTTGTGTTGATGGCTTATTTACATTCTTTCAGTTAATACGTATTTTGTCTGTATTGTGTATGAATCCACTAAACAAAACAAGTTAGACTTATCATTAGGCTGTGGGTTTGTGATGCCAAGTGCTTTGGAAGTATCTGGTCTAGGTTATTCAGCCTAGGTTGTCCACTTTTTGTCCCAGTATACATCAACTCCACAGTAGTTACAATTACAGACCTGCTTGGGGATTTCTGTGTGAAGTGGATGAAGGAATTTATTAGCCTTTTTTTAAAAAACAAAACGAAACACCCTGCTGGAGGGTTATTTTTGTTTTTATAACCTCTATAAACTTTTCTGACTTGCCATAGCTTGGCATTACAAGCATACCTGCTCAACACATGAGGCGTGTTGCTGCAGTGTGCAGAAGAGGAGGCAAGAGCGAGTACTTTGTCATAACACAGTTTGCTGTACAGAAGTATAGCTCCAGCTGGATCCCTGTGCCTGGAGGTTCTGAGTGACAAAATCATGTGTTGGGCCTGCCAGGGGTGTCTTCTGTGCTGTAAGACTTGCTGGGTCCTTAGAATGGCCCTAGCAGTTATTCTGTAGCTATCATAGAATCATAGAACAACCAGGTTGGAAGAGACCCATCGGATCATCGAGTCTAACCATTCCTATCAAACACTAAACCATGTCCCTCAGGATCTCATCTACCCGTGCCTTAAACACCTCCAGGGAAGGTGAATCAACCACCTCCCTGGGAAGCCTATTCCAATGCCCAAGGACCCTTTCCGTGAAAAACTTCCTCCTAACCTCTAGCCTAAATCTCCCCTGGTGGAGCTTGAGGCCATTCCCTCTTGTCCTGTCCCCTGTCGCTTGGGAGAAGAGGCCATTACCCTCCTCTCTACAACCTCCTTCTTAAGAGATACTTCAGCTTTTAAAACTGAACAGCTTTTCCTCTATGTTTTCTTTCCTTGTGGTGGCATTGCTGCTAGGGTTGCTCTTTGGTTTTCTTTAAGAACAATGGTGGATTTTATTTTACTTTCATAGTTTGTACCTCTCAGCAGCAACAAAGTTAGGACTCTGGGCAACCGTTCTGAGAATTTGGTCAAAAAGGTTTAATTTGGAATATGAATAGAATATAATGGACTGTTTCAGTTGGAAGAGATCTACAAGAATTATCCAGCTGCCTGAGCAATTCATGGCTGACCAAAATTTAAAGTGTGTTATTAAGGGCATTGTCCAAGCACCTCTAAAACACTGACAGGCTTGGGGCTTCAACCACCTCTCTAGGAAGCCTGTTCCAGTGTTTGACCACCCTCTTGGTAGAGGAATGATGTCAGATGTCCAGTCTGAAGCTCCCCTGGCACGGCTTTGAACCATTCTGACGCTGGGTACTAGGGAGAGGAGATTGACACCTCTCTCTCCACTTCCTCTCCTCAGGAAGCTGTGGAGAGCAATGGGGCCACCCTTCATCATCCAAAGTCCTGAGCTGCTTCTCACCCAATATTCCTTGCAGTCCTTTAACCAGTTTTGTTGCCCTCCTCTGGATGCATTCAGGGACCTTCACATCTGCCTTAAGTGTTGGGCCCAGACATGACAGTGTTTCAGGACGCTAAATTATCAGTAGGATCAAATCTCTATTACATCATGTTCGTATTGTGTGTGTGTAAACTGGTGCTAGTCCTTCCTGCCCTGCTGTGGATCTTGTGACCATTTCTGGTCTTTGGTTGCTCCAGCTGACTCAGTGTTGACTGAACCTGTAGGGGTACCCAGGTAAAGTGTTTTGTTTATGGGGCACTTGTTAGGATCAGTGGCTAAGCTACTTCTGGACCCAGTATACATGGTACTGTATCCAAATAAGTCTATAAAAAAGGGAAAAGAGAAAAAATAAAGGAACTCTGACTGCTGGTGGGGACAGTGCAGGAAACAGCTCAGACATGTTAGCAGAGTTAGTGTCTGAATTTTTCCTTTGCTGGGGTATCTCCCCCTCCTCATTACTCCAGGGAGGGAAGGGTTGATTGGAGCATGAGAACTCCATCAACTGCCCTGGTCTTCTGACAGTACTGGTTCTTTGAAGTCCAGATGCCAAAATCATACCATTTTCAGCTGAGTACTTAAGCCCAGACTTAGCTGAACTGGGAATAACCTTAATTGTTAAGCCATTTCTAAAGCAGGCTGGCAATTAAATTCCACTCATCTATGGTCTCTCGTTCTGTCTATGTGCAAATGCTGTGATTCTTCACTAGTAAGCTTCAAGTGCTTTATTAAGGTGGTAGATTACTTTAAATGTATTAATTTATACCATATGCATTATAAATCAGCTGTTAGGTAAAACAGAGTTTTCTAGTCCTGTTCCAGAAAGCACTCATTCAGTAGTGGATTAGTGCCACAATTTAATTCAGGAGATGTGTTCATCGAAATGTCATTCTAAAAAAACCTTAATTTCTAGAAGTTTGTTTCGACATCTTTTCTAAATGCTAGACAGTGCAATGAGTGAAGAAACCTTATTCCAAGTAGATCATGATCATTTGAAATGTTTAATATGTATCCCAACAACTTTGGATGTTCAGTTGCAGGACCAGCACTGCCTCCAGGCTATAAAAGCAACTGCAGCTCAGAAACTCCAGACAGTGATGATGACTCGGAACCTCTACCCAGAGACACAAACAGAGATTCAGAAGAGGAGACAGAAGGAGATCCAGTACCCAAGTGAGTGTGTTCTTAGGTTATTTACATATTTAGACTGTATTGCAAATGATGTGTCTGCATAAATTATGAGAGAGGGTCAATATTATATAAATAGAAAGGTAAACCCTGTACCTGTGTAACACCTGATGGCATGTTCTGCATGTTCTTTGTGACCAAGAATATTCAGCTGACCCGTTTGATACCCTACTGTGGAATTAAGTTATTTAGGGCAATCATATTTCTGTTTAATTTTAGTTCTACAATTAAAGTAGTAAAACTCTCAGACACTACTTATTATGTATTCAAGTATATGGGTTTTTCCCTGTTTCTGGGAAACTGCCTCTCATTGCGAGGTCGTAAGAACTCTTTATGGGCATGAATTGATACATTCAATTAAGGCAGCCCTAATGAAAATAAACCTGAATTTCTTAACAAATAATAGGACTCCACCCATGCTGTTGTTTGGTGGGGTTCATTGCTCACAACTGCTGTGATAAGAACTTGTGTATGCTCATGCTAGGTCTTGTGTAAAGGACTTGAAGGCATCATGCCACTTTAGTGAGCATAATAGTAATTATTACTCACTTTTCTCTTCTCTTTTGAACTGAAAAATCATTACATTAGATGTGAATTGGGAAAAATGCTTATCAAAATGCAGACTGTGCAAAAATAGAGAAAGCAGCATGCTTGATTTTAAATTACTTTGTGACTTGAAAATAGTATTTCAACATTATACTACTCTTCTTTCCACAGCAAAAGCATTCTTAATATTTTTTTAAAAATGTCAGAGTATTTTTTGAGTGAAGCTTATGCTCCCAGTTTTTTAATTGCTGCAAATTATTTTGGATCCTTTTGCACAGTTTCCTTGGTAACAGCAGGGTATTTAGTGCATAAGACTGTCTGATATAATTTTATGTATTTTTTTCATTTTTGAAATGTGGACAATTGCTACTCATGTCAAGGTAATTATTAAATGAAATCTTTTTATTTGCAGAAAGCAAAAAAGAATTCAGGAAGAAGATGATGATGATGGCTTTTTTGGGCCTGCTCTTCCTCCTGGATTTAAAAAACAGGATGATTCTCCAGAGAGGTAATTAAAATGGAATTATATTCAGAATCTTTTCCTTAAATCCCAATTATTTTAGATTAAATATTTTGTGACAGTATTACAGAACATTTGTATTGTACACTTAAGATTATTGGAATTGCTTCCTTCACATTATGAGAACAGGAACAGCGTTCTCTTGAAACGGAACACACAGCCCTCATAGCGCTGGTTGGAAGGTTGAAGAGAAAAAGTGAATAAGTGAATTGTCTGAATTATATTTTGAATGTCTGATTTTTTCAATTTCTTACAATAGGTCTCAGGTCAGCATAGAAAAAAATGAATTTCAGCTGCAAGGACCCATAGTTCTGTAGTTCATTCTGGGCTGCGAGGGTGTAGGGCAGTAGGGCAATCTGAACAGTGTAGGCTTCTAGAAAGCAAGCTGTCAGGTCTCAGCAAATAAACATTATGTACAGCATCTATCAGGAAACTTTCTGTTTGATTGCATGCAATTATAAAGTGCTTCCCCAAAAAGTCTATGACTTTTCTTTGCAGAACTTACAGCCTTCTAGTCTTTACATCAATTTGTACACTTCCTGCTGTAAAGTGAAATGGTTACCAATAGTGAAATTGGTACTTCCGAGGGGATGCTTATTGATGGAAGGTGCAGGAGAGTCCGTTGATCACTATTGTCTTCCTCAGAACAGTAGAGAACTGTTAGATAAAATAAATGAATAACAACCTGTTAGGGATGAGTGTTCAGTTCTAGGAAAGTGATGCAATATGTTGTCGAGATGTGTATGTATTTATGATCTCAAAGGAAATTTCAAAGTCGAATTTTTTTTTTTTTTTGGTTTGGATAAATTTTTATGGTGCTTGGCAGCAGCTGGGCAAACAAGAATTTATTTAACTAGGGTCATTTGGAAGTATCCTCTTAATCAGTTTGATTGCACTTTGCTTTAATTAGCAAATACTTCTGTAGTTGTGGGTATCACACTTAGTGGGCTCATCATGTAATCGGAGTCTTTTATATGGTCATGTAACTTTTATTTCTCCTTAGTTTACTTCCAAAATGGTGAGTAACTTGCATTTGAGTTCAAAGGGAACAATCTGCCCTGTGTCTGTGAGAGTGAGAGATTAAAGCAGAAAAAGGCACTTGTCAGGTTGTAGGGTTTTTTTTTATTCTAGTTCACCATACAACTGCTCCTAGCACACACTGAGAAAGCACATTGAATAGAGCTGTTTTGCACCCAGCCCTGATTCCCTGAATAGGTGGGAAAGGTGTGATGTGTGGGAAGAGCCTTGTCTATCTTCCACCCCCATACACCTGGCAGTCTGGTTGTGCTGACAGGCTGAGGCGTATAAGCTGTGCAGGGTGTAGACACAATGCTCTTAACCATCTCCACGCTGCATTGCCCAAGCACTGAACAGACTGCCAGCTGATGAGCTAGCCAAGAATAATTGAAACAAATGCAGGCTGTTTATTTCAATGTATGGACACACTGTTTATTAGCTTTGTGTGACATTTGCGTTCTTTTAGAAAAGCTTTTGTTCTCTTGCATCTTTTCCAGACTTGTCAAAGCAACATGTTCATGATTGGGAGCAGTTTATGTGCTGATTGGCAGCTTGTTAAAAATCGCTTGAATCATTGCAGTTTAAAAGATATATATATATGAACAGGTTTCCTTTGCCTTTAGGGAGGGTGTTAGTGTGCATCAATGTTACACAGAAGCACAGCATCCGTAAATATTCCTGAAGTATTCACACATCAAGGTAAAGAGCCAAGGTTATCTTAAAAAGATGTAAGTTAAACATCAAAAGAATGCTGTAATGCCCATCATGAAACACACATTAGTAAGGACTCCCAAGTCTAGCAACAGGAAAGCATTCTTTGCCATACATAAAATCTGATATTAAATGAGAGCTTAATTCATTATAAGTTTGAGGTGATTTTTTGAATGCTTGTAGATGGGTACTGAAGATGCCAACAGCAGCAAAATGTGTTTAACAGTTTCATTTAGCTTCACTCCACCTATTCAGAGAGCCTTTGGAGATCCAGGAAACTGTCAGCGTGATTACATTGGCTGCTGGGGAAAGACCTGAGCAACAGGGTTATTCATGTGGAAAAAATAGCATAGAAATGGAAAGCGTGGGAGCGATGATTATGGAAATAATTTTTTTTTTATTCCTTGGAAGAGCCTTTGAGCTGTGACAGAAGCAAGGCAGAGTATTTTAGATCTGATCTTTTTCACAAGCTGCACAGAGACAGTCCACAGCATAGATGTTGTTATATATTTTAGTAGAAAGCTTTTATATAGCTTGATTTAACCCGCATTTGAAGCAAAATAAAGGTACTTGTATACTAAAATAAAAGATTCTTTTGGCCATATCTGTCTGGGTTTAAATTCAATCCCTTTAAATTGTGTTTGGAACTTTATACTTGGTTTTAAGAAGAAAACGTTCAGAAGGGAACAATGGAAAATAAAAGCTGTTTGGTTTTTTGGTTTTTGGAGGTTTTTTTGGGCAGCTACAAAGAGGCAGAACTTAAGATTTAACCCAGACCTCTTGCCTGGGTTTGAAACCTCCCCAGTGCCCATGTCCTGGCCTGAGCTCACATTTGTTGCTTCTGTATGTCTATCTGTGGTTGGCTTTCTGGCATGACTGTCTGCTTTTTATTTCCCCTCTTTAGTTAATATCACTACAGCAGGGCTGTGCTGATTAGATTATGTGGGATTTAGCAAAAGACCATAATTAGCATAATTCAATTCATGTTGTGTTGCATTTGATTGCCCTGAAGCTCAGAAACTGTGGATCATAATAAGCAAAGTCTCTGCTGATACATTGTGAGAATACTGTCACTTGGATATTTCTTCAGGTGATAATTGTTTGGGGTTTTAATTAGCTTTTGTTAGCTTTTAAAAGTATGATGGCGGATTATTGCTTTTCTGTACTACAAGCACAGTTTGCTTTGAACCGTTTTCACCATTGAAAGGATATTCTTGCCTTTCTGTGTTCATCAAGGTACTTGAATTATGCTGCTTGCAGAGCTGCTGTGTGAAAACAAATTGGTGAAGTTGATTTGGAACACAAAAGTTTTCATTGCCAGTCCAAGGGAAGATAAACATAAAATCAGAGCAGTTCTCTGAATCTGTTTATTGAAGGGCAGTGATACTGTGATGCAAGGAACAAATGGATAAAATTTGCTTTGTTGCTAGAGTAGTGTATATTTGACCTCCCGCTTTTCATTGCTCTTGAATCCAGTGAAGTGTATTGTGGTATAAAAAAAGTGGATTTCCTTGACTACGTGCTGCAGCTTTCTCAGTTTTCTTGAATCCTAGCTATCTCAAAAGGTCCTCCTTGGAAACAGAGAAAGACTTTTCATATTCAGGTATTTCTGTGGTGGGTGCTTTGGGCAAGCCTGGCATGGGGAGGAAGGAGAACTGCTCTTTTCATCAATGTGTAATTTTTATTTTTGTATTAATCTATTACAGTTTTTCCCTTGCAGCAGACAGTGGAAGCTGTTACTTAATGTTGGTTACATTACTGTTTTGGGGTTTTTTTACTCCAACTGAAAACCAAGTTTGGTTTGTTGTTTGTTTTTTGTTTTCTTCCCTTCAAGGCCTATTATAGGTCCTGCATTACCACCTGGCTTTAGGAAACAGGACACCAGGAACAGCCAATGTGCCATAGGACCGTCTTTTTCATCAGAATGCCATACGCAGGTTTGTGAAAACAGAAGCTTGTTGTTTTAGTACAAGCTATCTGAAATGCTTAAACAAGTAGGAGCCTAAAAAAGTCAACTACACATAGTTTTCAACATAACAAGTTAATTTTAGACCAGGAAGCAACTAATTTACCTGAGTCAAATACTGAAGCATAAATAAGCCTTAAAAAGAGAAAGTCTGGTCTGGTCTGTTGTGATTTTGTCGTTAGGTAGGTGATACACTAAATGCAGGAGATCTGGGTGTCCTAAACTGCAGTCGCAGTAATTCTTCCTGATGTTTTTCCATTCTTTCTTTTGGTGTGACGTCCTTCAGAAGTGAACATCCTGGCAAAGTTCAGATTTTTAAAGATGTTAAAAGAAGTGATGCAACCGGTTAGAATGAAATTTTTTACTTGCAATTCAAACTTTTACTGCTTTCCTGATGGGGAAGCAGAAAGGATTGCATATTTCATCTATCTTCACCTCTTTAAAAGTATTCTCAGTGGATGTATTAAATCACTTTATCCAAAAGAATGCAATCAAGAACGACGCTAGTTTCACTAATTGTTCTTATTAGTAGTAAGCTGGTACCTGTAACTAGGAGCAAGGTGGAGCAGGACAGTGACATGTAATTTTTTGGCTCGTGGTTTTTGACTGTTCTCATGAGGTTAGGTAAAAACTAGGTATAAGTCCTGCAGCCTAATCACTGGCTGCAAAATAACGTGTGCACTACTAAATGGCCTCAAGCCATGCTGTCCTCAAGCTCCGCCAGGGGAGATTTAGGCTAGAGATTAGGAGGAAGTTTTTCACGAAAAGGGTCATTGGGCATTGGAATAGGCTGCCCAGGGAAGTGGTTGATTCATCTTCCCTGGAGGTGTTTAAGGCATGGGTAGATGAGGTCCTGAGGGACATGGTTTAGTGTTTGATGGGAATGGTTGGACTCGATGATCCGATGGGTCTCTTCCAACCTGATGGTTCTATGATTCTAAATAACATTCTGGAATAAGATGTGTAATAAAATACAGCTGGAAGTATGGGAAAGATTCAGCCCCCTAAAATGTGGTCTTCTGGTGCAGTTCTGAGGGATCTAAATCATCTGCAGGGAGCTGGCAGATAGGAAGTAGCATTTTAGAGAAGCTTGTATCCTCCTTGAGCAGCACCTCTTAAGCCAGGCAGGATACCCTAAAACGTTAAAAGTGGTACTGGATACCAGTGTTTAGGCAATTGAATCTCTCACATACTCTGATAACTAAATATTAATTCCTTGTGAGAATTAACTTTTGTTTCCACAGTTATTCTGTTTATTTCTAAGGTACTTACATTTTTAAGTTTAACTCCTAGACACTGTAGGGCATGCTAGGAAGGAATTAATCATAGAATCGTAAGGTTGGAAAAGCCCTCTTAGATTGTTGAGTCCAACCATTCCTATCTGCCTCTAAACCTTGTCCTTGAGTACCTTGTCTACCCATCTTTTAAATACCTCCAGGAATGGTGAGTCAACCACCCCCATGGGCAGCCTGTTCCAGTGCCTGATGACCCTTTCTGTGAAAATTTTTTTCCTGATATCCAGTCTGAACCTCCCCTGGCACAGCTTGAGCCCATTCCCCTTTGTCCTGTCCCCTGTCACTTAGGAGAAGAGGCCAGCATCCTCCTCTCCACAACCTCTTTTCAGTAGAGAGCAATAAGGCCTCCCCTCAGCCTCCTCTTCTCCAGGCTAAACAACCCCAGCTCTCTCAGCTGCTCCTTGTAAGACTTGTTCTCCAACTCCTTCACCAGCTTCGTTGCTCTTCTCCAAACACACTCCAGAGCCTCAACATCCTTCTTGTAGCAAGGGACCCAGAACTGAACACAGTACTCGAGGTGCAATCTCACTAGTGCCAAGTACAGGGGCAGAATATCCTCCCTGGACCTGCTGGTCATGCCGTTTCCGATACAAGCCAGGATGCCATTGGCCTTCTTGGCTACCTGAGCACACTGCTGGCTCATGTTCAGTTGACTGTCAATCAACACAGGCAAAAGCTGCTCTGTAAGTTCACTTTTTTTAACAGTTGTCACAAAGTATACCATTCTCTAGCCTCCTTTAGTGAATGTTGTCATAATCTTTCATGAAGAATGTTTCTTATGTTTTTAAGACACTCATCATCTTATAACTCCAAATAACCATTAAGCAATTTGCCATAATGATAAGTCTCTTGAGACAGAGTTGTCAAAACTGGTCTGCTTGTATGATTTGCCAACAAACACATCTCTTTTCTCTTAAACAGATCTTCTAGCATCAGCTTTGTTACAGTTATTACAGAATGTAGCATATTTTTTTTCTCTTTCTAGTAACACTCTTTTTACCTTTTAATATGTGGTTTGGGTTTTTTTTTTAATTTAATTATTTTGTATTTTGATACAGTTATAGAGACAGCTTATTCTATGCTGACTCTACTTTATACTGATGTCCCCTTCAAACCTGAACGCAGTATTTTTTAATGTTTGCTTAATTTCATCATCTTTGGCGCAGTTTGTAACGGAGTGAATTGAGCTCAAGACTAATGAGAATGGAAATGAGACATACTTCTTCAATTAAAACTCAGTGTGGAATTTGTCTTTCATCCTCAAATACTTTGTAGTACAATTTCTTATGAAAATCTTACATCTTTGAAATTTTTATTTCTTTGTACACAGAGAGGGAAGTGTATTACTACCTTGGTTTCTCGGGATGGTTATTCCTCTTTCCCCCTAGCTCCTTCTTTCAAAAAAAGATAGAGAATGTAGTCGCCCCATTCTTTAAAAGTTGAAGCAATATCATAGTGTTAGAGAGCCATTGGTGTTGCCTCTTAGCACTGTTAGTCTTTGTAAGTGACCAATTATGTCTCACCATCCTCAGTCGTTTGAATCTATCTCATGCAACAAGATCATTCACCATTAAGTTTGCTAAGTCTTTTCTTGCACCATGTGGTTCACAACCCTGTGTAGCTGCATGTCTTGCGACTTGAAGCTTAACTTTCCTGTTGCTTGAACCTTTGAATATTCCAAAAGGCAGAGAGAGACAGCTTGGAGCAGTGTCATTAAAGCACAACAGTTTCAGTGGAAAGCGGCACACATGGGAGTAAAGTGGCTTATTTCACACCTGTGGTCTTCCTTATCCCAAATCCTTCTAAAGGAGTGGGACGCCAGCTATGAGCAGCCTGAAGTATGAATGCGGTGTAGTGAGATACCTCTCCTGCTCTTCTCCTTTCACTTGTCCTCCATTCCCCATGCTCCCACTAGCTGACTCTTCTAGTGAGGTTCTTTACTCTGTCCTTGTATTTTCCACTGGGTCACTTCTGCCTCAGGCAACTTAATTTACATAGAAGGCTCCTGATACTCTTTTTTTCCACTGCTTTTCACTCTTGAGCCCTTATCTTCTCTGAAATATCATTCATATCTTGGTTCAAGCTTGTACACCTGGTAACCAAAGTTTGCTGTGACAAAAAGAATCCATTCCCCCCGACCTTCTTCATCCTCCATTTGAAACTTATTTGCGACCACCTTATATTCTCAAGTAAGGCTCTGTGCTTCCTGAGTATACAGCCTTGCCATCTTACTCATTGTTTTGTCACTCCTGTTCAGGCTGTAGCTGAATCTTTTAACTTTGTAGATATTGGGCTCCTTAGCTCTCTTTCTAGGGCATGAAGGCATTCACATTTTTTGTCTAGTTCTACCTCCATCCATACTGTTTTAGCTTGGAGGGACCTGTGAGCCTTCTGTACAACTTTTGGCAGCCACAAAGATCTTATTAACATTGAGTCATAGAATCATAGAATCACCAGGTTGGAAAAGACCCACCAGATCATCGTGTCCAACCAAACTCTCTTTCAAACTCAGGTTTTTTAGCTGTTCCCCAAATCCTGGCTTAGAACTCAATGTTAAAAGGGGATCAAAATGAATGACACAAGCGAGAGATTAGACTGGCAGGTACTAATACACCCAAGGGTGCAGTACCATGCGTGCTAGTGTACCCTAGTGTGCATGTTAGTCTTTTGAGCATCCTTACAGAATCTGAGCATGAGACAGTGCAAAACTTTGCAAAATCTTGCAGTGCCAAACTGCAATCCTCACTGTGGACATCCGTCTAAATGTTGCTAGTGATGGTAAAGGTCTAAGTATCAATGATGTATGTTTATAGGTTTCAAATTTACCTGTGGCTACACAGGCTACATAGCTGCATCCAGAGCGATGTAAAGTAGCAGGACTTTGGTAAACACAGTGGATACACAACCGTTTTGCCTCAGGCAAAATATGGTGCTTTTGGAAACATGAAAACTAAGTATCCACGGTAAAGTGCTATAGCAGGGGCTAATCTGAAGGTGTAACCCAGGTTTTTGTTGTCTGACTGGCAGATGCATTGAATTAGGTTTATATCTTCTAATCAACACAGAATCATAGAATGGTTTAGATTGGAAGGGCCCCTTATAGATTATCTGGTCCAACACCTCTGCCATGGACAGGGACACCTTCCACTACATCAGGTTGCCCACAGCTCAGTGCTTCCTGACCTTGAATGTTCCCAGGAATGGGTTATCTACCACTTCTCTGGGCAACGTTTCCAGTGTTTCACCAAAACTTTCTAACTCTGTAAAGCTGAAGTGTTTCTCGATGATTTTACCACTGTAGTTGAGAAAAATGTTTTATTTTTGGAAGGGAACAGATAGTAGCGAGGAAGATGACAATCTTATAGGCCCAATGCCTGCAAGAGGACCAATGGAGTCGGATGTGACTAAAGAATTTGAACGCAGAGCTCAGAGAATGAAGGAAAAACTTACTTCAGCAGACAGCGTAAGTTGGATTTCTTAATTTCCTGTGGATTGTTGCCAGAGTGGATTTGTGTTTTATTTTGCCTATTTCTATGTGAACCTGGGTGCAGCTCTGCTTGGGATGCTAAATATTTGCAATTGTTAAAAGAAATAAAAATCCATAATTTCTGCTGGAAGCTAAGAGATTGAGACAGCCATTTTTTTTATTACGCTTTTCTACATCCCCCCCCAATTGCTTTTGTAAAGGATGAACCCAAGCAAGTTACCAGGGAATCATGGATGACTGAGCTTCCACCTGAATTGAAAAGCTTTGGATTTGGCCCAAGAACATTCAAAAGAAGAGCTGATGACAAATCAGGTGATAGATCTGTTTGGACAGATACTCCAGCTGACAGAGAGAGAAAAGCCAAGGTGAGTATTTATTAATTCATACACACCTGCAAGCAGTATGCACATTGTTGATACTCTTTGAAAACAAAGTAATGATACTCTGGGTGGTTCAAGGACTTTTTATTCCAAAATTTTTCATTGTTATCAAAACCTATTAATTCAGGCTTAGAGGTAAAGGCAAGGAAATAATGATTTTAAGTGTCATTGATATTCATTTATTGCCTCTCACTTGTGCAGGAGTCAGGTACTTTGTATCAGCTCATTGAATTGCCAATTAAAGGGTGTCCAGTTTCTTCTTTCATCAAACTAAGCAAAAAAAAAAAATTAAAAAAAAATCTGGCAGCCTCTATTGTGGCCTCTGCCCTTCAGATTTAATTAAAGTAAATATAGATTTCCTTGCTATCCACTTAAGATATTCTGATTAATAGTGTGTGATTTGCTTCTACTCATCAGGAAAGAGAGGAGGCAAAAAAGTCAACCAGTAAGGATAATGAAGAAATTGTGTTATCTAGGAGAGACAAGAGACTTGCCGAGCAGGTGACTTCATACAATGTAAGTGTAGTAGCAAAATACATCTTCTTCCTGCATTTTCTTTAAGTCTCCACTATTCTCTTCTGGTTCTTGTTTCTAGCACTGTGGTTTCCATGGAAATGCCACTACAGTCTTCCCATTTAGTGCCCAAGCCTGCTGCTCTTTAAGTCGTTGGAACTTTTGTCATTGACTTCAGCAAGAGCAGGACTGGGTCGTCAAGCTGCTGCTGAAAACAGCCCCTGACAGGACTGGCGTTTGCGTAGTTGTCTCAGTTTTAGGTGGTGTTTTCTTTAAAGCATCCTTATGTCAGGATGTGGTTGCTGGGAGCAAACAACTTTAATTCAAACGTGAGCTTATTTTGCCAGATTACCCGCATCCCAAGAATAAAACACCAGTAAAGGTTTATCTTTTAGAACAAAATATGCATTAACACAAAAGAAGCCTGATGGGCTATGCAGATCAATGCATTAATTACACCATGTAATTAATTACTTTAACTGCTCATTACAACAGCAATATTACATGATGTTTTCCTTGGTCTCTGCAGAACCAGGTAATTTTCGGTCAGATAGATGTTGATTACTAGAAATCTGAACTCCATGTCAAATTCCTTGTCACTGTTCTGTCTGCCAACCCTGTCCACCAGAATGTATGGACTGTTGCCTGCCTTACAGCTGTTTGTTCTAGTTATTCCCTGATTTATGGCCTGAAGTCTTATGGAAGGCAATCTGGTCTCTTGAGAGTACGATTAATTAACTTGAGAATCACAGCCTTGGTTTATATTACATGATTGAAGTTTATCTGGCACTTTTAATAATTTATTTGCGGTTCATTAAATCACGTCCCTCTTGACTTAGAGGCTTGTAAATCCAGAGCTATTACCCTACTGTCCTAAATGTCTTCTCTTAAGTCTGTTTCTACTGTCATTATGAATACAGTAGAATAATTTTCATATAAAACTACAGGATTTGCTCTGTACCACTGCCAGAATAAAACATACTGGATTGGTGCAAAAATCATTGGTTTCATCATTGTAAACTGTGATGCTTATTTTAGATTAAACTTTTATTTCACTTACTGAATGTCTGTTTCACTTAATAAACTGTCTTCATCTGTATACCATTTAAAGTGTGAAATTTGCTCTACTTATTTATACTAATGGTTTTGTTCTCACTGTTTGTTCTTTTTTGTATTACACTGTCAACTTAAAGAAGGAAGAAAAGCAAATTTGACCGCTTTTGTTGTATGCATTAGAAAGGGGATGTAAAACAGCAGAAACTGCTAGTGAGATCAACCAAGCATTTGGCCAGAGGACCATCAACAAACATACCCTTGCAATAAAGGTTTCGTGTGCCTAGGCATGAGAAAACAGAGCTTATCATCTTTTCCTCTTTCTGCTGAGACAGTTAGTTTGGACTGGTCTTTTGGCTGGTTTGTCATGATCTCAGAGTCTGGGAAATTTAGGGATACAGAAATACACTTCACCTGAGTAAAGGAGGATCCACATTGTCTTGTGAGAGCAGCAAAAGTTTTCTGTTGTATTTGGGCTGGATCATGCTCTATGATAAAGGCAACTAAAGTCCTCGATGTCGCAAAATGCGTGCTCTAGCTCACACCTGTCAGCCAGCAGCAGATGATTCAAATACTGAGAAGTTAAGAGCATATATTAAAAACATAATAGTGCGTGAGAATAAGATCAGAAAGGGTATCCAGCTTGTTCCTTCCCTTAGTGGTGACCAAAACCAGGTGCTTAGGGGGAAAGTGTGTAAGAAACTGAGCCTGTACTTTGACGTATTTCTCTTGACCTATTATCTTCATTTGTCTCTGCTAATAATGGCAGAGAAACATTTTTTTGGTGTTATTTTTATCCTTTATCTCCACTGTCTGTGGTGATTGAACATTATGGTTATCTTTAACGTCAGTGAAGTATTAATGTTTTACTCAGCACAGACAAGATTACACATGCTTTCTGCTCTGTGTATGCTGAATTTATCATTCTATTTTATTAAGCTGTCTTCTTTTTCTGGAATTTTTTAGCCTTCCTAGTTCCAACCTTTCCATTTGGGTTTTCTGTGTGTTGTTGATATTTCGTAACACCTTATTTCCTCTTCCTTCTTCCTGTTTTTCCAGGAGTCAAAGAGGTCAGAATCTCTAATGGACATACATCAGAGAAAGCTAAAGAGCAAAGCATCTGAAGAAAAGAGCAAACCTCAGGAAAGAAGGCCATTTGACCGAGACCAGGATCTCAAAGTCAACCGATTTGATGAAGCACAAAAGAAAGCTCTTCTAAGAAAATCCAGAGATCTGAACAGTAAATTTGAGCACAGTAAAGGCAGTATGTTTTTATAACATAAAACTGTGAAGCTTTTTTGAAGTTAAGTCAATTAAACTTTGAATACTTAATTTTTTAAGTATTTTCCTGTAAATATTTGTATACAAATAAATATCCTGATCTTTGACTACTTTTCCTTGTCTGCAAATAGTCTGTTAGGGAAGATCATCCATGCTAAAACTAAAATGGTAAATAGAAGTCCTAATATAAAAAAGATGATGTGAATTTGATACTTTAAAACATTGATAAATATATTCCTTTTTTTTTTGTTATCATAATAATAATTGATTAGAACAGGTGTTATTCTAAGGAGTTCTGCACCTCTTGCAGTGGTGTTGGCAGTTTCCTCCTTTCTCCTACCATGCTTAAGATACTCGCTGAGCCTGACCTGAAGGCCATGGACAAATCCCCTGTAGGCTGCTTGGCTGGAGCTCCTGCTGGAGAGTATAAACTCAATGACAACTTTTATGTCTGCCCTGTGCTTTTATTTCTACGATTCTGTGTCTGCACATTCATACAGGTTTATATGTATGTAGTATAATTTCTGTACTATAGCAGGAAGAGCTAGTGCTGGCAGGAGCAATGAAACCTCAAGATTTGCAGACTTAATTATAAAATGATAGTACACAAGATGAGAAAATCTAATCTGAGCTTCCATTTGCAGGGCCCTAGCATCAGAATATCCCTTTTTTTTAAGCAATTACAGTGTGAAAACCAAGCCAAAATAAAGCTTATATTGTCAGTTAATTTGCAGAGCAGAACAGCTCTTTGATATTAAAAAGGAAACAAATCTGGCATTTAAAACATCTACATCCATGTTTATTTCTTTCTTTTCTTGGTGTACAGAGCAGTTGAAGGGAGGGTTGCGTTACCTATTTAAAATTAGACTTAAGCTATCATCCTTTTTTTTCTCCAGTAATGTTTGAGATCCTTTTTGAGTTGCTACTGGAAGTATCTAAATGTGAACAATTTGTACATGAGACCTTGTCAGCTTGTTTGGAAGTGTGACATATTTTGCCTATTAAATCTCTGGGGTTCACTGCAATTTGAAAAAAGGCTACCATGACAGAGGGTTTCTGGGTTTGTTCAATTAACGGAGCTGCGACCTGATGAGCCACAGCAAGAAATGGCTAAAAATTTGAGTATTATTGTATTGCAGGTGTGTATAAGCCCAAGGCACAGCCTTTCTGTGGAGCTGAGAAGTCTTGGAGAGTTTTCGGTGTCGCAAATGAACACTTACATACAATGTACTCAAATAAATGCTTTTTTCTTCTTAATAGGCAGTTTATTTTGCTATCTAAAAAATGTGCTACCTTCAGGTCGAAGAGGGACTACTTTTGTGTTGTGTTTGTTTTTAATTTTATCAATTTTGAGTTTCTGAGTATTTTTGTTTGGAGATAAGAGAAAGGCTTAAACAAAGGCCACTTAATTTTTTTCCCCTTGAACAAAGTCCCACTAGGTTTTTACTTTCTGAGTTGTCTCTTTCCCCTTTTTGGGAAGCTTCGCTGCAGCTGTGGGTTAAACAGTGTCTAGGAATTGTCAGTTGTCTTAGCAAATGTCAATTTCTTAGTTGGTATATTTGGGTTTCTTTAGGCAATTAAAGTAGTGACAAGGTGAGCATTGCAGGACTAGCTAAATCTTCATGGTTGACCAAAAAAAAAAAGATTCTCATGCTTGCTTTTGGAAACTACTGCAGTGAGAAATCACTTTATCATAGAATCACCAGGTTGTACAAGACCCACCGGATCATCGAGTCCAACCATTCCTATCAAACACTAAACTGTAGAATCACAGAATCATAGAATAACCAGGTTGGAAGAGACCCACCAGACCCGCCATGTCCCAGAGCACCTTATGATCGAGTGTTGCCTTGTGCTGAAAGAGCTGCTCTCACAAGCACATTGTGCAGTCATTGCTCATTCATGTAAGATTGTCGCAGGGACGTTTGCTCAAATGAAGGCTGGTGGAATTAAGATTTTGTTGTAAGATATTTTGTTTTCATTTTCATTCTTTGGTCCCACCTCCAAACTGAGGATTGGTTATCAGGCATCACAGACGGCTCGATCCTACCATCCAGCTGTATCCCTGCCGTTTGCTCACTGCCCTCCCTGGCCCCTCCATCATCTCTTATCCTCTCCAAGGACACATTTGAGTGGAATGGTTAGACTTGATGATCTGGTGGGTCTCTTCCAGCCTTGTGATTCTATGTTTCTCAAGAGTAGAGCTCTTGTAAGGGGAGCACAGGCTGTCACGTGGCGATGTGTCACACCTCTGCATGTGGGACATGCAGTTGTAATTAGTGAAGCCTTGATGTGAATTGGAAATGTGTTTTCTCTCATCTACTTAATCTTTTCTTTCCACCCTGAAGCAGCCTCTTGAAGACTTGATGGAATCTGTGTTATGAACTTGAAATAGGGGGAAAGTGGAATTGTTGAGAGTTCAAATTAAGCCTTTCATTACTTTGAGTAAATCGAGTGAACTTTTGAATTGCATTAATACACAAACTAATCTTCTCCTACCAATGCCAAACCATTCCCTCAAACAGTCATTAGAGCAAACAGTAACTCAGTAAATTACAAGCTCTGTAAGCTTTTGTGGGAAAAAATGAGCTGTCCTCTACAATTTGGACAAACTGTAAAGCATTTCTGCAGAAATGTTAGTGAGCAGGTTTTCAGAATCTCATTTGAAAAAAACTGAATTTTCTTCACAGAAAATGCTCCCCATAATTACCATGTAGCATTTCTGGTAACCAGCTCCCAGCGTGAACTTAAAGGACTCTATTGTGCTGCCAGCCTGTGTTGCAGCTCGAGGCACATCAGGAAATTCTGTTTTGTAAAAAAAAAAATGTCAGGGAAGTTTTCCCGGATGTGAAAATCCTGCCAGCCTGGATTTTAAAGCACTTGCCTTTGTGTTGTGCTGCTATAGACATCCTTCATTAATACTGATGTTAAAAGTTTCTGCTCAAGAATGGGGTTCCTTCCTTCTGAAATGTCAAACATGTGGAATTCATAGTCAACTCAATAAAAAGAAGGCTTTTGGGGTAGGCATATAATAAATTGAATGTTTAGGATGAATTGTAAGGAATATTATATGGTGATAACAAAAAACCAATTAAAAACACATGTTGAGTGTCCTGTCACCAAAGAACAATTAAAAGCAATAAAGATATTTCAAGAAAACTTATGGATCTCTGTGTGTATCTACAGGATAAAGTATTGAGCTACCATGATGTTTGATCTGGACAATTTTGTTGCAGTGTTGTATAGCAATGCTGTCACCTGAGGAAAATCTCTGCTCTTGATTTAAACACCTACTTGACGAGAGTTATTTTTCACTTCTGCTTCTGCAGTCAGTGGATGCATTGTGCCTGTTGGCTTTTCTGGATGAAGTGTCTTTCCCAAACAACAAACAATAGAAACACATTTTATCTGGGGCTTTGATGGTGTCATATTCATAGCACAAGAGCGCATTGTCAAAACAGCTTTGTTCTAGAAAGAAACATCGAAGTGAAGCATTGGTATGTTTCTATTCAGTAGAAAAGGAGGGTTTTTTTCTGCACAAAAAGATGTTTCAAAATGCTCCAGAGGGCTCCTGGAGTCCAGGGCTACTCATACTCGGGTACTTGTTTTGTTTCTGAAATTACAAGTTCGTTATTTGTGTCTGGCCAATTAGCAATTCTACGTTCATTTAAGAGTAACACAGCATTAAAAATTGGAATCTGAGAATACATTCTCCATGTGCATTGTCAACTTCAGCTGCCCTGCTTGCATACAATATTAGTTTCTAATTGCATGGTCACCTAATTCTCAAATGAAACACATACATAAGACTTTCTGCCCTTATGAATTGTATGCAGCGTTTTATATGCTGGAAAAATAAAAGCAAAAGTTATGCAGTGTCTTTCAGTCAACAGCTGTAGATTTTTCTCATGTATTCACTAATGAAGATTGTGTCTTGCCACCTGAAGCCAGTGAGGAGCTCAACTGTGGGCCTCTCTTGTCGTGCGAAACTCATCTTCCTAATGCTTCCAGTTCTGACACCCAAATGGGAAGTTGTGGACCTTAACAATAACTCACCCAAATGTGGCATTTCTGTTCTTTTCAGTTGTGACATTAGACCGAGGGAGTACACTTGCTGAGCTGATTTTTTCACAGTAGCTACTTTTGTGTCCTGCAGTGGCCATCGCCGGCCACAACAGGCAAAAGCCCTTTCTCCATCATTCTGTCTTTGTTCCTTGTGGCTTATCTGTTTTCTTACACAGGTCTTTAAACCAGTAATAAACTGCATTGCTCTTTGTACCCATTTAGAATCAGCATGGCAAATCAAGCCTTATTTTTTTTAAAAAAAATCTTTCTTTTATAGTGGGAACTTAAGGTCTTTAGGAGATAGCAGCACAGATTGTTTGTCGCTTCAGCAGGAGCAGCTGCAGCTGTGACTTCTTCCAATTAAGCAATCCAAACATAAATATTCAAAAGCAATTCTCATAAGCAGACTTCAGAGGGAGTAAAAAAATTGAAAAGAAGTGGCTGAGCCAGGCTCTCAGCTGCTTAACATTGCTCTCTATGGCTTCACTTCATAGGGTTGTAACCACATGTGCTTGCATGTCTATACCTGATCAGGAGTATGACAACCTCCTAGCCTCAGGGCAGATTGCATTTTCTCTCTGTCCTTCCCTGACTGTGTCTCTTGAGGAGCCTCATTCCCTAGTATGGCAGTACCTGAGCTGCTACAGAACAGTTAGTGTACGTCAACAAATAGTTTTTGATATGCTTTAATTGGTGTGAGACCCATGAGAGCCGCTGCAGCTCTCACTGTGGGTTCTGCTGGCAGCCTGGCTCTGAGAACCAGTCAGCTGCAGAGTATTGCAGTTACTCCTTTATTTCCCAGGAGCTGTCTTTAAATCTTCCTGGCCTGTGTGGGATTGCCACCCACCATCAGCTTAGGGTCAGGAAGGAATTTGTCTGAGCCCAGCCACAATGAGGAGAGGACTGGTGTTGAGTTATTACATTGGCCTTGGCTCATGGAAACGACCGTTTGCCTGGTGGAGCTTGATAGGAGGGTTTATGGTCGAACAGCAGAGCTGTGGCAGCACCCCAGACCCAGCAGCCAGCCCTGCAAAGTCCCTCAACCCAGTCTTTGGTTCAAATACAAAATAACCCAGATCAGAAGAGCCTCCATGGGTACATGTCCACCTCCCTCAGCCTGAGTAGCAGCCCCATCACTCAGCAGGACCCATCTCTGTGCTCCCATGCCTCTCTCTCAATGAACCTCTTGAAGACACCTCTCTTCTTTGGTGTCTGGCCAGATGTGGCTTCTCCAGCTGTGCACTGCTGGGCTGGATCCAGCCTGCTGCTTGGCCCAGATATCTGGGCATTTACAGCTCCTGACATCGACCATCCCCCAAGAAGAGAAGCAGAGCAGTGTCCTATAGCCTACCCAATGCTTAAGTCCACTGTGACTATTCTTAATATTAAATTTTTACGCAGTTCTCAAGACTCCAAAGTGAAGGCTCTGAAATTGGCTTGGTGCACGTTATGTAGCTGTTGTATTTTGGCCTGGGGTTTAGGGCTGAAGAGAAAATTAAAAGTCCTCTGAAGATACCTGGGTTACCTCCCTGGTCAGCATGCACAGAGCCACCAAGCTCACGTGTCCACCCAGTCAAAAGTAAAACCCAGCTGTCCCCTCCCTCCCTGCAGCACATTGGCACTGGGGATGGGAGGACTTCCCTGGGCCCCACATACCAAAGTTACCTCCTGCAGCGTCCCCTCTGTTGGTTCCAGGGGGATCCCATGTTTCTTGCTGCCTTGGAGCCACCACCCTTGGATTTTAACAGTGCAAGTTGCCACACAAAGCCAGCCTTCTCTTCCTTTATATTCTCTTCTCCTTCATTCTCCTCCTCCAAAACAGTATTAGGAGATGCTGAAGACACAAAAATGTAGGACTATAAATTCTGCCTTAGAATATTATCGGGAAGGAAATTCCGATGTGGCTCCTCTTTCTTGTCGATGATGGCTATAGATAAATCAGAAAACGGCACTGTTAAAACTGCAATGGCTGTGTGTGTAGTTAGGGCACTGGGTTTCAATCCCATTGGGCACATCTCTGCATAGCTTTCCTTCCCATTGGTGATAGTGAAAGCCCCATGTGGTAACAGCCTCTCCCTTGTTCACACCTTTGGTTAATGTTGCCTCTTATTCATGGCTCATCTTTATGCAGGAAAAAGCATGGCCTTCTTGCATCTTTAGTCAAAATCTATAGATCTGAATTCAACCTTTTTTTGTGTTAGTGCAAGACATGTCTTTTTGCTTGCAACCCGTGTTCTCACTGAGCAGTCTATAGCCCAGAGCAAGGAAAGTGGAAACCTGTGAAAGCAAAAATTCCCATCTTTAGAGCCGTGACTAATTTGAAAGTTTCAGGGTTTTCTACAAAGCTTCAGATCTGTTCTGCTGTGCTGACTGTCACTTCTTCCAAGTAGGCTGGTTTCTTTGCCTGCCAGAGGAGCCTGCTGTGCCAGGAAACAGCACATCCTCCCCTTCATCCCAAACCTCAAAACACCCAGTCAAAAGGAAACCTGTAGCATCTTGCTACATAAACCAAGGAATATACCCTTTTCAAGCATTTCCGTGGCAGAAAAATACATTCTATCTGGAGAAGGCATATATTTCCCACTGGGCTCTGCAACGTCAGAGAAGAGGACCTGTGAAACCACAAAAGCCTTCCTATTTAAAAAACACAGATCTTTTAGGGTACTAACTTGTTTCAACAAATCATTGGATCGTTTTACAAAAATGAGACGTGAATAATGTTACAAGGATGCTACCAGGAAAAGGGAATACAGGGAAAATGTGTTGCCTGTTGTTGCAAAGAGGAAGGGCAGTGTGGCAGGCAGTAGGTAATAGGCTGAAATACTCCACTGCATAGGGGAGCAGCAAGCCAGGCATCACCATGAGAAGTTGGATGTGTTTGTCACCACAGGGCCAGATAGGAGCCAACTGAGTCTTCCAGAAGAGTTGTGACTATCTTGTGAACAAGGATTTTCATCTCAGAAAAAGCATGGCCAAGAGCTATTATAGTTGTATGTTTCTTGCCCCATCCCTGGAAGTGTTCAAGGCCAGGTTGGATGAGGCATTCACAGAATCATAGAATCTTAGAATCATAGAATGCCAGTTTGGCAGGGACCTCAGAGACCACCTGGTCCAACCTTTTTAGGTGATATATAGTTCAAACCATGGAATCGTAGAATCACCAGGTTGGAAGAGACCCATCGGATCATTGAGTCCAACCATTCCTATCTAACAATAAACCATGTCCCTCAGGACCTCATCTACCCGTGCCTTAAACACCTCCAGGGAAGGTGAATCAACCACCTCCCTGGGCAGCCTATTCCAATGCCCAAGGACCCTTTCCATGAAAAACTTCCTCCTAATCTCTAGCCTAAATCTCCCCTGGTGGAGCTTGAGGCTATTCCCTCTTGTCCTGTCCCCTGTCACTTGGGAGAAGAGCCCAGCTCCCTCCTCTCTACAACCTCCTTTCAGGTAGTTGTAGAGAGCAATGAGGTCTCCTCTCAGCCTCCTCTTCTCGAGGCTAAACAACCCCAGCTCTCTCAGCTGCTCCTCATAAGAAGGCCAATGCCATTTTGGCTTGTATCAGAAACAGCGTGACCAGCAGGTCCAGGGAGGTCATTCTCCCTCTGTACTCGGCACTGGTGAGACCACTCCTTGAATACTGTGTTCAGTTCTGGGCCTCTCACCACAAGAAGGATGTTGAGGCTCTGCTAGCCCACTCTTCCAGCCTGTCCAGGTCTTCCTGAAGGATAGCTCTTCCCTCTGGAGTGTCACCCTCCCCACTCTACTTGGTGTTGCCTGCAAACTTCATCAGGGTGCTCTTGATCCCAGCATCCAGGTCATTTATGACGATATTCAACAGTGCTGGACCCAGTATCAATCCCTGGGGGACCTTTCTTCTGACTAGCTGCCAGTTTGAGAAAGAACTATTTACCACTGGCCTTTGGGTACAGCATGTCAACCAGTTCCTCACCCACCGCACCAACGACTTATTTATGCTGTAGCTTCTCTAGGAGGAGGCTGTGAGGAACTGTGTTCAAAGCCTTGGAGGAGTTCAATGTCTACCACTTGCCCCACATTAACCTATTGGGTCACTTTGTTGTAGAAGTTAGGCACGATCTTTCCCTAGCGAATCCACGTGATTTTTCCAATCATGTGGTTCCACTGACAGTCAACAGGAGCATTCACTCCATGTCAGCACTTGGCAAGGCCCATGGGGGCCGGGTCCCCTCCACCTTGCACAGGCTGATTTGACCATGCTAAATGCAGGAGGCCTGGAGAAAATTTACACCGAGACCATGGAAGACTAATGATCCTTTCCAGTGCTTGAGGTTTGCTTTTTTCTCTTCAGCTGCTTTGTACCTCTCCTGTCACACCCATGACAGCTTTCCCTGCCTAGAGGGACAGCTGCGCTGTGTGAAAGCAGGCAAGCCCACCTCCCACTGTAGCTTCCCGATGCAGCTGCCTGTCAAGAGTCCAGCACCCCCAGAACACCAGGAGATGGTAAGTAAAAACAATCAGTTCCCATCCCGGGAGGAATGGCACAATGCAAAACCCAGCAACTTTAGGAAAAAGAGTTTGGCTGATGCCTGGCGTGCATGAAGCTCGCAGCCTGGGGGAAGCTGTCTAGAAACCATTAAGGGCTGCTGCAGTTTCCAAGGTAACTACCATCTCCTGCAGCCCAGGTGAGACTCAGCCTTTACTAGCACGCAGACAGAATACAAATAGTGGGTCTGAGATGGAAAACGAAATACACATGAAATGCCGTGTTTTACCCAGCTGGCTCTGCTAGCACCTGCTTGCCTTCCAGCTTTCCACAGAGGCAAAATGCCAGGAATGAGGAATTTGACCGCTCCAGCTGAACCTTCATGACTCACTTGCTGCCAGAGGGAAGCCAGGTAATTCAGAATCACTGCAGGTGGTTTTCCAGATGGAGTCATGACTTTAGAGCCCAGACACCCCATTGATACACAGCTCCTCAGTGCCCATACCACACAATGCAGCACAGCTTGTGTCTGACCTTCCCTGTGTGCTCCCCTGAGAACATCCTTGAGCCCATGATCCTGGCATTGGCACCAGCTGGGCTCAGCCGCTCAAGACCTTTGTGGGGTCTTCTAGGGAAATAAAGGAGTCAAGGGTTCCCAAACTTCATCTCTGTGGCAACCACGGGAGAGCTTAGCTGTCACAGGAGAGCCACGCAGCTATTTGCATGTGGGGTCATGAGTCAGGTGCTGTTCACTTCTGGACAACCTGCTGCAAAAGCCAATGGGTTTAAATTGCCTCTTCAGAATCAGTGTAAGAGAGGAAAACAGCAGAAGTGAGGAGATACACTCATGGTCACATACTAAACAAATACTTCAATGCTTTGACGAACGCATGATTTTCCACAAAAAGAAGAAAGGGTTTGCAAGAGCAAAGGAACCAAGGCCATCACCAAAGGCTTCACACGGTTCTTCCTCTCACTATCATGCTGTGCACAGGCAGGGAGCCCACCCCAAAAATGCCACCTTCCCACAGAGATCACAGATGCACAGCTGAGTCAGGGCACTTCTGTCAGCCCTAGTCCACTGTCTTCTCTTCATTACTTCCACAAAACAATGGCTGTCCAGGCAAGGAGAGGGATGCAGGTGTTTGGCTGAGCCCGTTAAAGCACTAGCCAATGGAAGACCACCACTGCAGTGCTGAGGGATATGGGTGATGCTCTTTGAAGAGATTTCTGGACAGCAGTGATGCTCTGGCACAACCCAGTGCATGGCCAGGAACCAAGAAAGGTCCTGGCAATGGCACCTCCTGCAAATGTTGTGTGAATAACTTCTTCCTAGATATTTGTGGCTTTCCTGAAATATTCTGTTTACTGGCATTACCTACCCCAGGTGTCAGCTCTCATCCATCCACAAGACTCCACATCACTTTCGTTTTTCAAGTATTTTAGACCACAAACTCAGGTAGCACTGCTGATGTCAAAGAGTTCCTAGTTCTGTGTTGCTGAGAAGATCTGGTTTGGAAAAGAGACTTGGATTTGGAAGAGGCAAATTTGGGAGTCTCATTAGTGTCAGGAAGATTATACTTCTTACCAAATCCACTCCCATCTACAAGAGCTGGATGCTCCAAGATCACTTATATTGAGGAGAGACTGGTTGGAGCTTGATGAGCAGCTCTCTGCTCTGGTGACGATGTACTCTCAGGCAAGGGGGCTGGTTGAGATCTACCTCCCAGGCAGGCAGGAGCTGCAGTAATGCCAGGCTTTATGCTGCTCACAGCATAATTGTGAGCAAAAAGCCTGTAAACTTCATGAGAGCAGTCATCTTCTCTGTGACTGGGCTAGCTTTCGGGAGACTCATGGCTTGCTCTCTTGGGGAGCATACGGAAATGTGCTTTGCCTTGTCTGCTGCTGGGATGAAATGGCACCTTACCATCAGCTGAGGCAACCAGCGAAGTTTCTGTCCCATCTCAATCTGTAAAATCCTGCTCATCAAGGTCTGGGAAAACAAGATGGAAGGAGCTGCCTGGCCACCGGCTAGTGGTGATCTTCCCTAGCCTTGCGAGATTGGCACAGTGCAGCAGGCTGACTCCTCCCTGGATCCCGGGCGGGCGGAGGGGGGAGGTGATCGCATTGGGCACAACGTGCTCGAAATCGGGGAGCAGGTAGGCGCCATTCGTCCCCTCCAGCGTCCTCTGACCCCCCTGGGGGGGATGTGGTGGCCGTGGTGGTGTGGGAGATAGTGAGATTGTGGGATGGTTCCTCATTGCTCTCTACAACTACCTGAAAGGAGGTTGTAGGGAGGAGGGAGCTGGCCTCTTCTCCCAAGTGACGGGGGACAGGACAAGAGGGAATGGCCTCAAACTCTGCCGAGGGAGATTTAGGCTGGAGATTAGGAGGAAGTTTTTCACAGAAAGGGTCATTGGGCATTGGAATAGGCTGCCCAGGGAGGTGGTTGATTCACCTTCCCTGGAGGTGTTTATGGCAGGGGTAGATGAGGTTCTGAGGGACATGGTTTAGTGTTTGATGGGAATGGTTGGACTCGATGATCCGATGGGTCCCTTCCAACCTGGTTGTTCTATGATTCTGTGATTCCTAAGACATGGACCTCAGTCTACCTCCTTTGACACCGTCTATCTCCCTGTTGTCCTAAAGAAGAAAAATTGCTCAATAGCGGCCTTGGAACATCTCAGCTGGTGTTAGGCACACAGAAAATGCAGGGACCCCCACCAGAATCCAAATAGCAACAGCAAGTGAGACAAGACACGATGCAGGCAGCTGAGGCGTCATCCTGTTTTGACTGCTGCACACCCTTATATTATCACCTGAGCATTTTTGGTTGCAAAGTAACATTAAAAACTCTTCCTAAGGAGGAATTCTCGGTTTAGCAGCTGAGCTGAGACAGTGAAGATCTGCCAAATGCTTGGGAGTTTGAAATGCAATAGGCACAACTTTGCAAAGGCAAAAGAAAGCTTTTTTTTCTCAGCTTGTCAAAAGATAAAATTTTCATGCAAGTCACCTGGAGTGATTCCAACAGGCAATATTTCTTACACTGTAGTTATTCCATCTCTGATCTCCTGGCCCCAATTCTCGAAGAAAACCTACAAAACCTTCCCTAAGTAAATCTAGGAACTGTATGTCAACATTTTTCTGAATACTAACATTTTAGAGCATGTTACCATCCTCTTCACCATTCCCACTAGTCTCTCTGCTCTATATTGTGCTACTATTATTCTACAAATTGCCTGCCTCTTTTTCCCTTAAGAGACAACCACCAACATCCTCTTTAAATTCCACAGGTGCTGTCAGATGTCTAGCTCAGACACAGGTCTAATTAAACCCAGAGCAATTGTTCCTCATGTGCAGTTAGGTTTGAAATTCACTGCCTCTTTCCTGAGAAGCTTGTGTGCCCCGAGCCTTATCTGCTTTCTCCAGCTATATTAGTTGGCTTCGTAAAAGCTATTATACCTACCTAAAAATATTTATCTTTAAAACCTTGGCTCTTAACAATACTGCCATGTCAAAAGGCTGCATACACTGGAATGCAGAGGAGCAGTGTGCAATTGGATCTGGTTCGCAAAACACGGAGGAAATTCTTCACAATGAGAGAGGTGAGTCACTGGCACAGGTTGCCCAGGGAAGCTGTGGCTGTCCCATCCCTGGAGGTGTTCAAGGCCAGGTTGGATGGGGGCTTGGGCAGCCTGGGCTGGTGGGAGGTGTCCCTGCCCATGGCAGTGGGTTGGAACTGAATGATCTTTAAGTTCCTTCCACCTCAGACCATTCTATGATTCTGTGATTCTCTGAACACTATGACATGCCTCCCAGCAGATCTCAAAGTCTATTTCATAGGACACAGTGGGGTTTGAACGCTAGTTCAAATTCAGTGTTCATCTTTGATTAGCAATGTTGGGCCATGGCTAGAAGACCCAGTGCAGCTCAGCTTCTGCCTCATCCCTCCAGCCGCTGCCTGGAAGAAAAACTTTTTTGCATCTTTCTTCAGGAGGCTCCTCTCCAGAAGGGAAGCAGCATCCAACCTGCCCTCTCACTAAGCCCATCTGTAGAATAAGGAGGTAATGCTCTCCCTCAGTCCTAGGAAGTCAGGTTAAGGCTTAGCCACTCCAACCTGCTGACACCCCCACCATTTATCCACTGCTGCTCATGTTTGCTCCTGACTGTGGCCTGTTTCTCTGTAGGCAACCACTGACACTATGTACTCCAGGGGTCTCTAGAGCTTCTGACTAAAAAGTTACTGCATGACTAGGACACTGTGTCCTACCGTACCTACTAGGGACCTGTGTAATACCCCTATTGTGTGTCTCAGCACTGGGAGAGGACCTGAACTTCTTTGACTTGAAGCCAGGTATCTTCAGTGGGAGCTTCTGAAGGTGGCTTATCCAGTGTAATGGAAGCCTTCACATGCTACAGCTGCAGCTGTCACAGGAGATCCCATGAAGAAGGAGCATTGTTAGTGGAAGGTGGAGTGGGAGGCAGAGGATGCCAGACTCCACACAGTATGGGATAAGCCAACATTGCAGTGATGCCCCCATGGACTGTTCAGAAAAGCAAGGAGCTCTGGAACCAGCAGGTACCCAGACTGCAGGGTGAACTCCTGAAGAAGCATCACCACAATATGAATTTAGTCCATTCAGAGGACAGAGAAGGTAAACCTTAACTGTGGTCAAGTGTTTGATAAAGTATGGAGACCAGCTGAGACTTTTCTTATGCCTGGAGTATTTTTAACATCTCCCTCAGATGTTTAGTGAGGGCTGGGTTTACACTGCTCTTTCTCTCTCACACTGCTTCTCTAGAAGGATCTCTTTCTTCAATTTCACCTCTAGTTTCCATACATTTATGGCAGAATAGCATCTTTGAGATCTGCTTGAAACTGGTAGATGTTAGGAACTTTTTCTGTCAGGACATTTTTTATTTCTTGCTTATTTTCAAGGAAGGACAGTATTCCCCTGTCAGAGCATTTTTATTTCTTGTTTATTTTCAAGAGTGGGCTGTTGGCCTGGTACGGGTTGGAGATAAGGCCTGTCTGCCCCAGACTCTGGGAGGGAAAAAGAATGAAGGGGAGTTTCAAGAGACATCTCCCCTCAGGATGACCATAAATCCTTCTCCGAAGATATGAGCTTACACCGCGATGTTACTATCTGGCTTGTAAAATTCCTGTATTAACTGCATGTCTTTGAAGTCTTTGTTTAACTGAAAGCTGGGCCCTATAAGAAGCCCTCGAATTCTCATTTCGGGGTTCGCTCCAAATTGGCCATGGGGTGACCGCTGGTTGATCAGCTATGAAATTTTATGCACGTTTATTTTTACAATTTGTAATAAACATTTTTGTTGCTAGCAACTCTGCCTCATCGTCTTAGCAAAATGTTTTGGACCCTAACAGTAGATGGTTTCCAAAGCTAGGGAGGGGACAACTGTCAAGGAGACATACACCTACACAGACAGCATGACCACAGGGGCCTCATTCCCAAAGGAAAACAAGCTAAATGCCATGTAATTATGACATTCAAGGCTTTATTATAATGCAAAAACATAGATGTACAGAAATAATGCTGCGTGGGCAGCCTAAATTTTGGCCTCTTTTAACCTTTGGCTACTTGACTTTGCAATTTTAACAACCCTTTCAAGAAAGTGTTCTAACATGCAATAGAATACCTGGTGCAGTGGCATGGTGACTTTTATGGAGTAAGTTTAGGTGGAGTGAGATGCTTTTAAATTTTGTGTTGATTTTCACCCTTTTTACATTCTTCCCACACACGGTCTCCCCTGTGAAAGGTAGATTCACAAACACATGCACAAATATGCAGTGGATCAACAATGTGAAAGCCATCCACATCTTTCTCCCCACGACACAGAGGCCAATGGGTCTGATTCCCGTGTCTTGCACAGACGGGTTTATCAAACCTGGCAGCACCACTTGCATGCAGAGAGATGACTCACTTGAACTGAGGCTGCAGGATCTGCCCCTAGTCGTGGAGTTGTTTTCTTCATTGCTGTTCCAGTAATATCCACGTTTCTATTTTGGGTCACCGTTTGCAAGTACGCACTAGCAACAGTGAAAGCATGGGAATCTGCCACCAGTCAGTACTCTCTCAGCACTCTCAGAAGCAGCTTACAGGAGCTAAATTTCTGGAGAGGGTCAGAATGGACAACTGCTGTAAATACATTAAAAAGATGTTATTACCTGTCAGGGATTTCATATTTCCTAAGAAGGAGGCGAGTATCTGGCACTTCGTCCAGCAGGTTAGAGGAGTAATTATTAGTGTGGAGCCTTAGACACTGAGTCTTATCTTTGACAGATTGTCAATGATTTCTTAGAATAGGGAAGTATTACAATGTTTTCAGAATACCACCTAATTTTCTAGTGAAGAGCTGCATGGGTTTGGGTGCTTAACTGAAGCACCTCTGAATTGCTGTCAGAAATAATTTGCACATTCACTCAGCGGAGGCAACAGATGGTTTAATATCCAGGCCCTTTGTATGCACTAACATGTCAGATAAGCACACATCTGGGCCACGGGAAATTGCTTATTATTCTTCTTATATTTGCTTCTCTCTGTGTGATTTCGGCTGCTGTTCCAACAGCCACTTCAAAGTCTCTCATCGAAAGTGTAATTGTGGTTCAATCAATGATATTTTACAAAAGGAAAAATGCCTTGACACAAAAATGTTCAAAATGGAGGTTATGTCAAACATACATCAAGGTGTAACGACAGTTAGCATGACCTGCCTGGATTTTCAAAATCTAAAGTTTATTGAGCAGTCAATATGTCAAATACAGCAGTGGGCTTGTCTCTGTAATGGACTCTATGCCTAGAAAACCCACAATGGGCTGGCAGGCACATGGGACTGCCTGTTCTTGGATTTTCTTCAGCAGAAGCACAGTTGTGTGTCACTGAAATCAGAACAAAACGGTAAGGAAGATAAGTCTCAGAAATTTAGTCTCAGCTCTGCCACTCACCTCTCCACATGCTGATGTGCTGCAAAATTCCTTAAATCTTTCCTGTCTTCAGTTTTAACCGTATATGTGTTGAAAAACAACACGTAGCTGTTACAATACTACTAATATTTAAGATTTTAATGCTGGGTGTGTAATGGAGGAAAGTCTGTTTGAGCCAAAGGAAAGACGCAAAGTCAAGCAAGAGACACAAGCAGATGAGAAATCAGACTTCATCATTCCTAGCACTGCCAGAAAGATGCCTTCTCTTGCTACAGAAGATCTCCTCACAAACAATGTCCAGGTAATTTAACCATCATGCTGGTAGGGAAATGTTATTGCCTTGCATGACATGCCAGCAAATGAGGATAATGTCTATGGCTGCCTTCAAGTCATTGCAGTCTCAATTCCTGATCAAAAGCATTAGAACCCTCAGCGGTAGCCAGGGACCATCAGAAGTGCTGGGGATGCACAGCAGGGATGGCAAGATGCATGAGAAGCTCAGCTGGGGCCAGCATAGTTCTCTGGTATTTATTTGCAAGGCAGCTGAGTCAGAAGCGATAGCAGGAATTTGCTTTAACAGCAAATCAGTAAATTAGAGGCAGAGATGTTGAAGGCAGGAGACACATTGTGGCTCATACTGGGGTGTTCCAAAAAGGATTATGTTCCATTTGTTCTATAAGAAATAACCAGGCAATGTGACTCGCAGGCATGAACCAGATTCACGAGGCAAGGCAAGGCGAGTGGAGCGGGAATACTCTTTCTGAAAGAACAGCATAGGAAGCAAGATTCAGCTGATTTGCTGAGGGACTCTGAGCCCTAGACTGAGAAAGGACAGATTAGGTGAAAGCTTTACTAATAAAAATGCTGAAAGGATAATGTTATACGTGATTGATGTTACACGTGATTGATGTAGCACTGGTCCTGCAGGAGAGACAGCGGGTTTAAGAAGGTGCATGCATAAGAATAAGAATATAACAGCAAAGCCTTGAAAATGCTGTAACAATCAGGAAGGTGATTTAAGTGACGATGACTATGCAGTACCCTGGCAAAATGGGGACCAAGAGAGTGAATTCACAGAACAACAAGAGCCACCCTGAGCCAGAAAGTGAAAGGAAGAAAGTTCCTGTGACCCCTTAGGGCAGGGAGAATTAACAGGATGAGGTTTGCAAAGCTAGTGAAAATATTGCAGGCTCTGAAGTGAAATTTCTTGCAGTCAGAAATGGCCTTTTGTTATGTACAGTTTTTCCTTCTGGTATCTTTAAGAAAGAACATCCAGTTTTGTTAGATAAAGCTTCAGTGATTCATCTTTAAAAGTATATGATGCAAAGAGTGACTCCTGATCATATTGGATATCCAGAGATGACAAGCACGTGTGAAACAGAGTGTGAGCTTCTGGAGGGAGCTGGACTTGCAGGCTGCAAGTACCAGGTTAAGGGCTGATGATGATGATGATGAGCTTTCAATCTCTGGGAGAAGTAGTTCTCAGGGATAAGCCTGAAGTTTTCAGAAAGCAGCAGACTATCAGCAAATAGCCTCAGATGATAAATAATCCCAGAATCATCATCCTTCTTTCCCCTAGCTTCACGTGCCACACACCAGAAGACAAAAGGAAGCAACGGAAGGCCGATCGAGTTAGCTGTGGTCCCTGCCCTTCTCACCGCCTTTTGGCACCCATATTCTCATTGGTTCTTCTTGTCCTCCCTGGTTTTATTTGTTGTTTCCCTCTGTTCTCTTTTTGCTTATTTTCTTCCCACTGACTGCAATGCTATTTCTGCTCTCCTTTCATATTGAACTCATACTCATTAACTAGAAGTCAAAAAAATCAGACACTATTTAACATCATCCATCAACAGAAATCCAATAAAATGGGATCCAATTGCAGGTCTCTAACACTTTCTATTCGTTCCAGTTTATTCTTTTCAGTTTTGCTGGAAACCCCCTTCTCAGCAAAGAGATCATATTTTGCTCTGACTCATAGTAGCATTGTTAGCTCATGCAGCAGAGAGATGAACCACTTTCGTATAATTATATTTATTAGATTACTAGCACTGTTTTAGAGAAGTGCCAACAATTGGCACTTAGGGGAAAAAAGAGAGCTGACAGTAAAGGCCATTAGGCACTGGGTGGAAAGGCTTTAGAGGGAACCTGCAGGCAGTTGGCAGTAGTAATGAGGCAGACACATCTCCTGTCTCCAGTTAATTATCTCATTGAGAGCTTGTTGGGAGGTGCTGAGCTGCAACCAGACACCAGGGTGGAATATGAGGTTGGATGCAAATATATGTGGTTGGTTTTTTCTAAAGATAGCCGTTACATACCTGGCATTGCAGGCTAGCAGAGTGACTAGTTTTGGAGTAGCAGCATCCACAAACCAGATGCACCCATAGGTATATAGTCTCAATATTCCATGTATCTGCCTGTGCTATCAATCATGGGCAGCTGCAGGAGGTAGTCGGCCTGTTCTATCCATATTCAAATGGTGTAACCTTGATACAATAGGCTGGCTGGGTTCCCAACAGGAGCCTTCTAGATTTGTTTTTCTGGTCACTAATGTTATTTTAGCTCAGCTTAGTCACACAGTTTTCTCCTAGGGTCATTGGAAAGCTCCCTCTGCAAAACAACAGTCCATTAGGAGTTAATTTATGTATCAATAACATACCTTGACAACTGTGTGTTTTCTATACCTACATAATTATGGCAATACCACTGCCATATAATCATGTTTGTTTAATTATAACACAAGGGAAATAAATGCATTGAAAGCATTATTTCTTTAGTAGCCGAACAGAAAATGCCTCACTCTTCACCAAGTCATAATTGGCAAGTCCAGGAGACAAGTGACTGCACGTACCACTGACCTTTCATGCTGAGGTAGTACATCAGCAGAGAAAACTCAAGGATCAGATAATAGGTAAAAGTATGGAGGACCAGAGAACAGGTAGCACTCAGTTCTCTGTAATATCTACTCATCTACAATGAAAAAGCACTTTAGAGCACAACAAGCTGCTCTGAGCTCACATTACCTTTGTACTATTACTGGATTAAAAATGTTGCATGCTTAAAACCCCTTCTTAAGAGATGTTGGTTAAAAAAACACTAATACTTTTTTATGCCAGAGAGAGGCAAAAAGGACCTTGAATTAAAGAGATAATGCCAATTTTATGGTCACTTTTTAATAAATTAAATTCTCTGAAATTCTCTGACAAGCGTCTTCTTCCTTTTTCTAAAAAAAAAATTTGCACCTGCAACTTTCAATTCTTTTTTTTTCTTTCCTTGACATGGTGAAAATTCAAACAAATAGGAGGCCAAGCTGCCTCCAGTCAAACTCACTGCCTATTGTTGCTGTGATGGAAGAGATGGCATGGGTGAAACTGAAAGCACAGCTGCAGTTCTGCTAACCTGAAAACCATGTGTTCTCCAGTGGGTAACATACACAAAAATGTGGAGCTGTAAACACATAAAAAGAATTTAAAAGGATTAAACAACGAATTAGTTTGCCTTCTGATCAGAACTGGGGTTTTGAATTGTGTTTTCAGGCAGAAGTGTGATGTCTAAGTTTTCACACTGCCTAGCATAGTAATGAAATGGGAACTGCCCTGTGCTTGTTGCTTTTGCGCTCTCTGACAGAGAACAGCTTGGGTTGAACAAGTCTGTTATTAATGTATTGCTCAAAGGCAGTCTGAAAACACAATGGTGGCAACATATATTTTGACCTTAAAGAGGCACACTGAGAATCCTTTGCTGCCAGAGGAAATGGATATGCAGCTTGGTGGCCCATGTTCTGTTTTGGGAATAAGCTACACAGACTTCTTTTTCTCTTATTCCAAAATAAATGATGGTTCTCTGCCCAGATATTTTTTTGCCTCTTTGCAGATGTTTCCCTCTTTTATTTTTTTTTCCTGATTTTTTTTTGTCCCTGTTTTATTTTTTTTCCCTGTTACACAGACCATCTGCAATGCAGCCAAGAGAAAGGTTTGCTGTCTGCTTGCCCTGGCAGTTCAAGCATTAATGGAAGTTTTGAGATTTAATTCTTGCGCACATGGGTTCTTTGCTGGTTGAGAAATGAGATCGTCAGGCTATAGGAAAGACCCTCACTCATTACATGTAATGGAGTAGGACAGGCAGCTCTGTAACAATCTCACTCCATTAGTTTTCCTCTTCCAAAATGAATGCCCTGCTCACCTCTAATTTGTTAATGAGCAGGTTGGCTGACAGGAATGAATGAAGTCAGAGCATTAGCTATTGGAGCAATTGTCCCCTTCCTGGCTCAGTGCTCTCAAGTGAAAGTCAGCTTCTGCAGGATCTTCATTTTGTGCCTGGCAGCAGATCTCGGCTCTAGCTCCAGACCCAAATGTTTTGACCCAGCATAGCTCTTGTGTACAAAGCTGAACTCAAGAAGCCTCCAGACGTGAGTAGCACTGAGCTCCCCCAGCACATGGAAATGCTAGAAAACAGACTGATGGCATCACCCCATCCACAGAGAATAGGAGACATGAAAGTAGGCTTCTGGGGCATCACCTTTTCCCAGTGAAATGCCTTCTGAAAACCTGGGAACCAATAGACAAGAAAAAATCCCAAACACACCAGGAATCACTTGCAGATGGCAAGGGCTCCCATTGAACTTGAAGTGTGACTCAAGTAGGTGGTGGACCTGCAGTGTGCTCAGCACCAGCAGCCAGAAAAGAAGGATGCTCCAGCCATCCTCAGGGAGACCTGCCGCAAAGAGGAGGGAGAAATCACCAGAATGAAGTCTTCTATCCACATGAATCTAAGTGAACACTTTGGTCTTAGATACCCTAGTCTCTGGGCTGTGAGATAATCAAGCTGCATCTGGCCACAGTAAGGATATCGTGGCCTCTGGCTTTTTAGGGCTGCCCAGTGCTCAGGGCAGCCAGGCAGCCAGCACGACCTGGGCAGCCACATGACCCCTCCCAAAGTCTTCTCAACCCTACTTGTCCTCAGGCACACAAGCATCAGGGTGTACCTGTGGCATAGCTGGAGGGTGAGTTCCAGACCAGCGAAGTCGCTGCAGCAGTTTGGATTGGAAGAGGTTTTCATCTGCTTAATGTGACTTCACAGGACCTGCAGTCCCTCTCCTCTCCTTGTACCAGATAACATGCTTTTCCTTCTCATCCACCACAGAGAAAGTAATAAATACAGAGGTTTTGCAAACTCATTGCTGGTGGAGCAGTGAAAACATGCCAGAGATGGCTGTAACTCTTTTTCTGTCACTAAAGGCAATGATCTCCTTCTCTGTTGTCATGCACCTGGAGTAGGGGAATTTTGATCCTCTTGTTAAAATTCTATGCACAAACTCTGCCTTATTTATGAACTGAGACACAAGTCAAGATCTACCAGTTTAATAAAACTCAGTGCTTGCAGATCAGTGCTATTACAGCTGATTTGTTTGAACTAGTGATGAAAAACTGTTTGTCACCTGCTACTTTACCCAATGTAGAAGCTTTGGAAACATCTGCACAGAAAGCAATATGGACCTCTGAGTTGTATTAGTTAATAATATATTAATTATTATATCCTCTATTTTATATAATTTCTACACTGCTTCACTTCTCTAGGAGTTTGTCCACACCAGGAAAAAGAGGGGGAAAGGGTAGTTTACTGCAATACCTCTGACGTTACTAAAACAATGCTATCCTGTGACTTCTTCCTGCCAGGCAGAGAACAAGAACTACGTTGAATCATTTTGCAACTAAAACTAGTGAGGCTGGGGGAAAGGAATCCTGACATCTTTCAAGAGTTGTCTTGTGAGTGTTCTTCTGTTTGGTGCTGTTAAGGAGGGGTCAGGAAAAGACAGCATATGGCCTCCAGGCTCACTGGCCAGATCTCTGCCTGCATGTCCAGGTCTTCTTCCTTCCAGTGGGAACCACAAATCAGTGACCAACACATGCATGAATATTGTCCCCTGAGGCAACCTTGGGGAGATGCGCATACCGTGTCAGGAGCTGAAAAGCCTTCGCAGGTGTCATACTTTAGCACTAACCAACAATAAAGTAGGTTTTCCCTCAACAGAATACAGCTGAGTGGTTTGAGCATTGTTTTGTGCAATTCACTTTGCCAGTATGTCTTTCTCCTCCTAAAAAACCCATTTGATTCTCAAGAAATATTTTCAGTGAAGCTTGTTCAATGGTGTCCACTGCCAACATCTTGGGGTGGGACTACTACCAGCTCCCAGGAACACAACCCCCCTCACCCTGGCTGAGCTTTGAGGGAAACATGAACTCCCAATGGGAAAACTCCCATCAGCTTCAACAGGACACCATCAGGTCTTTTGCGTCTTCTGCTGCATTGGTTTTCAACCAACACCATTGGGCTGCAGCAATTAGCCCATTCCTAAAACCAATGAAGAGAAATTCTGTTCAGCTGCTGGTGACACTGCACTCTCTTCACTTCACGTAGCTGGATAGGGGCAGAGGGAGCAGGGAAGAAGACAGAGAGAAAGGTTGTGCAGATCTGAATTTGGCCTCCTACCTCCTTGTGCTAATTTTGGCTGGGGTAGAGTTAATTTTCGTCCTGGTGGCTTGTATGAAGCTATGTTTTGGTTTTGTACTGGAAACAGTGTTGATAACACCATGAGGTTTTAGTTATTGCTGAGCAATGCTTGCCCGGAATTAAGAACTTTTCTGCTTCTCATCCCACCAGTGAATGGGCTGGGGTGCACAAGAAGCTGGGAGAGGACACAGCTGGGACAGCTGACCCCAACTGACCAAAGGGATATTTCCCGTCACAGGATGTCATGCTCAGCATATAAAGCTTGGGAAGAAGGAAAGGGATGGATATTTGGAGTGACGGCATTTGTCTTCCCAAGTAACTGCTACATGTGATGCAGCACTGCTTTCCTGAAGATGGTTGAACACCTGCCTGCCTATTGGAAGCAATGAGTGAATTCTTTGTTTCACTTTGCTTGCAAGCACAGCATTTGCTTTACCTATTAAACTGCCTTTATCTCAACCCATGAGCTTTCTCACTTTTACCCTTCTGGTTCTCTCCCCTATACCACTCGGGGAAAGTGAGAGAATGGCTGTCTGGTGCTTAGTTGCCAGCTGGAGTAAAACCAAGACACTCCTCAGAGGCAACATCTGTTTTTGTGCAAGGAAGAAGAAAGTGGGTGACTAATAAACAACTCTGCTGCTCAGCAGCTGGCTCCTGGATCCTCCTCCATGGCACTAAATGTGTCCCTGGCAAACAGAAGGTTGAGATTTTAAATGAGGAATTAATGAAAATGTGCTCTTTTCCTGCTTATTGTCTCTTTAAATTCAGTTTCCGTGGAAACGGGTCTGGAGAGGCTCCCTGGAGGGAGCCAGGAGGGATCTCTGCCTGGCCGCCTTCCCCTCTGGGTTGCCAGCTGAGCCACCCCAGTTGCCAGGTTTTTACAGAGGTTTTTGCAATTATCATTGATGCCTAGAATAGGAGTAATGGCTCCTCATGGGCTTCTTCTGTAAGTGAGTTCTGAGGTGGTCAGCGATGCTGCTATTGTCTGCAAGGAGCCCGCTTGCAAGCAGAACTCCTCTCCTTCCATCACCCATACAGTGGAGCATGAGCTCATCCAAATCCACCATGACACTACCTCGCTGAAAATGTCACTCCTGTTAGAAATTTTTTTTCTTCTTTAAAAGTGGTGGAGGATGTGATCTGAACACACAGATGGACCTGGTAGCAGTGGCAGAGGGACAGAGCAAGGACAGAGCATTGTCATTAATTCAATGTTTATCTCAGGGGAAAAATCGAGACTCCACCTGGAGACAGATCTGTTGGAGCGCGTACAGTGGAGGATGACAAAAATGGTCAGAGGGCTGGAATACTTCTTCTATGGAGAAAGGCTGAGAGAGTTGAAGTCGTTCAGCCTGGAGAAGAGAAGGACCTTATAGAGGTCTTTTAGTGCTTAAAGGGAGTTAGAAGAAAGATGGGGACAAATGTTTTAGAAGGGCCTGTTGTGACAGGACAAGGGGCAACTGTTTTCAACTGAAAGAGGGTTTAGATTGGACACAAGGAAGAATTTTTTTATGAAGACAATTGTGAGACACTGGCATGAGTTGTCCAGAGAGACTGTGGATGTCCCATCCCTGGAAGTGTTCAAGGCCAAATTGGACAGACCTTTCAGCAACCTAGTCAAGGGAAAGGTATCCTTGCCCATGGCAAAGGCGTTGGATCAGGGGATCTTTAAGGTCCCTTCCTACCCAACCCATTCTGTGATTCTAGCAAAATCTTATCACTGAGCCTCTCATTTCTGCCAGACCCATCACCAAGTCATTTCATAGCAGGGTTGGGAACAACACGTATCCTTAAAAATGGCCTGAGAGCGTCTGGCTGTGGTCAAGGTTGCAGTGTTTTTCAGATTTATGCCAGAGGACTGTGCTGGGTACAGCGAGAGAAGCAGGATATGGCTTCATCCACACCTGATTGGATATCCAGCTGTCTCTATGGGGTTCTCTTAAAGAGAATTCACTGGCTTGTTCTCAAAGACAACCCAGGAACAAACTGTCCTAAGTACAGCAGAGAGAATCAGTGGAACAGGACTCAAAAGCAAACTGTAAAGTGATGATGTTTGTAAGCGTGAATCCACCTTTTTTTTTTAAGATGAACAAAACCTACAGGTCTTAGATCTACAAGATTTGAGGGCCACACAGCCCTGGGAACAGTAGCTGGGTTTACCACTGTTGAGATTTATCTGGTTCCATTTTTGTTAGCGTTGAGGATAAGGCTGTCTTAATGATGCTCGCCTATAATTAGACAGACTATCATATCTGAGATGTAACACTGAGATAATTTTCTGCAAGCTGGATGAGCAACACCTTGTATATTGTACCAGAGACATTCTCTGTTTGCTGATGGTGCAGTCTTAGACAGAGCATGACCTTCACTGCTGTGCAACCAGACTTCAAGGAGGACATAAACCTGTATTGGGGAGAATTCAGAGAGCAATGGGCATGACCAGAGGTCTAGAAGATAGGACCTGGGAGACAAAATTGAATAAACTGAGGTCATTTAGTATAAGTGGAGACAAACCAAAGGGAGATATCTCAGTGAAGGGATAAAGTAAAACTGCAGAGAAGAAGGTAATGAAACGCTTTTTGTGTCTACAATGGATAGGAGAGAAATAATAAGCTTAAACTGCCACAAGGGAAAGAGATTGGACACTAGGAAAACTGCCCCAGCAACAGGGATAGAGTCATAAACCAGAGACTTAGTTTATCTAAGCACAATACTTGTGTCTTAAGGCAGAACTGGCAGGTGCCTGCTCTTTCCAGACTGAAGGCATTTTTCAATGTCTGAAGTGCCATCAGAGAGCCTGTTCCCATACTTCACTGCGAGTTCCCTTCGCAGGCTAAGTGTAATTCTCATAATTTTATCCATGGTAGACAATTCTCCTGCTTGTTTTTCTCAATTCTGTGACATTTGGACACTCTTGTGATGCTTTGACTGCTTTTCCGGAGCCACCTCCCACCCCGCCACTTCCCAGCTGCCAAACAGCACCGTCACTAAGGGCTCTCCTCTCTCCAGACTGCTCTTCCAGTTTCTTTACACCACTTTCTATGCTGTTACCATGCTCCAGTATGCCAGGATCATAGAATCACTAGGTTGGAAAAGACCTTTGAGATCAAGCCCAACCATACCTGTCCACTACTAAACCATATCCCTAAGCACTTCATCTACCTGTCTATTAAATATCTCCAGGGATGGGGACTCAACCACCCCCATGGGCAGCCTGTTCCAGTGAACTCTTCCCATGTGATCCATGAAAACGCCAAACTCAATAATCAATGCCAATTTGATTATTAAGTAGGTATTCTTTATTAAGCAGCACCAGGGCACACAGGGGACAATTACACCTAATGTGGTCAACTATCACTACATGACTTTTATACTTCTTAAACATATCTTTACCTATAGATTCTGAGAAATACTGTTTAAACATTATTTTTCCAAGAAGTCATTATCATAGTTTATCACCCACTCTTGTATGCACATCACAGTTTCCCTTCAGAAACCTCTGGTGGTCTTTATCTCATCTCCTTCATCACTGCGTCCTCTTGGTGAGCTCAGGTCTGTTCTTTTTTTATGCTGCAGAATTGTCCTTTTCCCTTTAGCCAGCCATACTTCGCTGTCTTGGACCATCATTCAGGGAAAAGTTATTTTCTAGATCAGTGTGTTTTCAATACAGCATGGGGGATGATGTGATTGAGAGCAGCCCTGCAGAGAAGGACTTGAAGGTGCTGATTGATGAGAAGCTCGATGTGAGCTGGCAATGTGCACTCACAGCCAAGAAGGCCAACTGTATCCTGGGCTGCATCAAAAAGAAGCGTGGCCAGCAGGGTGAGGGAGGGGAATTCTGCCCCTCTATTCTTCTCTTGTGAGACCTCATCTGGAGTACTGTGTCCAGTTCTGGAATCCTCAACCTAAGAAGGATATGGAGCTGTTCGGACGGGTCCAGTGGAGGACTACAGAGACAATCAGAGGGCTGGAGAACCTCCCATACAAGGACAGGCTGAGAGAGTTAGGGTTCTTCAGGCTGGAAAAGAGAAGGCTCCAAGGAGACCTTACAGTGACCTTTCAGTACCTGAAGGGGCTAAAAGAAAGCTTGGGAGGGGCTTTTTGAAAAGGTTTGTAGCGATAGGATTATGGGGGATGGGTATAAGCTGGAGAGAGGCAGATTTAGGCTAGATATAAGGAGGAAATTCTTCACAATGAGGGTGGGGAGACACTGTCATGGGTTGCTTATGGAAGCTATGACTGCCCCATTCCTGGAGGTGCTCAAGGCCAGTTTGGATTGAGTCTTGGGCAGCCTGGGCTGGTGGGAGGTGTCCCTGCCCATGGCAGGGGGGTTGGAACTGGATGATCTTTAAGGCCCCTTCCAACCCAAACTGTCCTATAATTCTATAAATATATATAATATAAATATATATATAAATCATAGAATCATAGAACAGAATCACCAGGTTGGAAAAGACCCACTGGATCATTGAGTCCAATGACATGAAGATACCCAACAGCTGATTTATTAATTGTTTCAACTAGTAAACAAGCTAAACTCCTGTTACAATCACAATCTTTCTAACTGCAAGCTGGCCAAGATGCATTGCTTAAGCTCATTCATTCATAGAATCATAGAATCACTAGTTTGGAAGGACCCACTGGATCATTGAGTCTAACTATTCCTATTAATTGCTAAACCATGCACCTCATCCACCTGTCCCTTAAACATCTCCATGAAAGGTGACTCAACGACTTCCCTGGGCAGCCTGTTCCAGTGCCCAATGACCCTTTCTGTGAAATTTTTTTTCCTGATGTCAAGCCTGAACCTCCCCTGGGGGAGCTTGAAGCCATTCATTCTCATTCTGTCCCCTGTCACTTGGGAGAAGAGGCCATCACCCTCCTCTCCACAACCTCCTTTCAGGTAGTTGTAGAGAGCAATGAGGTCTCCCCTCAGCCGCCTCCAGGCTAAACAACCCCAGCTCTCTCAGCTGTTCCCTTATCGTAGAATCTGAGAATAATAATTTATTCCTCCCATGCGGGGAGAGAATAACTTTTTGTGGTGGTCATGTTAAACGTCCCCCATCCCTTCACTGACCAATTCCTCCCCATGCCCCCCACCTATCCCCCAATCCCCCATCCCCCTCCCCACGCCCCAGGAGCATTGGCGAGGCCGGGACTCGAACGCGCGTCACCACAGGAGGGAGCGCCCGCCCCTTCCCACTTCGTGACGCACTTCGCGAGGTGAGGAGGTTTGTCCGCCGCGAGCCTCTGTCCGCGCGTTGCTAGGCGCTGCCGGGAGTCTCGGAACGCGAAGCTGCTGCTCCGCCTCGGCCGCGCTCCCTGCTCCGCCATGGGCGAGAAGGGCGAGCTGGACCTCACCGGGGTCAAGCAGAACACCGGCATGTGGCTGGTGAAGGTAAGAAGCCTCCCGTTTCCCCTTCGAGTCCACTCCGGCCTTGCCCTCCGCGTTCGCCGGGGCCAGGAAGCCCCCACAGGGAGAACTGGGGGAGCTGGGGGCTGCACTTCACTTGAGGCAGCAAACGCGATGGGGAAACTTTCCGTCTTCCCGGCGCTCTGAGAGTCGGGGGAAAGTTTTCAGGGCGCCTGAATCTACATCCGGGTTAGAAAAGCAAGGAGGCGAATAAACAGCTGTGCCTGGTCGCCACTGCTCACCGTGGGGCTGGAGAAGCGCGGCTGTAGCTGTGTATCAGAATCGTGTGACCAGCAGGTCCAGGCAGGCTATTCTCCCTGGTATACTCAGCACTGGTGAGACCGCTCCTTGAATATTGTGTTTAGTTCTGGGCCCCTCACCACAAGAAGGATGTTGAGACTCTGGAGTTAGTCCAGAGAAGAGCAACAAAGCTGGTGAAGGGGGTGGAGAACAGGCCTTATGAGGAACAGCTGAGAGAGCTGGAGGTGTTTAGCCTGGAGAAGAGGAGGCTGAGAGGAGACCTCATGGCTCTCTACAGCTACCTGAAAGGAGGACCGTCGAATCTAACCCAAGCTCTTGTCAGTATTCAGGAGCTAAGTTAGTCACTGTTGCTGCTGACCGACCGGGCCACCCCTGCCTGCCCTCAGGCTCTGCTTATCTCTGTGCTGTGTGTTTCTGGCCAGGTTTCTTGTCTACTTCCACTGGCAGAGACAAGCATTGGCTCGGGATAGAGAGAATTCACAGCCAGTGGAGGAATATGTGCTCTGGCCTCCTTTCTAATCCCCTGTGGATGTGCCCCTGTTTTTCCAGACCTGTATTGGTTATATCTCGGGAGAAACAAATCCTCTTCCCTTTCCTCCTGTAAGGTTCCCTAGCCAAAGCTGGGGGAGGGTTTCACTTGAAACCCCTGAGGCAAGGTAAAGACACAAATGAGGTCAAGTGTTGTAAATCAAAAGGCAGTAGATGAGAGGGAGCAACAGGAAAGTGAGGTATATAGAAAGTTAAGCAAGACTTAGGATAGGATAGCACAAATAGTCGCTACCATGAGTCCGTTGAGGTCTTGGAGGTCCTGCAAAGAGTCAGGGGTCCCATGAAGAGGTGACAGTGGGCAGAGAGCTGCACTTGCACTGCTTGGGTGCTTTTTATAGCTTGCTTCAGTTAAAGTTGTCACATCCTCCACATCTTCACCCACCTGTGCCTGGTGGTTGCCATCATGTATCTTGCCTCACTGCTTTCTTCTGTGGAGTGCTGATTTGCTTTGGTCAGCAATCTTTGGGACAACAATGTTTCAATCTTGTCCACACCTCCTTTGGGAAGGGAGGGAACAGACTTATGTCACCAACTTCAAAGAACCTGTGAGGATAGCACACAGATACTGCTCCTGAGTCAAGAAGGGGTGTGACACCACCATAATAGAGCTACTAGAACATCTAATTGTGGCCTTGGAAAATGGTGAGAAATTTTATACTGGCCGTGCTTTACAGAATTTCTGGTGGTAGGTTTGTTGCTGCCTCCGGCTTCCTCTTTTGTACTGATACCTGAATGTCTGGCTTCATGAGACAGTAGTGAACTCTAATTTTAATAGCTTATCCAGGACAATAAAAAAAGAAAGCTGTCAGCAGGAAGCTGCAGAAGTATATTATGAGTTATGTCTTGAGTGACTAGATGGTAAAATGGCAGACAAAATTCATAGTTGAAAAGTCTAATCTGACATGCATAGAGAAAAATTATTCTTATTGTACATAGTTAGTGATTGGTTCTCTGCTGGTTGTTGTTCAGGAGGAGGTTTCAGCAGATGCGGATAACTATAATAGATTGTTGTGTCAAGTGAGCATGTTCAACGTAGGGCCTGATTACAAAAGATACAGAGAATAAAAAAGAAAAATATTATTTTGCCATCATATTGCTTGTGTGTAGTTCTAAGCTCATCCTTCCCATCTTGGAAAGTATACAGTGGACCTAGATACACAGAGGAGAGCATTAGGGATGATCTGGGGAACAAGGAATGATGGCTATGGAGAGAACTCCTAAATCTGTTGATACCTTTCAGGCTGGCAAGGTAATTGATTTGAAATCTTACAGAGGTCTGAAGTGGTGAGTTGTGTCACAGGTAGATAAGGAAGACGGGAATAGGCAAAAGTGAATAGGGAAGAGTCAATTTTGAACACAGGAATTAGAGATGCGTCAGATTAATTCACTTGATGGGGTTCTGAGCAAACAAAGCCGGTACCATTTTGCACAATATGTAGTTAAATTTTGGAACTTGTTACAATAGGAGGTAGTAAATGCCAAAACTTCGCAGACACTCAAAAAGTCATTTGGCAAATTCAGACAAGAAAATTGGGTTGTGAGGTTAAAAATCAATGTGATTCTATACACTGACACTGCTGAGTAAAAGATCTTAGAAAGAAGAAGAGCATACTGGGGAAAGAAGTTTTCACCTTAGGCACTCCTGTTTTTCCTGAAGCCTCTTCTCTTGGCTGCATTTAGAGACAGGACACAACTTTCTTGTCCTTTGCTCTGGTGTTTCTTGAACCAAACTGGGAATTTTCAGCCATGTCTGTGCTTACAGCTGGTACCCCTCTGTAAGTGGAGAGTGCTGCCTCATCTAGTGAGAAAAGTGGTCTAAAGGGAATGCTTAAATGTTTCTTTTCCAGGTATGCATTAATGTATATGGTTTGCAGTTATAGTTTGTCTTCTTGTATAATAGTGATAAGAAAAAAAGATTGATAGACCATAGCAAGGAATGAGCAGGATTTTATCCTTCAAATTCCTTCAGACCTGAACTTTGAACCAGCTATCCTTGTTACTAGGACATTCAGCATGCTCAGCAGCAGAATGGTGTGTAGCACATGTACTTTTTATCTTCACTAACTAGGATAATGAGGCTGAATTTATCCTTCCTTTGAGGGAGAGAGAAATCAGTTCTGCTGGAATAAAAAAAAACCTGGCTTATTTAATTACCTTTTAGCACGTGTTATGCTAGCACAGGAAGTATTCCAGCGAGACTACTCAAAAGGCAATAAAAAATGTAGTGATGAGTATTACAGAAGCATAAGCAGTAAGAGGAGGGTCCAGAAACTGAACAAGTCACTTTTATACAAAACCAGAAGGCAACTGGAAGATTTTTCTGTGTTTTTAGTGAAAGCCAAGATGGGGAAATCTTATAAGAACTGTTGGTTGTGTACTTGTGGTGCAGTGAAGGCCACTTAGTTGTTAGCCATTAAAATTGTTTATTTCATGTTCCCTGTGTGATATTTTATGGGTTTTTTTTATTTAATCTGCTGCATCGATCTGTATTTAGAAAGATGATACCTTTATATATTTTCTTTTTTGTATGTTCAAAGGAAAATGAAAACAGAACTTGACATGAGCCTTACTCAGTGTCTGATACATGTCCTGTACGTGGGTTGTCGTATAGAGAGAGAATTAATTTAATTTCATACAGGAAATCGGAAATAGCTCGTGACAGATAGGAACTACTTTTGTGTTTTGTTCTAAATGCAGATAGGAAGCTGTGAATAAGCTGAAAGATATGTGGAGCAGAGGCCCTTCTGTCATACGCTACCTGCAGGGTGCCTCGCGTACTGGAGCCTGGGTGTCTGTGTGATGTGAATAACAAGAAAACTACAGTACGTGGAGGTCTTGAAGTGATGCTACTTAGTACATCATATTTCTTCTTGTGATTAAATAGTGTGGTTTTTTGGAGAGAAGTGTGTTCTTAGCCACAAATCCCAGAATAAAGCCCACTTGTCTTGAAAACATTGAGTAGGTTTTCAGTATGGCAGATGCTCTGCCCACAAGTCAATCTTTCTGTGGGTATGTATTTTTCAAAACCCTGCTGTGGGATCTTTGAAAACTCTATAAGCAGGTCACTTTTGATTTCTATAGGTTATTTCAAGGAGTATTAAGAGTTTGGAAATGGACTGTTCTCTCTAAGTTAACTTTTACTATGCTAAAGTTAAAAGAAAGTGACAAATTAGATTGTTTATGCCATTAGCCTGGAGCTACAGAGTTTAGCATGTGGTTTTTAGAAGACCAGATGGTTTTAACTGAAGTATCTGTGTATAGGTAGAAGTAATCCTTTGATCACAGTCCTTCATAACCCTTTTTCTTTCTCTGCATAGCCCTTGACTGCAGATAGGCCAGCACAGACATGACTAATTGCACTCTTTGAGACTGTTTCCTATGCAGAAAGTACACTGTATGATTGATCTGCAACCTCTTAATCTGAATAAATTCCGTGTCTGATTATATTACATAGCAAGTCAATGATTTTAACAGTATGAGAGTCCTTCAGTCCTTGTCCACTCAGACTAAATATGTGTCTACCTTATTACCTGGGAATATAAATTAGATACAGATTAGGTGTGAGCACATCGTAATATTTCTATTGAGTCAGCTGGGGTGCATGTAATAGCATTTATCTTGGCTTTAGAAAGAAAATGATATCTGATCTAGCATGAAATCTACTGCAGAAAATTACTACTTTGAAAACTGTGGAAAAAATATGTATCAATAGATTGTACCTGTTCACGTGCATTTGTGGCATTTTTGACCCAGTGTTAGGACTTTATGGAAACCTGAACTGACATTTAGTTTGGCTGAGCAGCTGTAGGATTTATGGATTTTCTTGCTATTCTATAGTACTCGGTGGGGGGCTGTGAAGCTAAAGGAAAATGCTAAGTGTCAAGATATTTTCTGGGTTTTTTTGAAAGACAGGTAAACTGAAAGTTACTGCTAAATTCATATGAGTGTTAGGAAGTTAGTAGATCACTGTTTGTCAGTGAGTTCCTCATTCTCCTGGGGCTAAACTAAGAAGCTTGAGGGGCCTCACTGGGGCTGACGCACAGGTTGAACTGAGAGCTTCTCTTTCGAGCAAAGCAGTGTTAGCCACCAGAGCATTCCGCCTTTTGAAGTCCTGGGAAACTGTGCCCTTGTACAAATGCTCAGATCTGGAGAAGAGGAGCTTGAGGGCAGACCTTATTGCTCTCTATAACTACCTGAAAGGAGGTTGTGGAGAGGAGAGAGCTGGCCTCTTCTCCCAAGAGACAGGGGACAGGATGAGAGGGAATGGCCTCAAGCTCTGCCAGGAGAGGTTCAAGCTTGACATAAGGAAAAAAATATTTTTAACAAATACTTAAAAGTATAGTTATAGGTGAAATTAGTTGTACTCCTTAGTTTAAGAATATGATGTTGAACTTTTTTTGCTTTTCGTGGTTGGGTAATAATAGTGTTTGAGATTAAAGGTATTGTAAGATTTTTTCCCTTGTTTCTGAAATTTGGAACTTAACACTGGCACATTTTTCTGCCTTATTGTTATCTTTCCTGTCCCTAATATAGTGTCTACTATATTTAGATTGTACTGTATTCTGAAGTGGTAGGGGTAAGCACATTTAAAGGATTTACACCTACACAATTTATATAGAATTTTAAAACCTACTTTTCTTGAAATCTGTCTTGTTTTTTTAGGTTCCTAAATACTTGTCACAACAGTGGAATAAAGCTTCAGGAAGAGGTGAAGTGGGAAAACTAAGGATTACCAAGTAAGCCTTTACTGGTTGCAATTCTTAGAAGAAATTACTTGCAGTAGCATAAATTATGTTGCACCTCCTCTAATACATAATCCTCTTTGTTGTAAACACTGTACCTGTTCCTCTGAAATGTACTTGCTTGTATAGTGATTACCAATATAAATTATGTGAAATATACCTGAGTGGCTATATCCCATTATGTAATGTTTGATTTCTTACACTTAACTTCTTAACTTACTTATGTGCTATTTTGCTGCTTTTGTTCTAACCTGCTGACTTTTCCCATTTATTCTTGGATATCAGCATTGGAAAAAAAAATAATATCTCAGGAGTGAATCTGAGTAACAAGACTAGAATTTGAATTTATTTTTTTATCAGGGAAGCTAAATTTGTGGAATTAGATTATGGAAACTAAAATGTGAAATATTTTCTTTTGCAGGAGTCAAGGAAGAACGGAAGTAAGTAATTACTAAATATAAAGTCTGTGTTATATGTATTATATTTTCAATTTTAAGAGTTGTTTAAAACATGCTGCTTTCTAGTGTCACTTTTTTTTTTACCTATGTAATGAATCATTGTACCACAGAGTCAGGAGGAGAGAATTCTGTTTGTAGCTCTGTCCAGAGGTTTACTGTGGGGCTTTCAGTGGTTTCTTTGTTCCTTACATTTGTTTACCCATCTATAGGCACTACTCACAGTGATGACCGTCTCTTTAAACTTTCATTTGAAATACGTTAATGCAAAAGGCTGTCTGAGAATTAAGGAGAAAGTGAGAGAAACTGGAGATGGAAGGCTGCAATTCCAGGAAGCATTCTGTCTTATATTTGGAATTTGGTTCTTCTAAATATAAAGCAACTTGAAGTTTTTTTTCCATGTGTAACAATAACTGCTTTTATTGGCAGCCTAGTGACAGTAACTTCCTCTGTCTTTTATGGGAGATAAGGAAAGTTAGTTGGAATTACTTCAAATGCACTATAGATCGGTCATTGTATTGAAAAAAAACTCTGGACAAAAAAATGGTAGGGAAGTGAGCTGCCCTTGCCATTTGATAACCTGGCCAGATTCCTTTTAGAATAAGCAGAGAGCCTGCTACTGGAGATTTGAATGTCTGATTGAACTGTCCTAGGCTAGAATATGAACCAGCCTCCCTAATTTTGTGGGCCCCACACCAAAATCTTGATGTTAATGAGAGCTACAAAGCACATTTTGAAGCCTTGCACATCTTGTACAGCCAAATGTTTAGGACCCCATGAGAATGAGAGACTTTCAGGGAACCCTGTTATTGCATGGCAAAATGAGACTGGGTGAGATGTATGAGAAAAGTACCAGTGCTGGCCTGAATTGTCCCTCTTCTGATTTTTTGCTGTGTCCAGTGGCTATGTATTCTGATTACTCAGTACTTCCTCGGCTCTTGTATTGGGCATATGATGTAAATATAGCAAAGGAGCAGCGTTTAGATCTTTCCTGAGCTACGTGCAATTTGTGAGTCCCCAGGCTAACAACATATGTTGTGGTATGCTAGCACTTGCTCTGGAACTAAACATTGTAAAGCACTCTTACCAAACAGTGTCTGAAAACCTACACCTTACATTTTAATAAGTAAAATCAAATTGTTCTCTGACTTCAGGAGGAAACAATTTACTGGTTTTTAAAAAATATGAATAAATTCTATTATGTACAGAAAAGCTTTGAATTCTGTATTTCAATGATGATGTAGTAAGACACTTATCCCCCTCTTTGTTTTTGAAATGGAAACGTGCAGTACCACTTGTGTTCTTGTGCATTCTCTTTTTATTTCTTTGTAACTTATAAAGCTGAGTAATTGAGTTTGCTTAGTAACTGTGTGGTAATTGTGACTGTTAGGTGTCATTTACTTTGAATGAAGAGCTTGCAAGCATCAATGATATTGGAGGAAAGCCTGCTTCAGTCAGTGCACCAAGGGAACATCCGTTTCTTCTGCAAAGTGTGGGAGGACAGACCTTAACCGTGTTCACAGAAATTTCAGCAGGTAAGTTGGAATTCAAGTTATTTGTTACAATTCCAGTATACCTTCTTTTGATAAACTGAATGCTGTAAAGACCAGAAGACTCAGAAGTCAGATTTTGCTTTTGTCTGTTGTTATCTGCATGCGTATCGTTGATGTACCTTTTTAATATTTGTCTGTTATTCATGGGATGGAACATAGAGTTTTAAGCTTTCCTCATAGAGTTGTCATATATGTTTCAGCTCTGTATCTGCCAAAGAGAACAGAGAGAGCATGGAGTGTAGTATGTGGTGCATTCCTTTTTAGGGTTTTCACTGGAAATAATGCTTTTAGGTTCCCACGGAATTTTGGGATCAACTAATTTTTTTTTTTTCTCCTTGAATTGGTCTCTTCTGTGAATATAGTTTTATAAGAATGCTGATTCTTCCCCAGGCTGAATAGATCCATTTTAGCAATAAACACATCCGTACACCACATTTTCTTGAAGTACATATATGGGATAAGTGTAGTAAAGTTTAATAAGGTCACAATACCAAAAAGTGCAGCAGTAAAGCTATTTTCATGTTGGGCTTTAGCTATTTCACCTGCCCTTAAGTTCAGATCAGTACCTGTATGTGTTATTAGGATATTCAAGGTCATATATCCTAGACTACGTATTACACTTAAGGTATGTAGTATTGTTACAGTGTACAATGAGTTCAATAGAATGCCTTGCATATAACTCCCATGTACTGTAGGGCCTTTTAGTGACATAAAGCAGCCACGTTGTGGATCTTAGAGAGTGAAGGAAGGTGTCTGCAGAGAATATCTTGTTGTCTGCAGTAGGTATCTGTCTTAGTTTCAGGCATTTAGGGTTTGGTGTCCCCAGAAGACAACTAATAGTAGAATTTTTTTAATACCTCTGCCTTCTGTGGGGCAGCAAACTGCAGTGTGACCAGCTTCTGACGTTTTGATGTTCATAGGCTGGCAAGTAATTGCTGTGATGGCAGTGTGACGCTTTCTTAAATAAATGAGGGAGGTAGAATTGTAACTCACAGGACAGTGTTAGAACATTCAGTAAGTCTGACCACTTCATTTTAAAATTTATTTAAAAGATTTAATGCAACAATTTGTGCACTTTTAAGTTGTTATTCTTTGTAACTAATGCAGTCATGTTGTTGTTTTTTCACTTTTTTTTAAAAAAAAAAAGTATTTTCGTGTGTCTTACTCGCAAAACTTTAAAAATACTGGGGTTTATGATTCAGCGATTACAAATGTGGAAATCAGGGGTGGGGGAAAGTTTTCCATAACTGGAAGCATTTTCATAGTAGCTCATCCTTTTTCATTTCTCTGCGCTGCAACTTCAGAATGCTTGACAAAAGAGAGAGATTTCAGGTGTGCAGTTATGTTTAGAGTGTGCATTCAGCAACTTTTGAATGTTTGCTGCAAATTCCATTGAATTTAGCATTCCAAGATGGCTTCTGACACAAACTATGACTTCAAAAAAATAATGGTAACTTAAGCATCTGCACTCACTGCATCTTAACTCGAATGTGGTGTATTTGTCATCAATTAGAATGGAAGTCATTAGAACGTGATAGCTACGAGATGCCCATTTAGTTCTGGTTTACTGTCTGCAATACCAGTTTCTTGAGATCTTTAGGTTCTTAGAAGCAGTCCAATATTTATTTATTCAATTAAAAATTTTGCATTTCTTATCAACTAGAAAATGTTATTCAAGGACCATGAAGCTGTTGAGTAGGAGTTATTGTATTAATCGGGAGCAAAGGGTAGTTAGTTAAATAAGAAATGTTTGGAATGAAGCACTGACTAAACATAGACCCCGTCAAAATTGGTTTTGCTTGAGATGAAGAAGCATAACATGCAGTTTCATGAAACTCACTTAAATGCAAAATGGCTGAAGTGTGTTGCCGTTGTGTTAAAATTTGTATTGGCAATACAATAAAATACGCCATAGCTTTAATGTGCTTTTCTTATGCTTTTCTTACATGACATTTTTTTGGTTGTAAAGACAAATGCAACACAAATATTCCAAATTCTAGTCAGATTTCTTACAGATATTGCGTTCCTGCAGCCACTCTCTTGTATTTGGATGTGTATCGCAAATATGTTTTGAGTTCCATAGCCAATTTCAACAAATTTTGTGGTGAGTTATGACTAATGTGAAGTGTCTGAAGAGTGGAACAAAACTACATGGGCATCCCAATGGAAAGAAAGGCTCCTGCCCTGCTAGATGCCAGAAAGTCCATCTGGGAAAAACAAGTTATATCATCCACAGAAAAAGACTCAAGCAAAAACTTACAAGCCTTTGTACGTCACTCGATCCACAGTAAGGGGCAGTCATAGGAAATAGAAAATCATTTATGTTTACATTCACAGACTGGAATTTGGCTCTAAATTCTAATTAGAATATATTTGTGAAAATCTTTGCACCTTTTGCATTTGCAAAAAACTTCATATAACACAATTAGTATGCCCGTTTGAACTGTGGTCAAAGGTTAAACTGGTGTGGAACTGCAGAGGGCATTGCTAATGTTGCATCAGATGCACTTGAGGAATTACGCAAATGAAATATGGATTACATAAAAGTACTTTGTAGGTTATTGCTCTCCATCGATACCTTTCTTGAGGACTGAACTTACCTAAATGGAGCAAATGATATAAACCAGTCAGGTTTCTTTTGTAAAGGGTAGAGTTTTTTTGTTTGTGGATCCGTGTTTTTTTCCCATTTTTTTTGGGTACATTAAAAGCCCTAAGATTTATCCTGTATGTTGTCCTGTAATCCAGGGATCCTTCTGTTGTAGTGACCATCTTTTTGATGGTCTTCAGGAAATGAATGAGGGATGACAAAGCTGCCTCTGAAATACTTCATAATCTTGGAAAGTGCTGCAGGGAGTTCACATATTCCGGATAATTTAGCACTTCACATTGACTTGTCAGGTCACTTACTGTGAGCAGAAGAGATTAAATTTGACAAGTAATTTACTGTTTTCTGCATGATGTAATTTCTAGACTTCTGAATTAATTTTCTGTGGGTTTTATTTTGTCTTTACTGAACTTGCTTCTCATGTCTGTTGTAGTTGGAAGAAATCCTTTCTCTCTTATACTGTAAACCTCTGCATCTCTGGAGATCCCGTGTTAGTGGACAGCAGTAATCTTTTCTGAGGTGTCACTTACATCCACAGTCTAATGAATTAGTTTCTTGGTCTTCTGGACTGGAGCTAATGCAACGCTAGATAAAATGTATTCTGTCCCAGATACTGTTAAAAATGTAGCCTAAGCTGGCTTTCACACACAGTGCACTTTATTTAGACTAACTCTGGAGTTTCCCCTGTTTATTTTCTTTTCCTATTTCTGCATTTTGAAATAGTTCTAATGAATTATACGGAGTAGTACAATGCACTCTGAAAGTAGTAGTTGCAAAATATATCCCTGCTTCCTTGGCAAGGCTGTTTGCACATGCGAGACATTGAGTTATCTTCATTGCTGGGCAAATCACTGAGACCTGTGGTGGCGTTCCTGAACATCACTTTAGCAAAGCTGGAGGGAAGTGTGGCTTCTGTGATGACTGCAGAGAGATCTAAAGCACAGTTGTCTCTTGCTGTCTAGATCTTGCTGTCTAGGCTGGTTTCAGTATTATTTCTGCATTAAATATGAGCTACATTCTGTTCCATAAACACCACCATATGTACATCAACAGTTGCTATGCAACGCTATGTGTGCTTCCAGTCATTTTATCTTATCTTTGTCGTTGGCTATCATAGCTGTAATTTTTTGGGCGGGAGGAAAGGAAAGCATTTTGCATATATTTCAGTGTGTTGAATTGAACAAAATGAATTTTTCTTAAGCATGTATAGCTAAGAATTATGTGGGGGCAAGCCATGGGCTTGATAAAGTATGTGTATGGTTAAATTTGTTTTTTTTCTGAGCTGCCTACTAGCAGACACCTTGACATAAAGAAGTGCTATAGTTTGACAGTTTCCTTCTTGGTTGAAGGAATAGGAGCATGCTTTCAGTTATCATTGAACAGCAAACTTCTCTGATTGTGATTGTAAATTAATTCCCTTGCTGCTTTAATTGCAGGTTGCTTAATTTTTTTGCCAGTGGGTAGTTAATGCTTGCTGGCTCTAAATAAAAAATGCAGCTATGTTATAGATAATTATAGAAGTTCCTTACTGAGCTAGTTCTTGGATAAATGTGCTACTAATGTAACTTGGGAAAATACAGATCTTGGCAGGCCGTTCCTTTCCTAACTGTGAAGGACTGATGGGCGGAGAGGAAAATTTTTACATGGTAGGCACAAATAAAGTTAAGAAATTTCTGTAAAGTTGGATGAGATGACTCATTTCATTGAAATGGTGCATATATCTTCACAACTCCCCCTTCATAAGTGGGTTTGCCTCCATGCAGTTTTTAGTTACTTTGAATTCCTTCACCCTTGTTCCGTCTTACCGCATAAAAAGTGTTTAGACAATTCCATTGACGGAATGACTACCAGACCTTTGTTTCTGAGAAGTGTTCATGCATGGATTGTTTGACCGTTTCATGCTTCACAGAAGATGGCTGGCTCTTAACATTGTGTTCTTTTCCATTTACCTGAGTCTTCTTTTCTTTCAGAATCTCAGTTCATGAAATTTAATTTTTTTGTACTCCTGTTCATCAATGTAACTATGCCTATATACCTTAGTACAGCTCCTTTATTCCCACACCCCTTGGATATTCTCCATCTGTGTAGGGTTGGGTTTTTTTCTTTATACAGCTTCTCATATATGAAAGGACTTTTTCTGAGTTTGTTTATGCCTCATATAACTTATAATATGGGATTGTATTTCTGTGAAAATGAATAATCAAGGTTTGTATTCTGTATTTTGTACATTTGTGTTTTGGGATATCAGATATATCTAGTCATTTAAAGACATATGAAGGGAAAAAACAATACAAATCCTGGAAAGGTGTTTTGTTTCTTTCGTTAAAACAGTTACTCTTATAATTATGTTTGATTATTTACAGTAAAATGCATACAGCTCAGAATCTTGATGCCTTGTGATCATAGACGCTCTTGGTTGGAAAAGACCTTTGAGATCATTGAGTCCAACCATACCTGTCCACTACTAGACTATATCCCTGAGCACCTCATCTACCCATCTTTTAAATACCTCCAAGGATGGTGATTCAACTACCACCCTGGACAGTCTGTTCCAATGTGTCGTAACTCTTTAGGTGAAGAAGTTTTTCCTGATGTGTAGTCTGCACCTCTTTTGGTGTTGCTTGGTGCCGTTTCCTCTCATCCTATTACTTCTCACCAACACACACTTTGCTACAGCCTCCTTTCAGACAGTTGTAGACAGTGATAAGGTCTCCCTTCAGCCTCCTCTTCTCCAGGCTAAACAACCTGAGTTCTCAGCCAGTCCTCATAAGGCTTCTTCTACAGCCACTTCACCAGCTTCCTTGCTCTTCTCTGGACTCGCTCCAGCACCTGAATGTCTTTCTTGTAGTGAGAGGCCCAAGACTGAAAAGCACGTTTGAGATGCAACGTCACCAATGCCAAATACAGAGGCACAATCAATTGCCTGTTCCTGCTGGTCACACCATTTCTGATACAAGCCAAGATGCCATTGGCCTTCTTAGCCACCTGGGCACACTGCTGGCTCAGGTTCAGTCAGCTGTCAACCACCACCCCCAGATCCTTCTCTGACAGGCAGCTTTCCAGGCACTCTTCCTCAAGCATGGAGCGCAGCATGGGGTTGTTGTGTTGCAGGTGCAGGGCTCTGCACTTGGCCTTGTTAAACCTGATACCATTGCTCTCAGCCCATCAATCCAGGCTGTAGACCTTCAGTCTGTAAACCCTCCCTACCCTCCAGCAGATCAACACTTCTATCCAGTATATTGTCATCCACCAACTTACTAAGGGTGCACTTAATCCCCTCATCCAGATCATTTATAAAGTTATTGGACAGAACTGGACCCAGCACTGAGCCCTGGGGAGCACTGCTTGTGATCATTCTCCAATTGAATTTAACTCTGTTTACCACTACTCTTCGGGCCTGGCCATCCAGCAGAGGGTATGCCTGTCTAAGCCAATGGCAATTAGTTTCTCAAGCAGAATACTGTGAGAAATGTTGTTGAAGGCTTTGCTGAAGTCCAGGTACACTATACCCACAGCCGTTCCCTCATCCAATAAGTGGGTAACCTTGTCATAGAAGGCGATCAGGTTATTTTGGCAGGACCTGCCTTTTATAAGCCCGGGTTGACTGGGCCTGATCACCTGGTTGTCTTGTGCATGCTTGTGGGAGATGACTTCATAAATTTTTCATCAAACTCTTATTTAGGAAATAAACACCCTCCCTCATCATTCTACTATCGTAGCTCTGCCTGCTGAGTGAGTTTCAGTGTGTATCTAACAGTGCTTTCTAGTTGTCTGTGTTTGTTCAGGTTGCTGCTTAACCACACACTCCAGTCTCCAAAATGTTTAATCTTACTTAATGCTTTCTTGTCTTTTTATTTTTTTGTCTTAATGCTTTTTAGTCCTACTTAGTGCTTTTGTGTTTCTTTATGTACTTCAAGTCATTTATGGACTGCTGTTACTAGCAGAAGAGGAAAACCTAACAGCAGCCTCATGATCAAAAAAAAAATTGAAGCAACAGCAGCCTTTCACATCTCAGACATCACATTTGCAAGTGTTTATGAGGATCATAAAGAAGATGCAACCCCTGATCAGAAGAGCAAAAATATGTGACTCAAGCTAGTCTAATTACAGACAGCATTTTTATAGGTCAACATTTCATGTGTATTATTATGATATATGGCCTATTCAGTAAACAACTGCAACTGGTTACATCAGCTGTTTTCTCCATCTTCAGATAATATAATGGAAATTATATTTATTTACTTCATATGAGTGTTAAAAGTAATAACAAATAACTGTAAAATGGATTCATCTGGTTGACAGGAGTAAACTAATTTTCTTTTCATTTTTGCTATTAAAGCTATAGTCTGGTAATTTGTGTACAAATTGAAACAACTGAGGGTATAATGCACAAAATATATGGGGTCTTAGAATGGCCTCAGTGTGACAGGAGTAGAATTGGCTTTCTGCCTCCTTCAATGACCTGAAATTTCTTTGCTATTTTCAGTCTCATTGAAGTATGTGTAAAAAACCACACCATCCAGGAAATCAACAAAAACCCCCAACTTATTGATATTAATCTGTGAATCTTTCATGTTGTGAAGGAGGCTGATTATCTGTAGTCTGCATTGATGAAGTATATTGAGTAAACATAGTACAGCTTCCTTTACTTTCTTCATGATGTTAGTACTGAGAAGAGTTTTGAAGTAGAGACTTGTGACCTAATCATAACAAAAAGAAATTGTCTAATGATGAGGGAAAAAACCACTACTTTTCCAAGACTTGAGTTCTGTTTCGTTTTTTTTTTTTTTTGTCTCTACCATTGAGTGCAGATTATGTTGTTACATACAAACAAGAACACATTCTTCCTTTGCAGACATAATGCACATTACTTGTTGCTTGAATGAGAGGTGCCATTAACTCTTAAAAAGAGTGATGTCTTGTGCAGTAGTTTTGGCTATGTAACTGGTCTTTTCATTGGAACACAATTAAGAAGAAATACAGCTGCTTCTTACATCTCAGTCCAGGCAGAGGTTGATATCTTTGTATGTTTGCACATTATTCATTGAATTATCTTTGCTATCTTTGTGTGCACTGAATGTTTCCTTATATTGGTTGGGTAATAATATTATGCTGTAAAGTGCTAAATACAAACAAAAAAAAAGTCAATGAGAAAATAGATATTTTTCTGCAAGCAGGCTCTCCTGTACGTATATCTGAAAGTTGGCAGGGATTTTAACTTGCTTTGTGGCTCATGGGTGGTAAGAGGCCATATAATGATGTTTTCTCAGTGAGGAAGCATGTGCCTTCAGCTAAGACTAATCACAGCCACTGTTAAAGAAAGAAGGATCTATGAAATACTGTTTTTTCCTATCTGCAGCAGTCCTCAGGCTGCCAGCCGTCTCAGTGAGTAAACAGGGCCATCAACCATAGAAGCCAGCAAAAATCAGTGGCAAGAAAAAGCTTTTGTAGAATATTTGATGTTTTCAGTTCTGTTAATACCCAGCTTGTAAATGGTAGAAACGATCAAACTAACCGAACTCAAAAACTACTGTCAGAGTTAGAGCAGTAATTCACTCTTGCTTGTGAGCAAATAGTCTGTAATAACAGCTGTGACATCTCTGAGTTGAAAGCTAAGGACAAGTATACTTTACTGTATTTTTACTTGGTTTTACCATTTTTAACTGTATTTCAGGTATGTGGAAATGTTCTTTTTATTTTCTACTTTAAAAGATGAGTAAAAAGGAGGAATGTAGGAGAAGCAATCACATTTCAGGTCAACAAATTTAGGTAGGGTTTTCCTTTCATGGGACTTTGTAAATAATAGAACTCAATTTACCAGAATACATCCCACAGCTACTATCTCTTGAAATACTGGATTGGAATTGCATACAGAAGCTGATTTTGAATCTGTTGTCTTCATGTGAATGATAATTTTTTGGCAAGCACTTTGCAGCACTTGTGACTACATTTTTCCTTCATACATACTTTGGGCAGGGAATGGATTGAGAGCAGCCCTGAAGTGGAGGACTTGGGGGTGATGCTACATGAAAAGCTCAACATAATCCAGCAATGTGCACTCAAAGCCCAGAAGGCCAACCATATTCCCGTCTACTTCAAAAGAAGCATGGCCAGCAGGGCAAGGGAGGTGATTCTGCCCCTCTACTCTTGTGCAGGCCTTGTCTGTCCTTGTCAGTTCTAGAGTCCTCAGCATAGGGAGGACACGGATCTGTTGGAGTGAGTCTAGTATCTAATCTGTTAGAGTCTAATATCTAATCTAACACTCCAACAGATCCGTGTCCTCCCTATGCTGAGGACTCTAGAACTGACAAGGACAGACAAGGCCTGCACAAGAGTAGAGGGGCAGAATCACCTCCCTCTAATCTGTTAGATTAGATATTGGGAAAATTTTTCTTCCTCTGAGGGTGGTGAGGCACTGGCACAGGTTGCCCATACAAGTTGCCCATCATTCCTAGAGGTGTTCAAGGCCCGGCTGGATGAGATTTTTAGCCACTTGATCTGGTGGGAAGCCTCCCTGCCCATGGCAGGAGGGTTGGAAATAGATGGTTTTTAAAGTACTTTCAAACCCAGATTAGTCTGTGATTCTAAGATTCTTTACTCTGTGGAACCTGAAACGTATCTGATTATGCATATTTTTTTGTACCTGGCAGGTTGGGGTATAGTAATGTCTGAGGGCCAGTAATCAGAAAGGGGAAAGATTGAAGAAATAAATCCATGTGTGGTCTACAGAAAGGGTAGAGAAAAAGTTGATCAAATTAAAAAAAATTGCTTGATGCCAGTTAAGAGCATTCTTCTGCAGAACCCTGATTAATTTTTTTTAATATACAAAAATAATATTCATTTATCTAGAGTAAGCAGTGAGACACATGGATATATTCATTGCTTAAGTATAACCCTACTGCTGATTTTGTATAAATATCTAACTTCATTCCTGCAGAACCCAGTCTGGGTTTTAATGGATTTATCTCACTTAGCTTGTCAGTTCGGGCACTACAGAAGATTTTTTGGTTTTGTTGCTCCCTATGGCAAATTATTCTTCAGAAAGTAAATTTATAGACAGTAATCAAACCCAGTGATGGTGATATTATCATAATTTATCATTCTTTGCTTTGCTGCCCACTTTTTTGTTGTAATTGCAAATAACCAACATGGAGACATTACATTCCTTTTTTATTCACTTGGATTTCGATTTTTTTTTCCAGAAAGCCAATCGGAAGAAAAATCTGACAGTAGCAGTGCTGGTGAGTGTGGACACTTTCTTTGAAACATTTAAGAAATGACTTATGACTGCACCTTTTCAGTTTTACTTTTCAAGAAATTATTAGATTTAACAAATAGAATCTTTTTTGTCATATGTCTAAAATATTGAAAAATGACTTCATAAACTGCTGCTGCGTCCAAATATAAATTATTAATATTTTTTATTGAAACGAAAGGGAAGAATGGTAAGGGAGAGTTTTAGAAGTGTGATATTCTTTTGAATATTATTTTAGACTTATTTTTAAATTTCTCAAGTCTTTTTTAGGTGTTCATTATGTATATCTTTTAGTTTGAATTCTTTGCTATTGATTGGAAAGTTTGTTGCAAATTTCCAAATCTCTTCTTGTTTGAGTTTAATTGCATAAACTAAGCAGTCAGAAAAAGTGTTCTAGCATTGTATTTTATTCAGTTTTTCTAATGATATTCAGTTCTTTTAATGAAAAAATCTTTTTTGTGAAAGTTTTATAAATTCTTTGGAAAACATCAAAAATCATCAGTCCACTGATATTACCCAGCATTTACCTATTAGTTAGTCCAACAAGGTGCTTCTCAAACTGCAGTTGCTTTAGTGAAAATATTTTGGTTTGGTTTTTTACACTTTTCAGAGTAGCAAATAGAAGTATTGCCCTTTGACTGGTATTCTTTTGTGAAATGGGCAACGTACTTATATCGGAGAGGTTTGTAAGGCTCCTAAAGCTTTTATTACAGGTCAGAGCTAGTCTGTGCAGATTTCTTTTGCAAAGAAAGGAATCACTCCTCACTGAAGGAGGTGAATCCAGAAAGTCATTCTAGTGTAGGTGCATGCAAGTGTAACTCCTCAGCAGAGCTCTTTTGAGGCTGTGTGTTCCTAGCCTGCTCCCTTAACTTCTGTGAAAACCTTTGGACTTAGCGTTACTGAAATACCTGGATAGGTACACAGCAGCGTGAGAATCATATAGTGTCAAGCAGTGTTTAATAAAAAAAAAACCCAAACCTTTTCTGCTTTTATTAAAGAGGTGTTTCAGAAATATCATCAATGTACTAGTGCAAATAAGTGCCAATGTTAGCAGAAGCCTGTGAACCTGGTAAGTGAGACAGAGCTAACACAAAATACATAGACAAATCTTATACTTGTTAGTAGAAGGATTACCACTGGTGCACATGGATTAAATAGGGCTGGTACTTGGATGTGGTAAAGGCAGAGAGAGTAGAAGGTTGGGAAGGAGTCTCATACCTGTCTTTCTTAAAAGGCAATTCCTAAACATAGGACTAGTGCTAGTGGGTTTTCAGAATGTCTTCTTGAAAGTAATTTTTCAGACACTTTAACGCGGGGAAGTCTTTTTTCTTCTATTTGACTTTTATTTGAATTGCATTTTAGCATCAAATATTTTCAAAAAGTACTTGGTGTCTGACTAGGAGTAGGTTTTGTGGTTTTTTTGTAGGAGGGAATTCTTTGTAATATTGAGGTTCTTTTTATTATACTGGCTTAAGTATGGCAGAAGACAAGGGTTAGAAATGTTATAATGTGTAGATCTGTACTGAAGCCAGGATGTGTTTTATAGCTTGCAATTTTTTTCAGTTACTTGTTAAAACCTGTTCATTCTGATTATATGTTAATTGTGGTGCTGCTTTAAGGTTATGAAAGGCTACTTTCTGGAGATAATTGAGACTCACTGCTGTGGATATTGCACATAAGGCAAGTCCTGAGAGTTTAACTGCTAAAATGAATCAGAATTTTGATACTTGCATTGCATTTCTCTAATGTTCTTTAGTTGTAGGGATGTGCACTTGGTTTTGCTTGGCTTTTGGTTCTTTTTTTTGTTCTGTTTCAGTTTGCATTTGAAGAATTGAATTGTCTGTTCTTCACTCTTGGTGTCTCCTTGTTCTGCAAATATTGCATAAGATGGCCACGTGTTTAGTTGTTATTGCTTCAGTCAGAAGAATGAGTTACTGTATTCTGTGAGCTGGTTAAACACTGTGGCAAGATGAGTGCTAAACCCATTTGATGGAATCAGGTTGGTTGTGGATTCAGTTTTTGAGTGATGGTAGTTGGTTATACCAGGGCATTTAAAGGAGAACTCTTGGCCATCAGCTGTGCTTCTTTGCTTATTCACATTTTTCTGAAAATCAGCATGGAATTCAGATGACCTTTTCCATATTTGTAGTTAGAAAGTAAATAAAAGAAAAGAATGAGACAGCATCCAGAAATCCCTTGACTTATGTCCTTAAAAAGCTCCCCTGTGTATTCCCATGGGGAGGATACTGTCAGTTTTCAGAATTTATGGTGTCCTAGATCATTAGGGTTATTTATGACATTTTTAATCGTGTTTATTGGTGGGTGGGTTGTAAACCACTTACCAGAAAGGCAGATGTTACCAGTGTTGCCAGTGTGCTTGGGGAGCATTTGTAAAGAGGCAATGTGGTACTGGACCAGACCAAAGACCTTCTAGGTGGTGTCCTGTCCTCAGCGGTGGCCAGTTGCAGTTGCCTTGAGAAGAGGGTAAGAACAACACAGAAGCATAGAAGTTTCTCCCCAGAATACTTCTAGCCCTTATTGATTTGCCGTTTGGAAAGATCTAGATCCAGAAATGATAGTGTTTTATTTAATGGGCTCTCATGGATCTTCCTCTATGAAGTATCCCCACTGGCTTTTGAGCACATGCAAACTTCTAGTGTTTATAACATAATGATGCTATGCTACAGTCAGAATATTCAGGAAGGCATATCTGAAACATGCTCAACTAAACTAAATTTGAGCTCAGTTTGCACTTGCAGTTTGTTAGTCTTAGGTCTCTTTTTCCATACAATAATCCTGTTTGATTAGTGCATGCGATAAGCAATGCTGAGGGATTCAACCAAGGTTGTTTAGTGCTGGAAGGCTGGTTTCTGCTAAATATGAAAGGGATTTAGCAAAATACGCACTCAGCTAAAGGAAAGAGAAATGAGAATTGCCTCATCTTGTTCCTATATGATGCTAGGCAAGTGATTTAAACCCAAATATGTATATGTTGCTCCTGTTTGGTTATGAATTTGCTTGCACCTACCTGTAAGTGCTGTTCAGGTTACAGAACCTGTTTCTGCCAGTTAAAGTGTTTCTGCCAGTTAAAGTGTGACCAAATAGAAATACCCAGAAGCTGCTGCCCTGAGCCTGTATAGTTTGTTAATAATGATATGGTAAAGGAATGCATTCTTGCCTAAGAATGAATTTAATTATGTACCGTCCTTATGGAAGTGTGTTAAATGAAAGTTGTATGGGCAGCAGCTGGTTAGAATGTTGCCTAGGCTTTAAGTCTGTGGTCTTGAAAACATAGTATTGCTTTTTCAGGGGAAGTAGAGGTGTCAGCTCTGTACACCAACTACAGGTACACCTTTTTCTGCAAGATTGTGTACATCCAGCAGTGTTAATGTGCAACCTACTAGCTCAAATTCCTGAGCCCACTTCAAGCCAATTGAACTCCTGTTGTATCCAAATTTCATCTCTTAAATCCTTTGATGTGAGTTTATAGCAAAGGGCAGCCTTCAGTACTTAGCATGCTTTAGAACAAGGTGTTAGTCATCTCTTTTCCCTAAACCTGCTAGTGAGTAATACGGATGTCTTCTAGTGAAAGAAGAAGCACCATTGGGATAATTTCTGATTTGACTTTGGGTAAAAGGAATAAATTATCTTAACTGCTGCAGACAAAATAGCATAAGCCTAGTATTAGAATTTTGCTAGTTATGAATGTATGTGTTTAACTTAAGTGCTGCGTATTTGTCACACTTTCTTCATTTTTTGATATTGCAGTAAAATTCAAGTGTTGATTATACATGTGTTAGAATATTTGAGATTTGCTGTAAGCATTTTTATAAACACTGAGCTGGCTGTAGTAAGATCAGTATTTTTTTGTTAAAGGCATGCAGTTCTTATGAGAACTGTATAGACTTGCTAAATGCAATTTTATTTCATCCACTTTAAGCCAGGTAATTTATGTTAATTATACTTTAAAAATGAAATCCTAACTGAAAAATATCATCAGGGGGAATAAACCGGTAATTCTTAATTCAAATACTAACTCAAAAGTCAATGCAAAGATAATTTAGTTATAGAATCTGCCATTTTCAAGCCATGGAAACAGGGGTTTTTTTGTCTCAAAAATACCTGGTTTTTAAACGTAACAAAACTTAATGTAACAGCTTCCCAGTAGCTTCCTAGGATCCATACACAGTAATGAGACTCTTACTTGTAGCTCTTAAAACACAAAGAAGCAACAATTCCTGTGTTAAGGTATATGTAGTCAAAGGCTACCATACTGGTTATAATAAACATTGTGGAGTATTGGGGAACACTGGTAGAACAGCAAAAAGGACATGGATTTAATAGAAGTCAACACTAACTGGAGTTACGTTTTTTAAGAACTTGCATAATTTGCATTAGTGTCCTTAGGGTCTGGCAATTTATTCAGTATACTGTATGAATATTCTAATATTTATGTTTACCTGAGCAGCACTGATGTAGTTATAGTCTTACAGTCTCTATCCTGAGAACAGAACCTGATATAAATCAGCAGGAGTTAATCCCACAAGCCTGTTTTGTTGTTAAGCAATGTCTGCATTCACCTTGTTCAAGTATTATACTAAAGAAGAAGCGTGCTTTTGGCTTGTGTTGGAGTCCCTTCTGACTGTTGAGAAATCCCAGGAATTTCAGTTGTGCCTGGCATTGCACATCGTGACTCCACAAATTCTGTTTATCTTCTGTGAGGGATTTTGCTGATTATTGCAGTTCACCCACCTACCAGCACGATCACATTTGATGGGTTCAGACCTTTGCAGGATTGCAAATTAGAGCCTTGAACGATGGATCAAAGGGAAAGAGGGAGATCAAATGCTTGCTGCCTTCACCAATACAAGACTGGGTTGTAGCAGATGTAAAGCTAGCAGGAGGCAGTTTCAAAGTTAATAAAAAGAGGTGGTTCCGCACTCAGAATATAATTGAGCTGTTGAATTCCTTGCCAGAAGATGTGGATGTAAAGGTGGTATTTGCTAAAGACTTACATGACCCTGAAGGGAGACCCAAGAGGTATGTGAAAGAAAACCTACCACAGGGTAGTAAGATGAAAGAACACCTGATTTAAGAGACCTTAAGCTGCAAAAGCTTTGTGGATACTGGGTTGTGTACCCAGTAGGAGAATTGTGTCTGCTATACCTTTAGGCTTTTTCATGAATATCTGCTTTTGGCCACTTTGCTGGAGTCACAGCGCTGAGCAAAACAGACCTTTAGCCTGATCCGGTACTGTTGCTTTCAGGCTCTGTCTGAAAACAGTCTAGTAGAGCTCATTTGGTGCTCTTCCTGAGCTATAAGGCTTTTCCAGCCCCAGCATCTTGCCAACAGCTGTGGTGATATAGGAGCAGGAACAGAGTGTAGCTGTGCTACAGCATATTGTCTTACTCATGCAGCTTGTCTGAGGGATTTCTGAACTGTACTTTGTGGGAAAACTCTAAAATCTGTATGTGGCAGAAAAGTCTTGTAAAGGTGGACTTTTATCATCATGTAAGAAGGCATAAAATAGCCTATGTGATAGATCTCTGCCCTGTGGCAAAGAGTGGTGTTTACTGTTCATTTTAGAAAATGTATTGGAAATACCACAACACTTGGCAATGCTGCAGGCCGTAAATAATGTGAGCTATCGATAAGACTCCTAACCCGAGATTACCTTTTCTTTCCTGTTTAGCTCGTTCTTATCAACCTGGCTTGCAGGACCTTTAATTTATTTTCTCCGACATTACCAGTTTCAGCCTTGAGAAAATGTGCTGCTTCATTCTTAATACTTGCCAAAGGCTTTATTTAAGCAGTAGAGAGGCAATAAATGACTGGGTTTGGTGCTACGGTTGCTTGATCTGTTTACGCTTTTTGATGCTTAGGCTGTTCATTGCTAGTTTGTTTGCTTAATTTTTTTCCCTAATTGAGAGAGTCTGTACCCGCATCTGACCTGTTCTTTTCTAAATTCATCTGTTCACTGTGGTTCAAAATCAAGAACCTCCTTTGAGATAACAAGCAGTTTTCTGTGGAGCTGCAGCAGTAGATTTCTTGCTTGAGATTTTCTTTTTACAAAAGTGATCACTCTGTTCCTCTGCCTTCTGCTGCAAAACCAAGAAAATTACCTGTCTGAAACCTTCCGTATGAAAACCAAAAGGAGAAATTTATTTTTTATTATTTTTTAAAATAAATCTAGTGATTTCAGGGTAATGAGATGTTACTTGTATTGTGAAACCTTTGTGTTAGTAGCTGTGCTAGCTCCATAAGCCCGAGACCCCAAGGTGACAGTCACTGACACACAGTCCCTGGGCCCTCTACTTTTGTCTCCTAGTGCTCAGGTATTGTAGGCTCTCTCACCACACTGCTCCCTACCTGCTCTTGCTGTTCCAGGAGTCCAGCACTGTAGGCTTCTGTGAGCATCGTGCCCACAGCTCTAGCAAGCCTCTTGGATCCTCATCTTCCTGGGGCATTTCCAGGGAAAGCAGCCTTGAGCTTTTCAAGTTGAATTCTCATCTTCTTGGTGCTCTTCTACAGCTGGTGAAGGCAGCTTACACAGGATACCAAATCTCCCCTCAGGAGATTTGAACAAGAAGACTTACCTCCTCCTTTTGATCAGCCTTTTTCCGTACCTGGAACAAAGCTACTATTGAAAACTTGGAGTGGGGTGGTGTCAAAGGCCAGAAAAAAAAAAAAAATGTATCCTGGAAAAGCACAGAGATCTAGAATTTCAGGTAACTGAAATAATGCTAGTGGATTTCCCCCTTAACATCCAGATAGATGGTGGGTTTCATGAACTCTAAGTTTATGGCCCCCAAAGTCACATCCCCAGTAAACAAGGCAATCCTACTGTTATTTTTAGCGTTACCAGGAGAAGTTTATAGACCATCAGATTGGCTCGATTTATAACAGTCATCTTTTATCTGCTAGGTTTGGAAACCTTAACATGTTGAACTTGCTTGTAGTCATGTCCTAGAAGTGTTTTAAAAGAGTAGCTACTGTTTACAGCTATTATTATTGGACCAGTTTTGTGAACAGTTTTGTTCCTGCATGGCAGAGCAGTATTCTTTTCAGAAGCTTAAAATGAACAAACATGATGTTAAATGATAATGGCGATGATGTTAACCTGTTACTTGCACAGACAGAAACAGCTATTTGGGAGACTATTCCTTTAGCTCTGTGTGGTACTCCTACTTCACACGTTTTTAGGAAAAGAGAGAATCTGTCTAGTTCTACAGGTTATTATGCAATTTCTTTTGGAAAGAAAGGCAACTGTGCTTTCTTTTTCTGAGTGCTTGTTCATCTGCGTTCCTCAGGTGTCGTCATACATCACCCTCCTACCTTCCCCAGCTCTTGCCATGCTCCTTGTTTTCTGGCATTTTATTGTGAATGATGATGATTTATAGAGGCAGTGTTTTGAGACAATGGTCTGTGTGATATTCCAGTACAAAGGACTTAAAGAATATCTCTTTCAAAAGTCATTAAAATCCATAATGTTAATCTTCTGATCTTAAATTTCTCATACCTTATTGATTTACTTTTGTTTCGACCTAGTGAATTGTGCAGGCCTATCTCTTCTTATGCAAATACCTTCAGGTTTTAGTTAGTAGTCACTTTCCTGCCAATCAAAGAATTTCTGCCTTGTGTTGCAGGACAGGAGTCAAAATTATTGTTACACAATAGTTAATTTAGGTAATTAGCAACCTAATATATCTTATATATCTACATCTGATAACCTAAGAAAGTAGTATCTATTTTGTCATAGACCCAAGTTAACTTGTCCCCTTCACCCCCAATCCTAATTGATTGGTCAGCAGTTAGGATCAACATGAACCTTCTACCCAAATAAATTCATGGATGAGGTACTACCATTGTTAGATTGTAATATTCGTTGTCTGCCTTCATTCTGCTTTTATATTAATGGGGGGAGGAGGAAGAGGATTTACTTAAGCTGTTCTCATCTTATTGAATGGAAGCATTGTGACGCTTTTAAGTAAGAGGTGAAAATAGCAGTGCCACTGATTGCTGCAGATGATGTAATTTGTTTTCCTCATTAGGATCTAAGGAAATATTAACTCATGTAAAAAAAGAAGTGACCAGTTGTCACACAGTTGTAGTAGGTACAAATGCAAAAAAACACCATTAAAATAAGACATGAGTGTTTAAAAATGTCAATAGTGCGTTTATGATGCTGTGAGACACTGGTTACTGGGTGAGCAGGTGCTGGAGGTGTGAAGTTGGAGCTGTAATTTGACCTTGTTGCACAACCTGTGTATTTCACAGCATTGAGGCTACCTCCAAGAAACCACATCTGGCTCTTGAAGTCATTGGGCAGTAAGTGGCTGGAGGCTGAGGATATACTTCAAGGGAGCATCATTGTTCATGTTTTTTTCTGGTTCTTAAATTCTTTCCTAGGCTTTTGCTTTTGGCCACTGGCTTTACTGATTTCCCTTCTTGAGTCAGGCTACTGCCCAACTTTAACAAAGCCAAACAACCCATGTGGTGAAAGGCAGATCGTACAATGGAATTAAAATGAAAAGCAGTTGTATGATGTGGAGGGGAAGACAAGATAGGGGAAAGGATGCAAAGGTCGAAGGTTCAAAAATGGGGATTCTGCCCAGAGATGTGAAGCATCAAGGCATGGAGACGTTTCACAGTCATCAAGGGACACTGGGCAAGACAGGCCTTAGTCTGATGTAGTGCAGCCTCTCTGAGGGTTAGAGCTTATGTCAAAATTAACCAATGTTGAAATTAACCAATAGTTGGTACCTACACCAGCACACTGTCAAAGATGGGTGGCCAAGCGTATGAGGAAGGAATACAATGAGTATTTTGGTAAATTTGGCGGCTATATATTTTTTTTTTTCACAAGCAGTGAGTCAATGAATTCACAGGGGCATGAATATTCTCTTTGTGGTGTATGGGGGTCAGTCCTGCCATCAGCTGCCTCTGTCCTTGCTGTTTGGTTGCCCCTTTTCTCATCCAAAAAAATGGGCAGAGAGGCAAGTTGAGCTGACCAAGTGAGGGAACAGGTTAAATACCTCCTTAGGAGAGGGGTGAGAAATTCCCATCTGAGCAACTGAAGATCATCTGAGAAATAATGGAAATTGCAAGAGTGTGCTCAGGTGGCCAAAAAGGCCTGTAGCATCCTGGCTTGTACCAGAAATGCTGTGGCCAGCAGGACCAGGGAAGTGATCACCCTCCTGTACTTGGTGCTGGTGAGGCCACGCCTGGAATGCTATGTTCACTTTTGGCCCCTTTTTACAAGAAAGACATTGAATTGCTGCAGTGAGTCCAGAGAAGTGCAAGGAAGCTGGTGAAGGAGCTGGAGCACAAGCCTTATGAGAAGCTGCTGTTGGAACTAGGGGTTTAGCCTGGAGAAGAGGAGGCTGAGACGAGACCTTATTGCTGTCTATAACTACCTGAAAGGAAGTCGTAGCGAGTTGAGTTTGGTCTCTTCTCTCAAGTAACAAGCAATAGGGCAAGAGGAAACGGCCTCAGGCTGTGCCAGGGAAGGTTTACTTTGGATATTAGGAAATAGGACTTCACTGAAAGGGTTGTCAAGCACTGGAACAGGCTGCCCAGGGAAGTGGTTGAGTCATTGGAGTTATTTAAAACATGTGTAATGTGACACTTAGGGACATGGTTTAGTGGTGGACTTGGCAAGTGTTAGGTTTATGGTTGGACTCAATGATCTTAAAGATCTTTTCCAACCTAAACAATTCTGTGATTCTGTTCCTTCCTGATTTGTAGGACTGTTCTGATAAGTTAATTGTTGTCCAGCTCTTAATGAGAAGAAGATGAATAGAAATACTTTAAATGCACATCATATTCAGACTAATGTTAGAGCAACTGTTCACATTTCTGACTTAAGCTTTTGGCTTTACTGCTTTCTAAGTATCATAGTAGTATTAAATATTCAATTTCTAACCTTAAAGAAAAGACAGAAAAGGTAATAGATGTACAGCTGGGTATGTTTTCTGGCACACACTGAAGTGGTGGAAAGCAGTATCCACTTGAGTGACTGAACATGAAAGATATGTTATATTTACAGAGTGAAAAAGAAACATTCACAGTGTGGAGGTTTTATGTGGTCGCTATTTTCATATACAAAAGCAAGACACCAACCACCCTCTTTTGAAAAATTATTCAAGTTTATAAGTAGTTTGAAGTGTCTGATTGTAGCTAATATGGTGAGATTTGTTGTAATTGTGGATTTGTGCAACTCGGACAGGGAAGAGAATGAGTTTTTTTACCCTCGTCTGCCTTCTGGTTTTGCTATGTGACTCAAACAGCTGAGTGAAGCACCTTTGATCAGAGATGATATGTACAAATTTCAAGCTCTCACACTTGTAGGAATGCATGAGTGTTCGTGAAAATGGGAAGGGAAGACAAGATTTAAGTTAGTGTTACAGCAGATGGCTTTACGTGTGTGCTGTAAATGTTTGTAAAAGTTTATAAAAAAATGCAAGACAATGCAGTAAAAAGTGTTTAAGATAAGTAATCATTGAATTGTAAATAACAAAAGTAAAACAACACAGGAATTTATTTTTACTGATGATTAGAGATGTACATTTCTCACCTAAAAAAAAGTTTCAAGTTCTCTTTTGTACGTCAAGAAGGAAGTTGATAGTCTAAATCAAAGGCCAAATAAAACCTTCCCAGTACATTTTTCATGAATAGCTATGGAATATTCTGAGAGCAAGTTACAGATGGTTTTAATTTTACCCTTGATTACCAGCTTGCATATATTCCAAAAGTATTTTCTACAATAAATGCAGACACATCAAATTCTCTACTAATTTTTCATAAGTAAAGTCAAGCTGTAGTGCAAAAACTGGTACTGTTTTCTAATACTACATCACTAATAACTCCTTAATGTCTGGTATCATAAGAACCCAACTGAAAGACAAGCAACCACAATATATTTTAATTAACATATAAACATATGAATTGTTTGGGATGAAAATTGAATTTTGCTATTTTTCTTTTTTTTTTTCTTTTCAACTACAATGACATTTTAAAAGTCAGTCAAAGATCCATTACAAGTGAAGGTTATAACCAAAAGCATTTAAGTGAAAATGGATGATTTGACATCCTAGGAGCAACAGCCTCCTCCAGACTTCATGCTTATGCAGGCTGTGTATTTGACAGCACTGAGAGCGTGCTTCTTTTAAAACTTGTGGATTAGTTAAGGAGCTCTTTTAGATTGTATTGTCACTTTTTCTTACTCATGTAGAGAACTGTGTCCGCAAAGGGCTTTTCATGTAGTTATCCTGTGTGATAGTGCTTCTTTTTCTTGTCCTAGGAGATCAGCAGGACTTTGGATTTCTGTTAGGGTAACTTTCATGTTTATATTTCACAGAAGACCTAGAGATCCTTGTATGTACAGGATTAGTGCTTAATGATGATTTTTTTTTTTTAAGTTACAAATTTAAAAATAATTTGGGGATGTGGAGAGAAGACCACACAGTGATGGAGTTCTAGCTCTAGGGATGGTATTACTGGAATTCTGGGTTCTTTTGAGCTGTGAGTCATGGTTGGGTTCAATGACGGACAAACCTTAAACTTAAAGTTAGTGCAGCTTCTTTTGTGTCTTTTAAGATGATTTTTCAGCGGGGTGACTGATTTGTAATGTATGTATTTAAATTAGTTACAGTCATTCCAAAGAAGCTATTAAAACTTTTTTTAAAAATGTAATTGAAAAGATTTGATAAATAGTGGGGATGAGTTAAAATAAGGTATTTATTCTGGTACTTACAAGTGATGCAGCCTAAATCCTAGCAGGTGGTCTATTCAAAACTACTTGTACTATATGGTTTTAGTAAGCCATTGTGCAAAGCAAGGGCTCTGTTAATTGTCTTTCCTTATCAGCACGAATTATTAGTGGGAAATAGCATCTTTAGCATTGTAGGATGTCATTACTAGAAACCTGTTACATGAAACTATGTCAAACATCTTTGTTATCCATTTATAGATATATAGTTAATATGAAATTTAGCATTCTGTGCAGATTCAACTGATATCTCATATTAGAACTAATCCCCCCAGCATTATTTTGTTGGTTTTACATATTTTTTACAATTGTTACTAATATAGTAACACAACTATAAATTTGGTTTTAAGTGAGCTGAAAAATCATTTAACTTTAAAGTAAAATTGATTCATTTTAAGCCCTCTTGCAGTCTTGGTTTTTTTTCAAATTCGGTACAATAGGCTAACATAAACACTAATGAACACTCAAAATCATTTATTCCAGCTAAAATCGACTCTGAGTTTGTTATAAGCAAAACATAGTTTAAACCTGCTTATTATATGAAAATACTCTTGCTGCTGTTCAGCAGAGCAGTTAGGTGTGTGTGTGTTAGTCATACGAGTACACAAAAATTCAGCTAGACTCTCTGGTTGAAAGACAGCATCAAGAAAACGGATCACAAATAGCATAAAGCATTCAGTCTGTGTTTACAGTGTTTAGCAGATAATTTTTATTGAATTCAGGCATAAAATTTTCGTTCAGCTTAAGTAAGCCAGAGATGGATGTCATTATGAAATTTACATACCATTAGCTCACATCAATTGATTAGCAACCGAGCTCTGCAGTGCAAGGCTAGTTAGAGACATTATTTGTGATGACAGGAGGCTGCAGGTCAAGGAGGTTTACTGGCTGCATGCTTGTTTCCTTAGTCTCTGTGATTACTTGATAAAATGAAGTGCATCACTGTGAACAATTGACCCTTTCGAACAATCCAGACTGGTCAGCAGTCTAAATCCACATTTTAAAGCTGTCATTATAGCTTCAAACTTAAGAGTTTCCAGGGTGCAGACAAAGGTGTTGTCCTCCTTCAGTACCAGCCGTGTGCCGTTTTCAGACTTTATGAAGTACTTGAACTGAATAATATTTGAAGATACTGAAAATTCCTCTGGAAATCCATCCAGCCTGCTTTTGGACACAAGTACAATTCTGGATTTTATTTTTGCAATGAAATCGGGAGCATTACAAAAGATTCTAAGTCCTTGTGAACGGTCGTGGCTGTCAGTTATTTCCAGGAAAGTAGTCTCTCGAGATGCTAGCTGTTCCTTCTCCCACCTTGATTTCACTGCATCCGAGAGTACCTTAAGCTGGAAAAAATCTGCTTCTTGTGCCAAAAGTTGATTTTCTCGAAACCCTTCTGGTAGAAGAAGTTCTCCATTTCGTAGGAAGTTGAGAATGTGTCTGAAAAGGAGTCCATCTCTGTCTATGAAATAATGACCATCTGCATCAAGTGGGCACATTATTTTTCCATTTATGATACCTTCCAGAAAAGAATCTGGATACTTAGTTAGTGTCTGTTTTTGTGTGATATAAAGATAGCCACCAACATTCAGAGTTATCAGAGACGTTTTATAGTCCTTCTCTTGCTCAGAGCCTTCAGAGTTGTTCTGTTTCTCTTCGCATTCCTTTTCCCTTCTGCTTATTTTCCTTTCCATTATTGTAGCTAGGACAAAAAGGCAGCTATCTTGCTTTGTTCTTGTGAGCTCGCAAGAGGGTTTTAAGACAAACCACCTTTATTCAGCTCCGGCACGATGTTGGAATGGAAATGCTGCTAGCATTGCTCCGACTGTCAGCTCGGGTTTGCAGTAGGTGGCGTATCAGCTGTGTATGCAGGGAGATATCAAGAATATGACTGTAAAGCAGAATTTGCATTTAACTGTGTAAGGGAAGAAGGGTATAAAAACTGCTTGTCTCTTTCATTCCTTTAATCCTAAGAAATTTACCTGGTTTTGGGAGTAATTCACAGAAATGCATACTACTATTCTAATGATACCTTATTTCTAGTAAATTGAGATCTATTTGTAATATCCACTGACCAAGTAATATTTAGTGCTTATGGAGTTAAACAGATAACTTCATTTATTTTAATTTTCCCAAAATGCTTTTTTTTTTTTTTTCTTGGTACTGGTTACAGTACGTGATGCACACAGCGGGACAACACTGGGGAAATGTGTCCCTGTCTGTGCAGGTGTTGTCATCCATGGAGCATGTGCACATATATATTCCTCATTAATAGGGCACGTGTTCAGTGCCAAGATATTTTCACAGGAGAGACTCTGGAAATGATGCTGAGAACTTGTTGGTCTGCCTGTATTGACTATTTTGTGGTGAAAACTTCCATTTGTAGTTGGTGAGAATGTCTGCACCAACACAAGAATTACAGCCTGATTAGGTTTTGCTTTTTGTCTCTCTTTATGCCACTAATAAAACGTGTTTTTGAGGGGGGCTTACTGTTTATATTGCTGATGCTTTTGAAATCACCAAGGCTGTCTAACCTCAGTTTGTTCGTTCTCCATAGGAACAACTCGACTGCTCTGTGGAACAAAGGGTTAGTGTGCCTACAGATAGCTTCGAACATCACATAATATTATATCTTAGCAACACTTGGGTGTGGGGAAGGGGTAAACATTGGCAGAAAACACTTGAGTCAAATGGCTGTCTTCTCCCATTAACCTCTGCTTTGAGGCTCGTTCTTGGTTGCCTGTTAGATAAAGATTTCCCCTTTAAACATTTGCAGCTTGGAACAGTAAGGAGAAAGCTCTCTAAACGCATCTCTGTGTGTGTTTCCTTGGGGAGCAGGCGGGAGCTGCAGCATCCATTCTCAGCGCTTACCTTGGGCTGGGCAGGACAGGAGGTCCCATCTTTTTCAAGATATATTTTTCACTTTACAGGTAGATGTCTCCTGCTTTGCCAGATTAGCAATGAAAAGTCAGATTCTTTTTCTGTAAATTCTTCTGCTTTGTCTCTAAATATTTTGTTCCTATTGCTCCCACTGTCCCTAAGGCTGTTTATCGATACTGTAGAGTCATCACTATAATATTTTATTAATTGGTAACTGAATCTAGCAGATAGAAATGCACTTCTTTTTACTCATTGTTCTCCTTGCCAGGATCTCCCTAGCATTGATACGCTAATTTTTGCTGCTGCTGTATGTGATATATTAAGCAGATGTTATTCGTTAGATTTGATTTATCGGGAATTAGTCATGGTTGTAATTTTAACTCTTTGATGCCGTGGATGTGTTTAGTGTAACTTCAGTCAAAGAGATTCCAACCAGTTCCTAATTTTTAAACATTTGGATTTTATTCAAAATTAACTCCTTTCACAATTATTGAGCAAGTAATTGAGAAAATGAAATAGCCAATTAGTTGCAAATATGATTATTATTTTCTTGACATTAAAGAAGACTTCTATTCAAATTTACTGTCAAGTGATGGAAAATTCAGTTAGTGTGCTTAGCTAGTGTTCATAGCTACATTGTTGTACCACTTTAGTGGATCTTAAACCCTAAGAGACCGATTTCTGTGGTGCTTTCAGTGATCTTGAAGTTCCTTGAAGGTGAACTAGGAATGTCCTGGTGGACGTAAGCAGAGATTTCCAAGGAGAGCTGGGATTTTTGAAAGATAGGATTTTTTTCATGGCAAGCTAAACTGTCTACATTTTAAGAGACAGGAGTTACAGAACAGCACCTGCTCAGTCAGTTTTTCATGTTCATCATCTTGTGAATGTTCTAACACTTGCATTTGAAATTTTACACTTTTGTGAACGAGTAAGTATTCTCTGAAAGATCATGCAAAACCATTTTAGTGATTTGTGTGATAAAATATTCTAAATTTATTTGATGTGAAAAATATACTCCATGGAGATCATGAATATTTACATTTAAACCTTTGAGACTTGAAAAATGGAGAGCTGCTGTAAAATTTCCATCATCACAAACCCATGTAACTTCACTGCAGCTGATGGTCGTCTGTAACGCAGAACTGAAGGCTGGCACATCTTTGTGAAAATTTTCCACTTTCTGTGCTGTACTACAAGACAACTTTTCCAAAGAGCCCTCGTTCTTCATATGCACTTGCTGATGCATATGATATTACAGTGCATGTAGTTTTAGTGAGGCAGGAAATACTGTGGTGGTTTCATGTAGCTCAGTGTTTTCTGAAGGATTAGCCAGAAGAACTGGATTTCCTTTTTTCTGTCATTTTGTCCATCCTGTGGAAGATCATCTTAAAGTTCATTTTGGTAAACGTATACAAGTATTTGCTGATTTGTGGGAAGCTTGACATGAACCAGCAACGTACACTTACAGCTCAGGCCAACCGTATCCTGGGCTACATCAGAAGAAGCATGGCCAGCAGGTTGAGGGAGGTGATTCTACCCTTCTATTCTGCTCTTGCGTGACCTTACCTGGAGTATTGTGGCCAAGTCTGAAACCTCAGCATAAGAAGGATATGGAGCTGTTGGAACGGGTCCAGAGAGGGTAACAAGGATGATCAGAGGGCTGGAGCACCTCCCGTACAAGGACAGGCTGAGGGAATTGGGGTTATTCAGCTTGGAGAGGAGAAGGCTCTGGAGAGACCTTATAGCGACCTGAAGGGGACTTACAAGGAAGCTGAGGAGGGATTTTTTGCAAAGGCTTGTAGTGATAGGATGAGGGACAATGGGTATGAACTGGAGAGGGGCAGATTTAGACTAGACATAAGGAGGAAATTCTTCACGATGAGGGTGATGAGTCACTGGGACAGGTTGCCCAGGGAAGCTGTAGATGCCCCATCCCCGGAAGCGTTCTAGGCCAGGCTGGATGGGGCAGCCTGGTCTAGTGGGAGGCAGGGGCCTTGGAACCAGGTGATCTTTAAGGTCCCTTCCAACTCAAACCATTCTATGATTCTATTTCTTGCAACCAAACCTGCAGATTTAGACAGCTCATGTGCTCTGAGAGTCTTTGTGTTATGTGCAAGGTGCAAAATATCTGAGACATTCCCAGTGTGTCCTCCTTGTTCTTCCTTCCCGCTTGGACTGAGGTGGAGCAGCTTGCTGCTGTGTACTCTGCCATACTAGTAGTGAACCACCTCTGTTTCTGCCATGTACAACCGAAGAATCCTGCTTACCAATGTTGGTAGCTAGCAGTCCTGAGAGGACTGCTGCTTCCCAAATTGTCAGTGTCACCTCTTTGCTGGGATTGGCCATTCAAGGGAAGAATGGCACTGGAATCCAGCAATTGCAAGGGTATTGTTTTAGTTCCAGATCGAGTTAGGAAATATAGTATGCACTCTCTCTTGCACACACTTAAAGTGGCTGTAGTAGTAGTACTGTTTCCAAGTTACTTACCTTTTAGGCTGTACCAGGAGATCAATCCACAGAGCTTTTCAATTTCTTCTACTTCAGATAAGCTATTCTGGAGAGAGTGAAAGGGCAGCCCTGGTGTCTATCAGCTACAGAAGAAAACAAATCCGAGCAGGAAGGGACTAGACATCTGTCCCTCATTCTGTCCTACATGTTTTCTTTGGGAAAATAACCTTACCCCTCAAATTCCGTTCTCCTCTTGAACCTCCTGGTCTGGAATCCTGAACATGCGACGGAGCTAAGGATTCATAAGTGGAGGACACCACAGAAAAGTTGAACCGGGGTCTAGCTTACTTACGTGCCTGAACAACACCAGCTTCCCTGTGAGTCTGCCAGCAGTGAAAATGACCTGAGTTACAGAAAACAGCTACTTTTATTTATTATAGTACAAAAGGATATGAGGAGAAATCTCAGCTCTAAGAGGCAGAGAATTTTTGAAGTGTGTTAGGAAAGCATGCTAATGAAATCTGTTCGGGTTATTTAGGCAATTTGCTAGTCATTTTAAGTCATAACACAGAAAATTGGCCAGGTTGTTGGATGATAAAACCATTCAGTAGTTACTGTCTTAGTTATAGTAGTGCAGACATTCTCATTCCAGTCTTAACTTCAGAATGTTAATTAACAGCTATTGAAGACAAGCTCTGCGCACTAACTGAAACTGAAGATTTTCAAGTTGTCAAGTCAGAACAATTTGCATTCAAGAATTTATAAGAGTTATCGAAGACACTCTATCAACAGTTACAGTTGATATTTTCAATAATTTTTGAGCACTGCAGTTATACAAGACTTAAAAAGCAAATACTGTGCCAGTATTTGAAAGGTGAAATGAATGGGCGAGGTATTTAAAAATCAAAAAAAACTGTTTAAAAAATAATTTTACAACGTGTGACTTCAAAGTTAATCAGTTAAAAATTAAGGGAGCATAATATAATACTAATCAATGTGGGTGGAGGGAGAATGGATACTACCATTTTTTTCCTTTTTATAATTACAGTTTGTTCAGCAAAAGAGGTGGGTTTTTTTCTGTTAAATCCTTGAGTGTGCCCCTCTTATTTAACAATTAAAAAACTATTGGCCAGGTTTCAAACTCAAAAATGTTAAGCAGAGAATTGTCATTAAAATGATACTTTGATTTGATGCTTGGTCCTATTTTATTTTTAGTTGATGATCAAGGATATAATTACTGATGAAGTCTGGAGATGACACAGACTGAGCATTTAATCAATAAGGAGATACATTGCTGATGCAGAACTGTTTGGGTAGCTGGTTATGTTAACATCTTAATAAAGCCAAATATGAAGTTTCTAAGCCTGGGGGTATACTGTAAATGGGGCTTGGAGTATGTGTGTTTGCAGGAGGGGTAAGGCAGAGGCTCTGGTCTACTTGCAATAAATACATCATCAACAACTGAACATGAGGTCATTGTTCTGCACAGCGGCCAATAAAATAAAATGTACTGTGTGTCTTTGGATGCCTAAATAAGGGAGTGCCAAGTGAAGACCAGACAATCATGTTCTCTAGCTGCATAGCTACCAAGGAAGGGTGATCTGAGAAGGGAACCAGCTTTGAGGCTGCCCTTTGAATGGGAGAACAGTGCCACAAGTGCATCTGGTCTGGAAGAGCAGAGCTGAAGTCTAGTGCTTGTCCAGCCATCACATGCAATAGCCTTGTAAGCTACGTGGTGGTATAAGTGGGCAGTGGGAACTACCAGAGCTTCCAACTTGGACACTGAGAAGCAGCAGGCCAGCTTCTACCTGCTGAGGATCTGGAGGCACAGGTGCCCATACCCCATAGCCTGCATTTTCTTCCACTTTTTCCTGCTGCCTGGGAGTTATGCATCCTGAGGCAGTTCTTCATCTCATTGTTCACTGGCACTTCTCACAAAGAGCAGGAGCTGGTAAAGTCCAGATCCAGTCCTACATGTGCTATCAAGTCTGGCTGGGAGGCCTACAGTATTAATAAACTGAACTTTCTCAGGCCAATAAGATTTATTAAGAAGCTGAAAAATAGACCTAATGGAAGATTTGAGTAAACTTGATGTGTTTTTATTATATTTGATAGAAGTGGAGAGTACAAAACTGCTTGGGTAGACAGAAATGCTTTCAGCAGGCTCTTCAACTTAGCAGTCAAAGGTCTAACAAGACCCAGTGGCTAGAAATTGGATCTGAGTGCAGTCACACTAGAAAACTGACACATTAAAATCTTGAAGGCCATATGATTACCTCTCTCACAAAAAAACCACCCAAACCACATTAGACCATTTTCTGCACAATTCCAGTATATTTCCCCAGTGCCTGTTGATTAAGATTGCTTTAAGCTTATTAGCTAAATTGTGTTTATTTGATGGTGAGTGCCAGCAGGATTTGAATCAGGACCTCCCAAGCATGTCTCCCTCTCATCTCACTGTCAACAGTTGAAATTCCTTTATGAACTGGCACCAGGGCATTCAGACAGGGAGGTTGGGATGAGCATGTGTTTGATACCTAATGATGAAGCTGTGGGAGTTTGTAGACCAGCCTGTCTGGAGCTGCGCTCACAGTGTACTTGTACCTGCCGCCTCAAATACTGCAACTGTGTAAGACACGTGGGACAACGTCTGTTTTCCCTTCTAATCACTGGTCTCAGCTATTCTTCCAAACCTTTTAATTTAGCTTATACTATCTGCTTTATTTTGAGTCGCTTCCTTTTAACATGGAAATGGAATCTCCACTTTCATGCCGTATTCATCCTTTGGTGTCTAGATTGATATGACTATGGAAATATCAAGGCAAAGTTGTAGCACTTTGCAGCTCTGATCCTGCAACAAGTGAAAACAAACTTGAGTCTCTGAACTGGAGTTTGGTGAACGAGGGCTGATTAGGTTCCAAGGGAGTAAAAACTGCGTTCCCCACTACAGTCTTGCATCCAAAGGTTTGCATTTATCTCTGCAGATTTATACTACTAGACTCTGCAGGTGTGTTAAAATCGCTGAGAGAGTCTAGGGTAAGTAGAACATAGGCCTTGGCTTTTTGACAGTAGATGAGTATTGACAGCAGACTAGGTTAGCTGGAAGATGATGGTCTTGGAGTCTGTGGTCAGACTTCTACTGTGAAGTGACTGGAACATTAAAAGGTGAATCTGGATCAGTGGTAATTAAGAAAGGATAATAGCCAACACATCAAAGGCAAGATATTACAAAGAGTAAGCTTGTTTAATTGGCAGGTTAATTTCCTAAATGGTTGGTGTCTGGAAGATGTCTGATTCAGCGAGGCTGATTCTTAAACCTTAGGAATAATTAGAGAATTATGCAAGGTGCAGAGAGATCAATAGTGTGTTGGTGTTCAGACAGCTGGGCTGGATGGCGCACGTGGGTATAGGCAGGTTAGTCTTGAACACGTGCTGTGGAAACTAGTGGAAAATTGTCATGGAGTTAAAGAAGTGGGCTTTATGTAAAGGTTTTCTGGTCAAACAAACCTAATTTTGTTTATTTTTGAGATTGTGAGTTTAAAGTAACAACATGTTTGCAACCTGCTTAGCATTTCACATTGCACATGATTTAGAATCTTGTGACATTTTGATTTATGTCTAAAATAAAAAAAAAAACAAGTATAGAACAAGATCAAAAACTGGCTGACAGTCATCAAAAAGTAATTATCAGTAGGAAGCCACCGGGGTTGTAGTTTGAAGGGGTTTCTCCAGGATTAGCAAGAAGGACTGTAGTAAGTGAGAATCACTGCTTATAAAATGTGTCACGATTGACACAAATGCTGGTTAGACAGTGAATAACTGTGGCAGGACTGTCATGCTGTGATGGGGATCATTTAATTCACAGAATCTGTTTAAAGACAATGAATTTTAACCAAGCCAAAAGCAGTTATACACCTAGTTACAGGGAATGCAGAGCACACAGGTAAAATGTGAGGCTTAGTAAAGACTCAAAATGGATGTATTAATGATATAGTAGCCAGTCAGCTCCATCAACCCCCAGAGCGTGATTTTTAGAGACATTGACCTTAACCCTGTTTGAACTATCTAATCACAAAGCACAGGCATGGCAGACACCCCAGCCCCTAAAAAACCAAACCAAACCACAAAGAATCTACCTGTACAAGAGCAGATTACTGCATCCAGTTTTCCTCTGAAAGTCTCCTTTCCTCCCTCTCTAAGCTGAATTCAGAGATTCTGCTGAATAACCTTGAGATGGGTGAAGTGAGGGGAAAGAAATTCCAGCTCCTTTATCTGTTATTTAACTTCCATATATGGTTTTTGTTACGTCTGTTTTCTGGTCTCTGTATTCTTAAAGCATCATTGCAGGATTAAACAAAGTGCAGATCAGAGACCCAAAACTTATTTAAGTGAGGTCTAAATGCCTTGTGGTGAGATAATAGATGAACTTGAATTAGTTTGTTTGTTGAAAAGATGATTGAGAAGTGACTAGATTACAATATCTAAGTCCTTTCAAAGAAAGAACACACTGGGTACTAGAAAACTCTTTAGCATAGTATAGAAAGTCATACAAACCAACTGGTAGAGGCTGAAGGCAGATTAATGTTAGAAGTTACGCAGCCATATTAGTACCACTTTAGCCACTATTAAGTTACTAGGTTGTATGTAGAAGAAAGTGGATTAAATCCATCTGTCTCTAATATACAAGAGGTCGGGCAAATTTGCCTGGTTGTCTCTCCTGACCGTAAACCTTACAAATCTGTAAAACCAGAAGTGCTTTAATACAAAATTTCTTTGTTTCATTCCAAACTACCTGGAAAAGTATGACATTCTTATTCCTTTCAAGGATCTAGTTTACATCAAACCAAAACCCTTTAGATTAAGGCACTTTAAAATACATGGTATTGACGTAATCAATCTTTGCATTATTCAGGGAAAGCATACTTTGATTTCCAGATATAATAATATTTCAGTCTATAAGGCAATGGAAAAATTAGAGGCATCTCTGAGTGCCTTCTGTTACTTTTGGCATCAATACTTCTACGCGTTTCTCTTATCTTCCGTGACGCTGCCAGCTGAAGGTGATGGTGACACTGCAGTTCCCTACACGAACAGCAAGATGAGACTCTCTGTTGGAAGAATAATTTAAATAGTGAAAGCTAATCAAGACCTTAAAGCTCACCCTTTCTTGTTGTGCAAGGCTGTTCCAGATGTGTTTGTTTTCCACATATTGCACTGGCTGTGCCCAGGAGAGATGAATAAATTGCCGCACCACTCCCCACCCCTCTGCACATTCTATGCACTAGGATATCATAGCAGAGAAGCATATGTTTGTCTGCCATCACTTCTGTCTTCATTTCTACATCAAGTTGCTTTTCATTTTTAGACTTTTCCACCTATGTGGACTAGGCTGGTACTCGTGCACTGCTCTGTCAGTTGTCTTTGCTTTAGGCAAAAAGATTTTCACATTGGATTACAAAGCAACTGTTAAAAAGGTGAATGTAGAAAAATCAGTATTAACCAAAACTTAGAATGTGATCTCTTAGGCTGCTAATTGCAAGTTTTCATTTCTTTTCCCCAAGAGTAGCATATGCAGTATTATTGCTTAACGCATTATGTTCCTTTAGTGGACAATTTTTTTTCACTGTAATAAGATGAAAATAGGTTATTCTTTTTCTGAGGATAGGAATAGAATTAGCTCTCATTTTATCTTCCACTAATTTTGGATACTTTGATGATCAAGTTCTCTTTGTAGATTATTTTTTTCATGGTCACGGGCTGTATTCAATGCACATTTTGAGAAAATGTTCCTAGATAGCTAAGTGCAACAACCTAGAAGAAGGAACACCACACAGTTAGCATCTCTTATTTAAAATCTGGTCTTTGTGATTCATTCTTAATATGTAAAACAGCTGATGGCAAAATAAGGAGATTTAAGGGATACTAGCTGTGGAAGCATGGGTTTTGTACTTATTTCTATGGTGTCTAAATAGCAGAGATTTTAGAACTTAATTTGATATTTGACATTGTATAATTACATTATATTTACTAAGTGCTTAATTAGTGAAGAATAATTCAAATGTTGACCATGTTGGTGAATCTTATTTTGATGTCCTGTTTTGCTTTGTTTTTCGAATTCTAGATAAACTTTTCTTGGAAGGAATAGTGGTTCAACGTGCTGAATGCAGACCTGCAGCTAGTGAAAATTATATGAAACTGAAAAGGTAGGATGCTTTGTTACAAATGGATGTGTGATGTCTGACTTTGATGCTTATATTATTACCTTACTAGGAATGCATGACTTCAGTATTGTCATGGTCTTACATAGGATTTATTCAGGGTCAGAATTGTTCTTGCCTTTGGGGTAGATTTACTGTAGGGAATGAATGAAAGCTGATGTGGGGCTTGTACCGTCCTCTGGTGTTGTCTGGTGGGATGATGTAGACTTTTGTGTTCCATCTTGTGCAAAACTCTTAAGCAAGCATACCTCTTCATACCCTAATGTATGAATGTATGGCTGTATTCAAATGTGATTAAAGATTAATTTCCTGAGGACTTAAAGCTTTACACCGGTCTGGTCAGAACAAGCTTTCTGTGTATGAGTTTCTGTGTGGATCATCCACATTTAATTCTACTTAATACTGTGCCAGGCTAGACAAAGAGCACCTCTGAAAAAGTATTTAAAATGCCCCCGAAAGGAAAGAGTTCATGAAGAAGTGCTGGGCCTAAACTGGCTTGCTTGCTAGAAAAGGTAGTGACTGAAAATGTCAGAAATGGCACAGAAACCACAAGACATAAATTTAAGAGAATCATGTAGTGACTTCTGAAAATTTAATCCAATGCCTCTGGAATTTACCCTGTGATTCATATATCGTATGGATAATTACTTTGATGATGTTCACTGGTAATGAATCTGATTTTTAATTGAATTGTACATTATATGAAATACATAGTTACATGCATGTAGGTTTTGATTAAATTACCCTTTGATATTGTGAGCTTTTTGTAAATAGAGAAATACAAAGCAGTAGATTTTGGGAAGAGTCATCTGCGACTGGTATTAGAACCGTTAAATACAGAAAAGGCAAAGCGATCTTTTTCCCCAATTCCTGATCTGTTTTCTGTGTATCATATACTACATTTACAGTGTTTCTCTTTTATTAACCTCCTCTGTCATCTTAACTGCTCCAGTATTTTCTTATTGCATTCATTCAATTCTGAAACTTATGTTCTAGCTGTTCACAAATTGGTACCGTAAGTTTGCTCATGTACACTGAATTACTTCATTTCAGACTGCGTTTTGTGATTGCTGTCATGATTTTTGCTGTGTGAAATGGAGTATGAAGCAAATGTGACTAGAAGAGGACTCATTTCAATCTGGCAATTTTAAATATATACAAATATAGTCTGTGGGATGTATTTGCCTCATAACTTTTTTAATCATGGGTTACCTCATCCAAGTGCTTTTTTTGCATTTTGTACACAATCTTCTATTAGTTGATCAGATAAGTTGCTTCTGGTAAGGCCACAGCAGGAGACCAAAGCAAAACTGGTAGCTTTGATGATATACTACTCAGACTTTGAATTTTTCAGCATTCTACACTCTGTCAGGCATGCATGCATGCAGCCCCTCCTGATCTTTGATTTTGTCATGTTCAACTCCTATAGGAGCAATAGAAATACAAATTCAAAGACAGGTTTTGTATTTGGAAGCACTGGCAGCTGAAAACTGACAGTGCCCTTGTTTCTTCTTTCCTGTAGAAAAACTGGCATGAGATTTAGCAGATCTAGCAGCACTGCCTCAGAAGAAATTGGTTTATGTCCAAATACCAACTCTGGTATTTGAGTAGTAGGATCTAACTTCTCAATTCCTTTACTCTCTCCCACCCTCAACATGCTGCAGTCTGTATTTGTGCTTTTAAAAGTGACAGCATCAAAGATAAAACACATAAATTACAGAACTGTGTTATATTAAACCATTTTTATTCACTTTTCTATTTACTATTGTGTTTTACATAAGAGAGACTCTCCAAAGGTGGAATTGATAATATTGATAAACAGCAAGTCTGTTGTGTAGGCTTTAAGTACTACAATAGTAAATTGAGTTGGGAAGAAAATAACGTTAAAAGATAAATGCAGTTGTTTCAGACTTTGAAGATCCAGAAAATGAAGTTAAACTGCGCACTCAAATAACTGTAATCATTTGTTTTCTGAGAGTTGGCAGTGACCAAAAGGAATTTTATGCCTCCCTTGTATTATATATGATCTAAGAGGTCTTTTCCAGCCTAGTGATTCTATGATTCTATATGCAGATATGGATGCCCTGTATCTTATCTGGGAGAAGAAAATTGCCTGATGGCATTTGATTTTGATGTTGCTCTGTAGAGTTTCAAGGAGAGGACAAAGAGATGATCTTGTGATGGGGCTGCCAGCAGTTAGATGAGAGAGGTGTGTGACGTGTGGGTTTAAAGTTGGATAATGAAAGCACAGGATTTGGTGACACATATTGGTGAAAGCATTTTCAAATGTAGCAGTCAGGCGTTTTTTTTTTCCCCAAGGTGCAGCTTTTGATTTGATTACAGGAAGGTTGTAGAGGGCTGATGTTCAGAACAATTTGAATGCAAGGTACAAATGTGTCTAGGGATAACTAGTAAGAAAGGGTAAAACAAAGGTTTTTCTGACCTTCACTTGGTATTTTCTGTTTTGGAAGTTTTATTGTTGGCAGGTTTACTGTTTTTTTTTTTTTTTTTTACATCTTCCTGAACTTCAGTTTCTAGAAGGGGAACAAATGCCATTAAACACCTGCTTTCCAGTACCAGTAAGGCTTCATGCTATTGAATTTCTTAGAAATTTTTTATTAACAATGCATTTGTTCTTCGTAACATGTTAACGATTGGTTATACATCTGCAGTTACTGCTGGTGATGCTGTTGTGGCTAGCTGGAAAATAATATGTGGTTTTCAAGTACCTATCTGAATTTCTGTCTTGTGGGAGTGGATCCTGTACTCCCAGTTAAAAATATTTGGACTGTGTGGTGAAAAGAATAGGCAGACTGTTCCCAACTGCAGATGGTTTTGCTGTCTGATGATCACAGAAAATACTATCCCTATGCTACTCTTTCTGGTTGGTACTTTCCTTCTCTGCCCCATCAAGCCTGTTGGACAAGGGACGACATGAACTGTTGTAGCGCAGGATGTGTATCACAGATGGAGTTTAACGCATGGCTCATTGTACAGCATGCACTGTATTTGTACCAGGCTTGTGCCCCCGCCATCCATGTCACCCTGGGCTGCCTTTCTCTTCTGCCAAGCTGCCCGAGGCAAACTCCACATCCACCCCTGCTAGTCCCACCTAAACTAGACTTATTTTCTTCATCTCACTGTGGTCAGCTTTCCATCATGAAGCGTCATTATCTGGCCCTTCATTTTGTCTTTCTGAGACTTAAGTGATTTTTGTGTCCAGTACCTTAATTCCACGATCCCAGTGTTTAACCGCTTTGGGGTTAATGACTCTCTAAAGAGAAAGGTCCTCCAAGAGGATTTTCTGCACTGGGGGAGGGCAGGACACAGGGAGAGAGGAGTCCCCCAAACGTTCAGGCTCACCTCTGGCTCCAGATGACTTGAGAGGAGGTAAGAATAAGATTTTTATGATCCCATGGAGCTTTTCCTGTGCAGAAAAGAGGGAAAATGGGGAACTGCCATGCACCCCATCTCATATTCTTTCCATCAAATCACCCATTTTTATCCTTGCGCTGGTCTTCATGTCCATTCTGTCCATCCCTCTAACCATAGCAAACCATCTTCTTCTCCCCTGATACTTTCTCAGTTCTCTTTTCCCATTTCTGTTTACTTTTCTTTCGCCATTTCCTTACAGAAAAAAAAGTATTTTCAAAATTAATCTCAACACATTGGTATCATGTACACTCAATCTACATTTCATTTTGAGAAAAAGTTGAGAAAAAAAATAATTTGAGAGCAACTGCCTGTCAGTTTGTGCAACCTTGATTTTTCAAGTACTGAAGATTGATTTCTTTCTCTTGAAGTAAAATTCAGCATAATACAAAAAGACAATGCCCTACGATATTTTGAGTAACTCAACATTAATTACAAAAATTGTATTTTTTTTTCTATGTGCTGAGGTATTTCCAGTCCCACTTTTTGAGAGAGAATAATGTGAGATTTATGGAAATTTATCTGATAATCGTGTTCATAAGGGTTAAGCTGTACTGTTGAGAGATGTGTTTTATTATATATTTCCTTTTATGTTCCTGGACACCCACCAATTTTTACAAATCAAGTCAATACCATTCTACTTATGAACAATTGGGCTGCAAAGTAGCAGGCAGACTAGTACTTAAGTTTCTTTGTCCATTTTTGGTCTATTTTTCACAAATTTTGAATAGAGTAATGAAGAGGAGCAAGTAAGAAAAATAATGTTAAAGTGAGATAAGCTCAGCAGCACAGAACCATGATTATTCCCCATTTTGGAGAGTTGCTTTTGTTGGTTTGCTATGTATTTCTTTGTCATCCTTGTCTTTTTTTTCTGTCTCTTGTACTTTCCATTTTGTCTGTCATCTTCTACTGTTCTTACAAGTGCTGTTCTGAGACTGGATTTTAATAGATCTTTTATATTGCCATGCTTTTTTGTTCTGTTATGTGAAAAGGACCTAATTTTGGTTGCTGCTTCCAGCCACTATAGTAATGCTAATAATAAGAAAAAAAGCCCTACTCTTTGTAACATAGCAGATATTTTATCATGTTTCTCTTAAACATGCAGCTGGATGCAGAAGGTTTCTGTATCCTTTTTGCTCCATTGTTGTCTTCAGCTTCTGGTAGGCAGGTGTATGTGGCTAATTTAGGGAGGGGCAGGAGAAAATGAAAGGGGGAAAACAAAAAACATGAAACGTTATTGTTTTGCAATGTTCTTTCTGGTGTATGAATCATATTAGTTATGGAAAACTGATACTTCCTTAAATTTTGGGAGAGGCCATGGATCTGATTGTTAGATGTCACCTTTTGCAAACACCTCGAGACCGAAGATCAAAGAAATATATTTCCTTGCTGGCTGACTTACTATTCCCCTTTTGGTTTACTTTAAAATGGCTTTGTTACAGAGTGACATGAAATTTTCCTTCTTTCCATCTTTTAAGTATCATCATTTCCAGGTGACAGTCAGAGAATGGTTGAGGTAGCAAAGGACGTCTGGAGGTCATCTGGTCCAACTCTCCAGCTCAAGCAGGGTCACCTAGAGCCAGTTGCACAGGGCTATGCCCAAACATGCCTGTGTTTCTTTGGAGTTGAAATCCTGTGATAAGGTGCTGCTGGGATGCTCTCATACTTAATAGTGGCCGTACTGAATGTGCTCCGTGCCTTTCTGAAAGGTGCGTTGTTGAGAGGAGCCTAGCAGGAAGATCATTTTCAGAAAGAGAGATGCCTAGGGATGCAAATTTAAGAAAAGTTCATGGCAAATATTGCATGGATTCTTCCTTACACCCTGGGTAAGGAAATCAGTAGTTATTGGAGAGTTCTCTTTGTCCTGTTTCTTTAACATGGAGGTCATGAAACAGCATTCCTTTTCTGCTGGCTATACTAGTCCTTTTGCTCTGCTCTCAGAGAGAGCATTTAAGAGCCTATCCAGTTTGCTTTTGTGCTAATTAGCCAAAAAGCATCCATTTCCTTTTTATCTGCTTAAAAGGGGCGAGGCTAAAAGTAGTCACCCTGGAATATGTTCAGGCTTCAGTTGTAGCCAGCTTCCTCAGGCTGAAAAAAAGCCTCACTTGGTACCAGCGCTCAGCATCAGAAGTTCTGGGTACTTGTATTTCCAGTAAATCTAAATGTCATTGACACAGATTCCCTCCCTTGAAACCAAAGTCTTTGGTGTTGTGCAGTGCTGGGAGTTTTTTTACCTTACTGTTACCAGGGCTACAATGTTTACAAAGATGTGTCTTCTGCTAAGGTGCTTTCTAGATTTCAGTGAGGGACTTACATAGTACTGGCTGTGGCTACCAGCTGGGGATGCCTTTCCTGTTCCCAGGGCAGCACCAATTCCTTCTTTTCATCTTTCTGCAGAAATGTCACAGTATAATGGATGAAATCTCTGAAAGAGAGTGCAGTTTTAACATCATGACTTACCCTGTGTTACTACATGTACTAACTTGTTCTTTTTGTTTACCTTTATGCTTGATGCTGTGAGAGGAAGATGGGCTAACTAGTTGGGATAAAAATGGCCATTTATACAGTGGTGCTGTAGTTCACATATAAATCTTTATTTATGCAGTTGCAGAGCAGAGCTCACTGAAGCTCACAGTTCTGTTCCTAGCCACCATCGCAGATGCTGTAGTCATACTGAGTGCTGCTGGTGTTCTGGGTTCTGCAAAACTGCTTTGGCAACTACCCGGCTGACGAGCTTAAATTTACCCAATATGTAGGATGTCAGCACCACAGCACATCTTCTATTTTTAAGCAACTTTGTTCACATACTACTGATGATATTTTCAGTTTGTGAGAGATCAGTAGACTAGTATCGTCCAACACACCCTGCTGCCAAGGAGCATCAAAAATTGCATGATATCACCGGCTGCTTAAAGTTATCCTTGTGCAAAATCAAAGAGTAGAATTGCCAGGTGGCAAGCTCTGCTGGTGACGTATTGATTTTCTGGCTTACTAAAATATGACTGAAATTCTTGACACTGCAAGAAGACAGTAAAGCCGTGGATGATAAGGTACATATGTGTCCATCCAATACTCATTACTTGGGATGTCACCAGGTTCAAACAAGTTCTAGACAAACCATCTATCCTTTATTTCTGGTTCTTTCTTTGTGAGTGTTTATCTGTAGGGCTCCAGTGCTTCTCAAACTGGGTTCTCTGTGATCAGTGAATGATTCAGTTCCCTGAGACATGGCAAAATTCCAGCATGAGCCTAACTCCTAGAGTGTCACAGGGCCAGCTACACCACCGGGGAAGCAAACAGGTTATCTCCTGTGGTCTTCAAAGGCTCTGTGGATGGGAAAGATCCCAGCTTTAGAAATTAATCACAGCATTACATTTTATGGGAGAATCTTCCATTCTCTAAGTGTAGCAGATATTCCTGTAAGACACTGAAGCACTGCAAGCATCAGTTAGTACTCAGATGAAATCCTGAAACATTTTCCAAAAGAGAGAGTATTTCTTAGCCTCCTGCCTGTGCCTGCACCTGAAACATTCTTAAATGGCTTGGGAATTGAATTCAAATGAACACAATAAAGTGTAAAAGGATAGTAGGTTACTGGTTTTTTAAGAGAGATATAACGTGAAATACTTTTAATACTCTAGAATATTTAAACTCACATTTTTTCCCTTTGAGTTATCTGAATAGAGAAAATGAGACTGCTGGTGTCAGAGGCCAACAAATTATATTTAAGTTGCGAATACAATGAAGTAACTTTAAAATCCTAGGGTTTTATTTACATTTATAATCAAGTGCAAATCATTCTCAGTAATATTATTCATAAACGCTTTTCTACAAATGTTAATTTCCACAGCTTGAAAGAAGCAGAAATGAATACAAAGAACCACTGCCTAAAATATTTCTTACATACATTCACATGCATGCACAGATTTAACAATAGTATAGAAACTCTAGTTTTCAAATTATTCGTATTTTCCATGCCTGCATTTGAATACACTTCAATACACACACATCTGCTTATGACCTTATGAGAAATATATGCTGCTATTTTGAGTTCTGTTACCATTGCAAGACCAGCACAACTGTGAGAGAACAAGATGGTTTCTCGTTGAAATGGTATTTTATCACCAGAATGCAACTTAAATGTCAATGCTAGTGATGTGCAAATCATGAGTCCTCATTTTGAGTCTGCATTCGATTTGGAATTTTCTAGTTGCTTTGTGCTTTTCAATAAAATATGCTTCTTAAGTGAACTCTGCAGACAATAAGCATACAGTTCCTGGGCTTTCCGGTTATGGTCTGTTGTGGTATTTCTGCTAAGCTGATGCTTCCTTTGTTTGTAGTCAGTGGTTTTGGCTGGGATTTGATCATTCTCAGTTCAGTATCTACAGTGCGTCGCTGAAAATTTTGCTCTGTACACTGAGCCAGTGTCAGCAGCAGCAGGACCTAACACATGCGTCTGCTCTGATAGAGTGTTATAGGTCTGAGTGTAGGCGTGTTAGTTGTACAGTGTCCATGTGAAACCCTTCCTTGTAGGGCTGATGTGCTTTGTCCATACCTGAGGTTGGAATGAGAAGGTTTTTCTGAGCTACCCTTCCTGGAAGTGTTCAAGGTCAGGTTGAGTGGGGTGGATAAAGTGCTCAGGGATATGATTTAGTAGTGGGCAGGTACAGTTGGAGTTGATGATCTCAAAGGTCTTTTCCAGACTAATGTTTCTATGGTTCTTGAGCAGACTTGTGTGAGGTGTCCCTGCCTATGGCATTGTGTGTTGGAACTGGATGATCTTTAAGGTCCCTTCCAACCAAACCATTCTATGATTCCATATAAGTAATACATGGATATAAGGCTGGACAAGCAGTTTCATGCCTAAGGCAAGAACTGACTCCTGCCCATGCAATGAAGACAGAAATGCTGTGTTGCACAGGAGTTGTGAAGATCTGTGTTGCTGTGGAGGGGACTGTTCCAGGTAGCTGCTCTGTGATTTTCCAGTGCCTCACAAAAAAACCCTCAGTGTCCACAAATAAAGTTAAAATGGGCAGCACGGCAACTCTTCATGTTTCAGATGCGAGCCACCAGTTTGGAAGCAAGACATAGTATAAAGTGAAACTGAGAGAGATGATGTGAGGGTGTTTAGCCTGGAGAAGAGGAGGCTGAGGGGGGACCTCATTGCTCTCTATAACTGCCTGAAAGGAGGTTGTAGAGAGAAGGGTGCTGGCCTCTTCTCCCAAGTGACAGGGGACAGGACAAGAGGGAATGGCCTCAAGCTCCCCCAGGGGAGGTTTAGGCTGGACATGAGGGAAAAAAAATTTCAAGGAAAGGGTCATTGGGCTCTGGAACTAACTACGCAGGGAGGTGGTTGACTCGCCTTCCCTGGAGGTGTTTAAGGTGTGGGTGGATGAGGTGCTAAGGTGCACGGTTTAGTGTTTGATAGGAATGGTTGGACTCCATGATCCGGTGGGTCTCTTCCAACCTAGTTATTCTATGATTCTATGATATACTGGTATTTGAAATTAAAGTTTCCAACAGAGTATAATTAATACAGCAAAACCACAAGATGGAAATAACAATTAAAAAAGTTAGATTTGCCCATTTTCACCCTACTTTCTGTCACACGTAAACACTAATAATGTTCTACAGAACTGAATTAATATCCTGTTGATATCCATGCATGTGTCTTATCAGTATAGATCTGTCTGCGCCACTTACCCTAGCAAAATTTTTTCGTGTTTTTATCTTTGGAATCCATTGGCTCTGCTATGTTGTTGTAACATAGCTATCTAAAGCCATTTCTCATTGGACCATCTGTGAACAATTTAGAAACTGCTGTATGCACAGACCAGAACTTAAACTAAAACTTACAAGGGGGAGGAGGGCAGTAGTGAAACCTGTGGTAGTAGACTGACTAAAGTTGGGATGGTTTGGAGGATAGACTGATTTTTTTTTTTTGATTGTTCACTCTGTGTGTCTTTTCCACCCCCCACTTTTTCTTCCCTTCTCTCATCCAGCACGCTTATCTCACTCAAACTTCAAGTGTGCTGGATGCTCCTAGTGTTGTGAAGCACTATCAAAGATTTGCTGATAGGAGTTTAGGGTGGCCCTTTCTGACAGTTGGAATTACAAGTGAGTTTATCCAGGGGCTGTCTTCGTCAGCACTTTTAAAATATAAAGCAATTTAATTGTGTGCTCACCTTCTGTGTATTCTGTTGACAATTTACTTTTGATTTTACAAATAACTAACGCCAGAGATAGCAAACTTCCAACTTTATTAATGTATTAGTCCGTCCTGGCAGACATTTCACCAAATTCATTCACCTGTGAGTCAAAAAAGGCCTGCCAGAAATTACAGAGACAACCCTATCTTGCTGGTCCTGGACACACTGAAACAATAACTGAAAGAAACATGAGTAGACTGAGTCCTAACCCAAATTAATGCCAATGAAATATCTACCTTAGGTCTTTAAATACTTCAGTATTTTTTCAGGTATATCTTGCTAACCTCTTTTTAATGCTAGTGGCAGAATCGGAAGGAACTGCACCCTGCAGCTTGTAGTGCAGGTTTGAATAACTGTCCTGCTGTTCCCTCTGACTGTGTGTATATGTTTGAGTTCTGACTGAGACCTTGCCAAAGAGGAAGATAAAGAAGAAATAGTAATAAATTAGGAAAAGAAACAGTTCACTAAAGAGCTTTCCTCTGCTCCTTATGCTCTTGGACTGTATTCAATTCTGATGCTTTGTACAGCATTCCCATTAACTGGCATAGGGAAGTTTGGGATTTTACAGGGTTCATTTCTGTGAATAACATAAGGCTCTGGCTTCACAAGTCCAGTTTACAGATGGTGGAGACACGCAGGCTTCTGTCCTTCTACAGAATTTCTCAAACCATTAACTCAGGTTAGAATAAGGTAGGAATGTGACAAGCAGCTTTAAGATGAAGAATCTAAGTGTAAAAAAAATAGGTAGATGTGAGTTCTTATCTTCATGTGAACCCAGGCTCTTGTTAGTCCTTAGACCATCATAACCATGACAATGCAACTGCTTCAGTTTTAAAAGCAGATGGAGGCGAAAAAAATCACTTGCAAAATCATTTTGATAAAAACAAGGTTTAGTTGGGGCTAGGAGCAATGAGACACACGTTCTGCCTGCTGAGCTCATTTTTTAAAGTTCCTATGTCATATCTGTAAGAAAGAAAAGAAAGGATCCTAGCTCTCTTACAGTGTTGTGTAGAGCTGTTCTGGAGGTTAAAAAAGCTGTATGTTCCAAACCTTGTACAAGGCTGAACATCAACTGTATTGTAGTTTGCTCCATTTTTTCCAACTGGGAAACAGACAGTAGAAATGGGGATGCAAAAATATCCATGGCCAGATTTCTTTATGTAGAAAAAGAAAAAGAAGAAAATCCCAGCTTTCTGGAATATATTCTGAATTGAGAAGTCATCTTGAAAGAGAAATTTCAGTCTATGTGTGTGTAGGCGGGAGTATAAAAATGGATGATAAAAATAGCAGGCTACATAGAAATCAACACTGATATGTGAAAATGTACCTGGAGATGTAACATGGTAATAGCTGAGAGAAGTATGTGTTAGGTCTGTATTTATATAATACTTTTCAAAATGAAAAAAAAAAAAACAACTTATAGAGTTTTTGAATTATATTTCAAATAATCTCTTCATTTTGAATTCTAATTTCAAGCTAAACTTTGGCTCCTGGGAATTAGCAAAGTCAGGATCATTTAGCTACTTTGCAATCAGTGGCACATGTTGACAAGGGACTTCTCAACAGAGTATTTACTTTTCAAGGACTTTCTCAGAAATAAGAAGCAGGGAATAAGTATTACATCCTCAGTCTCTGAAACTGTGATCAAAATGCTTAGAGCACTAAGACATCTGCATTGCAGAAATGACCTTTTAGTTGACAAGAGGTTAATTGATGAAAACCATGATTTTCAAAACAAGCGCGTGTTTCTGTGGCCTCTTGTAAAGCACAACTATGGGCACAGCAACCTGAGAATTTTCTTACTCAGTCTTTTTGGTATCAGAAGCAAAAGATATGTTTTGTAGATTGACAAAATGTATACCTTCATGAGGTTAATTTATACAGTATAAAAAAAACCTGCCTGTCAAGTAGGATTGGTAAACCAACTAGGGAAATAATTGGTACTTTTATTCATTTCTATTTAGTGATTCTTTTGCTGTACCTAGTGTCTTTCAGAAAAATATATTTCAGATGTGGTCTTAAGTGTCAGTTGGTCTTTGTTGTTATCAGCATGATGCAGGAGCAGCATCTGTCTATGGGAATGCAATTTTTGATAAATCACAACTAATTAAATCCTCGGAGGATTTATATTCACCCATGCTGAGAAACTGAATGATGCAAATATTTCTTATTAAATTGTTGCAGAATTAAATTGTTTTAATTTCTAACTGTGTGCACCTAAACCCTTTTTCCTTGTCTTTCTGCCATGTAAAGTAATGTGAAGTGCAGTTTATTACTGCAGTATCGACCAGAAGAGATGCTCAGTGTAACTTGGAGAGAAACACCTACATCATAGTTTTGCTGCCACATAATGGAGTAGGAGTAATAGTGTAGGATTTATAAGTTGACACCTAGATCACCCGATCCAAGTAGATTATTAAAACTGTTTTTATTGCTATTTCTTTTAACTCTTCAGCTCTTTTTTTGTATTAGTAGACAAATATCAACTGTAGTATCCACTCTAGGGGGGAAAAATGCTTCCTACAAACTGGTACAGTTTGTGGTACTATAATAAGGGCAAAGCTAGCAAATTCCAGATTTGAACCATTTTGTTACAATTACAAATGGATATTATTCCCCCTTCTCTATCCTGAACTCTTAGAGTTGTATGGTAGGACTGAAAGTATTATCATTTAATGCATCCTTTTGCTGTTTCTAAAGAAAAGTAACTTTGAATGTCACTTGGATACTAGTTTGTATTCTGAGGAGAAAGTTCATTATGTAACATATAGATTTTTTTTTTTAAATTCCATTAAACTGCATGTAAGTGAAATGCTAGGCCACTAAATGATACATTAGTTGTAGCATGCATAGAATAGTTTGGGTTGGAAAGGACTTTAAAGATCATCCAGTTCCAACCCTGCTGCCATGGAACCTTCCACCAAACCAGGGTGCTCAAGGCCACGTCCAATCAGGCCTTGAACACCTCCAGAGGGGCGGCATCCACAGCTTCCCTGGGCAACCCCTACCAGTGCCTCAGCTCTCCCATGGTGAAGAATTTCTTCCTAATGTCAAATATAAATCTTCCCATTTCCCTGTGTCCTATCACTCCATGCCCTTGTCAAAAGTATCTCCCCAGCTTTGTTGTAGCCCCTTCAGGTACTGAAAGGTCGCTCTAAGGTCTCCCCAGAGCCTTCTCTTCTCTAGACTGAACAACCCAAACTCTCTCAGCTTGTCCTCAGAGCAGAGGTGCTCCAGTCCTCTGATCATCTTTGTAGCCCTACTCTGGACCTGTTCTAACAGTTCTATATCCTTCTTATGTTGGGGATTCCAGACCAGACACTACTCATTTTTGTTCCTGACTATGCCTAAGAACCAGTGCTTTTGGGAAATGAGCTGTGGTTTTGTGTATTCAGTTAAGTTTATTAGTTTCTCCTTAGCCTATGCCTATATAATCAAATTTGTCAGAATGTACATTGGAATATGGGAATTATTTGGTTTAGTTAGTTTATAGACTTATAATTTAATAAGTTGTGTTCTATTACAGTCTGTGTTTATAAAAGTGCATACTACAACAAGAGAGGTTTCATATGCTTTATATAAGCAGATAATTTGTGGAAGTCTCAAAACTGGAAAAATGGAGGGCAGAATAAAGTTTTGAGGAAAGAAATAGGGTTGTATTTTTATCTTCTGTGTACCTGCTGGGACTTGACCTGGATGAAGAAGAGTAAGATTTGTGAAGGCTGCTTGAAAAGCAGCTGCTTAACCTAAACACAGCACATTCATCTCAGAGAAAAGCAAAGAAATCATAAAGTGATCTATTGATACTGTCTTCCAACAAAGATTTCAAACTTCAAACAGATAAAATATTAATTTCTTTTAATATAATTTTTAAAAAGATATCGTAGAACAGTATGTAAGGAGTCACAGGTAGATTTTACCAGCTTTAGTGAATCCAAGCTGTATGTTTTAGCTGTAGATACACCAGTTAGGAAATTAAATGGCATACATATTTCACTTGTGATTTTATCATTCCGATGGTCTTGTACATCGCAGGGACTTCTTGGTCCCTGAACATCTGGGTTACAAGGCTGGAACAAGGCCCTTGAAAACAATATCCTGTCTCATAGGGGAATACAACCAAATTAAATGTATGTAATTAGACATGCATTCCAATCTGTACATGGGCAGCTGTAGGGTTGATGCTGTGTAAATATTACAGAAATAAACATGAGTAATGAAAACTAGGAAGTGCCTAATTATGCATGGGGTAATTTGGAGTTATATGGCTTATGGGCTAGATCAATTTCAGAAACTAATGAGTGAAACACAAGTGTCCTATGTACCATTCAGAGAAGATGAAGAGGATTTATAAGCATATTTGTCCATATGTCACATGTCATTATTTGAAAAAAAGAATGACCATAGGGTTCAAGTCTGGGATTTAGGGAACCTGGTAGGTGCCAAGTAGAAGTAACACTTGGTAGAGATGTCGAAAACTTGCTAGAAAGCAAGCACACAGGCTCCTACTATGTTTAGAAAGACTGTGTCCTTTTTGTAAGAAAGGGAAACATCTTATTACGCAGTCATCTCTGCTGTGTGGATGGGTATTTTGATGGATTTTTGAGTCTATATAAAAAGTGATGATGTACAAGACATTTATTTGGCAAGCATGAATTCACGACATGCTACACCAACCAAATGGTTATTGCGAGCTTTTAGAGCTTGATCCCTAAATCCTACCAAATCAAGGAGGAAAACTTCTATGGGCTGCAGCACATATTAAATCCAGCCTTTTAATGGTGGTACAGAATCCTTTGTCTTAGCAATCTTATAATATTTGGATTACTTTTTAATTGTTTTTCTTTTCGCAATGCTCTGTCGCTTCTGTGTAAGCAGAGAAGGTACTGCTGTAATGGTGGAGTTCTTTTCTGAAATAAAATGCAAGGTGGAGGCCACCCATTCTGTAACACTGCCTTCAGAATGATTAAGCATTGCTTTTTCACCCAGGTGCTCTTTGGATAACCTGGCTTCTCACAGTGTCTTGACAGTTGCATCTCTTCTCTTCGTTAATCACTAAGAGAAGAAGCAAGTTCCCTTGACTCAGTAACTGTCTGAATAAAATAAATGGAACCTGGCTTTGTCTTCAGTTTTCAGTGTGAATTAAAAGGAACTGAGGATAAAAAGGGTCATGTGCTTTGAGCTCTCAGGGACCAGGTAATTAGCAAATGCTTCCTTTTTGCCCTCTATTAAGATAAATCAGTGGTTTTCATTCAAAATACAGGCATCTTCCTTATTTTAAAAAAAGTAATGTTTTACTTTGTTTTTGTTGAGAATGTTTCTTAAGCTAAAGAAAGAAATGTTGGAGGTTTGTCAAGATGCAGAAGTACTTCCAGTTCATTGCAATATTAATAAAGAAGTGTAAGAAAAGTCACGTTTAGAGGATTTAGCTATAAAAAAGCTAGCTGACAAGGGGATCATCTTATTCAAATATAGCTTCTGGCTGCAGTAGATAGGAACCTTTTGGAAACTACTCTTGTTGAAGTAAATTACTCAAAACAAGCAGCTAGTAGCCCGTCTCTGAGGAAAATGAAGCTGCAGGCATTTCTTTTAAAGTTAACAAGATTACGAGAAAGAAATACTTGACTCCATCAACAGGTTCTATTCCTCATTGAAATAGCCTCAAGGATGCCCTATTTTGACTTCTGGATGGGCATTAAAGGGCAATAGCAGCTTCACTATGCCCCTGTACAAATGTATGTGTTTCTCCCAAAACCCCCCAGTGTATGAACAGATTTCTTTCTGATGTTCCTCATCTCCTGTGGGAAGTACAGGTGGCTGTTGGCACTCTTTTCTGTGTGTTGGCTGTCTTTTTTCCTCTGTATTGTGCCTTCTGTTTGAAGAAATCCACTTTTGTTTATGTAATCCTGGCTTCTTGTTACTTAAAAATACTCCTAAAAAATAATCCCAATTTTCTGTAACGTGTTTCTGTCTACATTTTGACGTTTCATTTTCTCTAGCTTTAAGAGATGGGCCTACCTGAATCTCTGTACAGATTCATAGGGTTCCCTGTTTGAGGCTGCCCTCATCATGTCATGATTATGTTACTTTGCACTACATAAATGTGGGAACTCCCAAACTTTTTTTACTTCACTTTAATTCTTTTACTTCTTTTCTAGCATAGATGTAAATACCCAGCTTTGTTGTGAGTGTCCATCTTGAACAAGTCATTTAATTTCTCTGTAGATGCACTGGCCAGCAGGAATAGATGTTTCACTTTTTTCTTCTGTTTTTGGCTTCCTTTTTAGCCTACATGTTATTCCAAAGTGGTGCCTCTATGTTTATATGCATGTTTGGGGCATGGCCCAGCAGGGTTTGTTAATACTGTGTAATATGCCCATCTCCATGGATCACGGACAGCATTGCATTTTAGGCGTTTGATTTTATGCTGTGTTTTCAAGCAGAAAAATAGGTATATGAAGAAGCTGACCAGTTCAGATTTGGTGAGTGAACTGACAGTGTTCCTCTGCATACCCTGCCAGAAATTCTGTGGCACGGTCACTTCCCAGCTTCAGGCAAAAAACAGGTTGACCTTATTTTGCTTTGTTGGTCTGGGTCATATGAAATGCTTCTTTCCTCTAAGACTGTGAAGTCAAAAGCCTTCCTTTTGAAATAATACTTACTCGACTCAGGAAATCTTCTGTTCAATTTTTCTTCTATCTCTTAGACTTGTTTACATCAATGTATGTATGTTTGTACCCTTGTATTAGATTCCATCTTTCTGTTAAGAGATACCTTTGAGAAGAAGCTAATTAAATCTATTACACATTTGGAATGACATTAACATTCTTATTTTTCTCATCTACTCTAGCTGTTTATGACATTTGATTACTGGCCTAGTAATTAACATTTCTCAGGCCTGTCATTTCAAGTGAGTGAGAAGAAATCACAACAACGTCTGATATGTTTTCTCTCTGGATTGTCAATTTTATTGAGCTGTAATAAGTGCTTAGCACGTCCAGCTCTTCGTCTGTTTCCTACATGGAGCTATGCTGTAGTTATAAAGGAGAGAGACTGGCTGCTGTGTTTTGAAATGCCTTAAAGAGCATATCTCATGCCTTGAACTACACAAGGGAAGGGGGAGTGCCGAGTCTCCTCAGTTTTCCTGCTAAATCCAGCACATTATGCTTGTCCTGCAGTGCACATAATGCATATAACACATTTTATGCCTGAATTTAAGACTATCTCTGCTAGGTCAGGGTAAACTGTCTCACTAATGTCACAGAGAGTACTGAGTGGCACAGAGAAGAAGACTTTACAACAGGGCAGGCACCTGCTGATAGTTCCTCAGCACAGTCCTTGATTCTCCAGCAGCTCGTACCTCAGGGACTATTGGGTTGTTGTCGTATTTAACAGCCATTAATACAGTTATCCTTTGGGAATTTAGCCTTTTTAACCCTTATGCACTTTTGGCATCCATAATATCCTGCAGCAAGAAGTTCCATCATTTATTTACAAGCTGTGTAAAGAACTGCTTTCCTGTGTTTGCTTTGAATTTTCCTGTCTTAAAGATTTGATACCTGCTAGTTGTGTTATTCAAGCCATACAATTATTCTCTGTTTGTTGTCTTCCTGGACCAAATTATTTTGTCAACTTCAGTTGTATCTTCATCTCTCATTTTTCTCTCTTCGAGCCCTAAGGAGTCCTACTCTTAGTTTTCTCTTAAAACACAACTTCTTCCATAGTACTGCAAATTTATACCAGGGCATAATAGTTTCTGAGTAGTTCTTGATTCTTTTAGTGTCCTTTCAAAGAAGAGAAGACTGTTATTTTTAATGAAATACTGTTTCATTACTTGCAGTATCTCACTGACCTGAAAATAATAGTCCTCACTACTGAGGATGTGTAGAATACTGCTGAAATCTCACCCTGGTTTCTCAAGCATTTAGCTAAAGTTCGTTTTTGCAATGCTGGTGCATCAGATGAGCATCAAACCAGTGTGTCAGCCTGACTTTTCAGCTGCTTATAAGAAGGGCTCTTGCGTATGAGATGTCAGTATTTCTGATGTCATCTGGACGGCTGCCCTGACAGTGGGTGGTACAGGGAACCTGCTGGCCTGGGACTGCCGGGCTCTGGCATTCCTGAGCAACTCATGCAGCCGGACTACCAAAGACAAGGCATCACAGATGCTCTGGCAGCCCCTGGGCTGGAGGGTTAAGATAGTTTTTGTCAGTTTTGTAACCACAGCAAGCCATGGAAATGGCAGTTGTGAAATGACAAGGATTACATTAATTTCAGTCAACAGCTGCTGAGGATACTGGGAAGGCATATTTTGTTTTGGGAACATCATGTTTGGGTTTCCAAAACAAAATTTTGAAGGATTTCTGTTCCATGAAAACTTTAAATGTTGGCTTACCTCCTAATTTAAGGGGATCTTTCACTGAAAATACAAAAAACAAGTCATAAAAATTCAGATTTCCAGCCAGCTCTACTTATGCTTCAGTTGGAAGATTACTTCTCTTTTTTTCTGCATGTTATTAGTAAGAAGCTTTATTACATCTACGCTTTTCGCATTTGTATTTCTCTCATCGCTGCAATGACTATTAGTGTCCCAGTGTGCTGCTCAAATTTTCTTTTGCCTAATTTTGTTTCATTACTTCATTGCACAGCCTGCAAATAACCTAGCTGCTTTTTTGTTTGCACACTTGTCATCCACAAATGATGCTGCTTTTCGGCTGTTCCATAGCTAAGCTATACCTATTTGTCTCATAGTCATCTGATTGCAGAGTAAATACGCAGCTATGGAAAATACACTTTCTCTAATGTATATTAGGAGAAGCAGATGGTGCAGTCTGTTCATCGATGGAATTCAGTTTCCAAAACTGATTTAATCTAGTTTGCAGCAGATACAATTCTGATACCGTCTGTCATGGAACATGTGCAAAGGGAGAAGCCCCATTTGGGTTGTTTGTATTTCATTGCAGTAAGGTGTTTATTTCATGTGTTATCCTGAGTACGACATACCAGAACACCTATTTTAAAGGCTTGTTCTTTAAATCCACAAGACTACATTCATTGTAATTTGGTATTTTCATATCTTATTATTTTTCATTTATCTTTTTATTTAAAGCTGGTCCCTTTTTCAAGCATAGTTTTCATGCAACCACTAATAGAATTTGCACTTGAAAAGAAGTGATGGCAAATTATTTTCCTAATTTGTGAAGTGGACAGGAATTTCAAATTAATTATAACAGAGTTTTGCATAAATTGGCATTTTCCCCATTGTGAAGAAGAAATGTCCTCTCTTCTTTAGAATGAACTATTTTCCAAAATTAGGAAGACCAGGAAAGCTGTTTGTGTTCTGCTTCTGCTAAGCTGAATGCACAGAAGTATAGAGCATGTAGTATCTGTTTCCTTCAGCTCAGATAGATCCTATAACCTCTGAAGCAGGAACTACTTAGGCTGAAATGATAGAAGTCTTCAATCTGTGTATAGCTAAAAACCATGCTAGCAGAGACAGCTTTCTTCTCCCTGTTTACCACAAACAGAAAGTGTTTACAGCTCTAGATACAGATGTTTCATCAATAAAGGTTGGAAAGTGATAGGTAATTTATATTCCATTTCCTTCTGCACTGCAGGATGTGGGAATGCTCCAAAATATTGTGGAGTTGAAGGTGTAGTAGAGTAGACCAAGTAGTCTGAAAAATATTGCAGAAATAACATGACACAAAAGCATCCATTTGGAATAAATCTGTTCGGCTTCTTACTGTTCTGAATAATTGCTTGACTGTTCTCTGCGTTTTGAGAACTAAATATTTGCTACAGCTTTTTCTTTCTTTCAAGCAATTCCATTTCCCAATTCTTTTCTCTAGAGCACCTAGATGAACTGATTAACACTTGAGAACAGTGAACTTCAATGTGATAGTGTTGCGTAGAAAGAAAGGAAATTAATAAGAGACATATAAGTAGGGAAAATAAAACCTGCCTTTTTCTGAAGTTGTAAGTATATGTGATATACCATGATTGTTCCTAAAGATATAACATGTATGCCGCTGACAAGAGGACAGATACCAGCCACTCTTATTGTTCTGAGGTAACCTGTATTTACTGCTGCATATCTTATGTGGGCAGCACTATGTGTATTGTTTAGTAGAGATATACAATATAAAAATATTTACAGCTGTCAAAATCCCATTATCCCAAGGTAATGTTTTATTAGCATTTCTAAGTGTGGCGGGTTGACCTTGGCTGGCCGCTAGATGCCCACCCAGCTGCTCTCTCATTTCCCCTCCTCAGCAAGACAGGGGGAGAAAATAAGATGAAAAACTCATGGGTTGAGACAAAGGCAGTTTAATGAAGGAAAGCAAAGGTTGTGTGTTGAAGCAAAGGTTGTATGTCGAAGCAAAGTGAAAACGAAGCAAGTGTATTCTCTACTTCCCATCAGCAGCATTGTCCAGCAACTCTGTGGGAAGCAGGGCCCCAGTATGCACAGCAGCTGCTTTGGAAGACAGATGCTTTAATAAGAAATGCTCCCCTTTTCTTTAAGCTTTTATTGCTAAGCAGTGTCATGGTATGGGATACCCCTTCACTCAGCTACCCTGGCTGTGTCCCCTCTCGGCCTCCTGCCCACTCCCTTGAGTAGGTGATGGAGAGACAACCTGGATGCTGAGCAGGCACTGAACACAGGGGTGTTAGCAGCACCCTCCTGACTGCTCTGTGGGCTGCTGTGAGGAAAGTTAACCCTGTCCCAGCCAGACCCAGCACACTAAGAGACACTGTTTTACACTGTGACATGATAGATATATGCACACTGAATTAATAATTGTAGAATTTTATGGAGAACTATCATCTATTCTCAGTACTTTCACAGTATATTATATTTCATGTTTGAGTTACTGACTAACAAACTCAGTTACATACAGGTTCATGATAAACCACTGAAACTTGCATGGAACATTTCTTCTTGGATGTATTTATTTTTTTGTAGTTGCAGCCTTAGGTGTAATTAAGTAAAACCAGGGAGAGCAGGCTTTAAAATATAATGGTCCTGAAGTGTCTTTCAAGATTTTCTTTTTTTTCTGTAGAGGACATACTCAACCAAATTACCCATGCATGGAGTCTGCTTTGACACAAATTTCATGGACAAAACCAATTATCCAGCTTCCTACTGGGGAAGCTAGACAATGTTTGCGCTTCAGCCATTGACTGGTTTGGAGTTTGTCATGCCAGATGAATCTATAATCAAATCTTTGGGGGTTTTATTTAATAACAGAATAGATATGGCTTCACAAAGTCTGGGTGAGTTTCTTCTTGTTCACAAATAAACAGGCACTCCTCTGAAAATCTCTAAGAGGAGAATACTAATGTAGCAGAGCCAGAAGTGCATGGACCTGAGCTTATTTCTTAACAAATGAGCTCTCTAGTGAGTGTTTAAAAGATAGTATTCTAAGCTACCAAGGCTGTGTTATTTTTTTCTCCAAAACAAAGGCTAAGTTAGTTTTCAAATTATACTTTTAAAATGCAAAATGAAATCTTATGTTTTCAGGGCTAAGTTGTCTGAAAACCTAGCCATGTCCTTGTTCCGCCTTGTGGTCGTCAGTGTGTTTTTAAGGGAAAGTTACTTCGAAATAACTTTGAGGATTGTTGGTTTAAAGTTGTGGCAGAGCTCAAAGCTGCCTTGAGCTGTAGCCTCCAGATCCTGGGGGTATTTTCAAGGTACTGAGTGAGAGCTGTTATCAGAGACTAATGGTAATACACCTGTGGCTGTGGTGAGCATTGTATGTACAAAGGTGATGCAGCGAAGCCAAATAAGGTGTTTTAGGAAATTAATTCTTATATTGCCCTCAGCAGCAGGATTTCAAAGACCAGACCTTGGGGAATGTGACTCAAGCCAGCCTGAATGATACAGGGCTAGTGTAAAGCCTGATGAGTGGGAGCAGAGGTCTGCAGGGGGCAGCCCCACAGTGGTTTTTCTCTCCTGACTGCCATCACCTTCCAGCCACAGAGCTCCCACCCCTGTTCAAGCTTGCCAGGCTTCCTCCGCACAGCTGGTTTCTGCTCTGGCTTTGCCACAGCCTCATGCCTGCTTTTTCTTCTTGTGGGAGCACCTTCCTCAGTCAAACAACAGCTGAAGGACGTCAAAGCAGCGCTTTTCAAGTGGAGGTGGGCAGGTATGAAGTATATTGGGAGAGGGAGCTGAGGAAGCACTTATTTTGCAAAACAGGCAGAGATAAAAAGTAATTAAAATATCTGAACAGATATAGCAAAGCAGCAGTGCTATACAGTTGGCAAAGGAAGTGCTGTTGGCTGAAAGAGTGATAATCAAACTTTTAAAAAAAATCTGTTTTCTGCTTGAAGTGATACATCATTCTGTCTGCTCTTCGGTTTGCTGTGTTATGTTTCTCATATTTTTCTGTGGCTTGCAGGAGAAACTGCTAAGTTTTCCAGTTGGAGAGTAAGCAAGAATGTTTTTTCACATAGGCAAAGAAGAAATATAAGTTTCTTTCCTTTCCTGTGTTTGCTCTGTTGTTTACAGAGCAGGGTTCCTAGAGTTGCTGAGCTTACATAGCTTTTCTTTTTAACTTAATACTGATTTTGTTTAGATTAAGAGTGTGTTCCGAGTTCTGTTAACAGTAATTTGCTTCTCTTTTCTTGCAGCAAGCAGTGTTGGCTAGGTTAATCCAGTGGTTCAGCATGAACTAATTCAGTAGTTTAGTGCAAACATACAGGGAAGATATTTAACAGTAGCTGAACTGTGCAATATTACCTTTCAAGCTATTGACAGCAGTATATAGTCATCAACACATAGGCAAGCACAGTGCTTTCTACCAGCAGTTTCATTTCAGTGCCCTTTGCAGCAGTCCCTTGCTGGTTGTTTTTAGGTTTACTTTAACAGAAGGCAGGTGTATATCCTCAAAAAGGCATTCTACTATCTGGCATTTTAGGACTACAGGCTAGGGAAGTAAGGAGGAGTCAGGGAAAACCCTCAAGAATTTGAGCCAGCTAGGTTTACTAGGGAAGCAATCCAAATGTTTCCCTGATTGCCACAAACTGTTAAATTGTTTACAGTAAATTTTAACTGGAAGTTCCCCAATGGAACCAGATGCCATGGCTGTTTGCAGAGCTATTGGGGAAGTAAGTGGTGAGGTATCTGGAAAGTGGAATTTTAGAGATGGGAGTGTGTAGTCGGAGGCAGAGTGCTGGCAGCTGTAACTGATGTTTTGCAGAAGCGGTTCAGACTGAGAAGAGTTAGCTGAGATGCTGTAGGTGGTTTTTTTCCTTCATTTGAGGACTTGTAGCCAACAGTCAGCCTGCCTCTTTCTTTCCATCTCCTTTTAGCTATGTGAGCAGTTTCATCATTGCATAGTGAATTGACTGAGCTTGTAAATCATCCACCTTTTTACCAACAATTCAAGACTCGGGCCTTTCAGGGTGTAGTAAAGATGTGTTTTTTCCAGCTAAGAGGTTAATTCCTAAATTTCCATTCTCCCATTAGCAAAAAGTTGCATCATTTCTGGATCTGCATGCTCTGACAAGAAGTGTTTGGCTTTCTGTTGCATGAATTTACAAGTTCCCATTATTGATACCATTGGTTTCAAAGCAGCAACGAACACTGCAAATTAGTTTTGTCAGGAAAGTGAAAATTATGTGATTTTGAGACAAGTCTAATTATTTTACTTTTAGAAATAAGTAATGGTTGAGAATTTAAAATTCCTCTTCTATAATCTAAATTGAAATGGCATCTTTGAAATAAATCCATTTGTTATGGAGAAATCTGGGGACTGAGGAAAATGGGAGCAGGAAAGGAAACTGCATCTTTGAAAATGGAAGTGGGAAAGGAGTCTTTACAATATGACAAAAAAGACTTAGACATTCAGTGATTCTTTATAATTTTGGGTTTTGTTTGTATCAGGACAGGATGTTTTTCTACAAATGATGTAGTATATCAAAATTGAAATTATGAGCCTGAAGTATTGCTGGATACTCTTCAGTCAGTAGTAAACAGGAGAAGAATTTAGATTATCATTTCATTATTATAATGGTAATTTCTGTCTTTAAAATACATAAATGCCTGAAGGTAACTTCATTTCTGTTTTGCCTTGCTTTTTACATTAGGATGTCAGATCTTTTCTTGCCTCTTGTCTCCTCAGGCATCCAGGTATAATATTAGCACTAATTGGTTTATGATATCAAGGAAAATATTCAAGATGAAGTTTTTCTTAAGTAGGAAGCAAATTATAACTGGAAGTTACTGAGTACAGGCACATACAGTTTCAAAGGCATTGTTTATTCATAGTGGGAGAATGGGCAACTCAAGGCAGTCAAGATGACTATAAAATATGGAATCTGATGGTTCCCAGAGTTTAGACAAGAATAGGCTCCAAACTGCGTAATTTCCAGAAAGGTGTACGTGGCATAACAGGATGCAGATCTAGAAGCAGAGCTTGACTTCAGTCATTTCTTATCCCAGATTCCCATTCAACAATCTCAGAGGTACAGGCATCATTTGTCACTTCGATCAACCCAAAAAAACCCCCAAAGTGTTCTGCGCATGGAGGGCTTAACGTTTTTACCCATGCTGTCAATTTTAGCAGTGCTGTCAACAGCATTTCGAATAGTTTATGTCTCGGTTGGTTGGGTTTGTTGACAATTCAGAATAAACTTCCCTTTTAGTCAGATGCGAGAAATTTCCAAACATCAAGCTGCAAAGCAAGACAAAGGCTTGAGCCAGCAGCAGGGGAGATAAAACTATTCCTTACACTTCTGCCTTAAAAATAATAAGCAGACTTCTTAATATCTTTCTGCATATATTTAAGCTTGTACATTTTCAAGAATTCTCACTGCTCCACAGTACCATGCAGTCTTTATTTTCCAGTTTACCTTCTAACCAACAAGTAATGTAAAAGAAAAGAGGAAGAAGTAATGTTGTATGGTTGTTTCCTAACAAATCTTTTTTGATAGGAACAGCTAAAATATGTGTGCATGCATATTTAAAATCATCCTTTTGAAAGGAATGCATCTCGCTTTAATTCAGGAGGATAATCTTCATGTTAAAATTAAAATGCTAGGTGTTTTCTGTCCTGCTTAGATTGCTAATGAGTCACTTTTCGTAGATCTCCAGTCTTTTCTTTCTATATCGTTAGTAATGGGCTTGCAAAATTCCTAGCACTTCCCCCAAAGCAGGGAACCACTTTTTCTGGTTATTTATACTTACCAATATTTAAAAGATGGACATTTGCATGTGTTGTATGGACTGCTCTGCAGACCACATCAAATGATAGATGTAGAGGTCTGTAGATCTTCATGTGCATGTCTTACCTGAAAAAACCTGAAAGGAAATTAAGATTTTTTTAGCCTTCCTTGCTGTTTTTCTGCAGTATTTCCACCAGATTCATTTGATTAAGTGGCCGTTCCTTTTATGTCTTGCTTCTCTTTCAACCTCTGAGTTGTTTCCCTCTCTTTTTCCGTATGGGACCAATGTATGTCATGTACACCTGCATGGGTCTTCAGGGCTGTCTCTGAAATTTTACCTCTGTTACGATTTATTCTGTCATGTGGCCTGATCTCTTCAGATTAGCAAGCCTTGTCACTCCATCAGTCTTATATCTCATCTCATGCCTGTACTCAAGGTAATTCATGTGCACTAGGCAACACAAAAGGACATCCAGATTTTACTTCATCTTAGTTTTAGAGCTTTCTGTCACTGGAATAAGCCACGATATCAGGAAATCTGATATAAAAATATACTGCGTCCTGCAGTGTTATCCACTTAGAAACCAAGATGAGGTGCCCCATATAACAATACAGCACGTTACAGAGCATTCATGAATGCACTTGCAACCTGTCTTAGTCCTCAGAGAAGACTGTCTCCTCTAGCTCTGCTTATGTTTGTTCTTGAACTTGATCTTGCTTGTGTTTAGATTAGTGTTGGGCTGAAAACTGAGTGGAACAGAGATGTTCATGGTGTGTATATTATAAGAAAAATGCTGAAGGTATGGTAGGAACCAATAACAAAGGGGTTTTTTTCCCTTCAGGGCACTATTTAATTGAATACGACAACCATAGAATAGAAAGGACTGCCAAATCCTGACATTTGCAATAACTACAGGGCTGCAGACTTCTCTGCTATTCCAGAGAACATGAATTGTAATAAGGAAATGTTCATTTCTTTGCAATAACTAATAGGACAAGAGGAAATTACCTCAAGCTACACCAGGGGAGGAGCTGGTTTTGGATATGAAGAAAAACTTCTGCACGGAAGGGATTGTTAAGCACTGGAACAAACTGCCCAGAAGGCGATTGAGTCACCATCCCTGGAGATATTTGAAAGACGTGTAGATGTGGTGCTTAGAGACATGGTTTAGTGGTAGACTTGGCAGTGTTAAGTTCACAGTTGGACTTGATCTTAAAGGTCTTTTTCAATCTAAACAATTGCATGATTAGTGACCTTCCAGTACGTGAAGGAGGCTACAAGAAAGCTGCGAGGAGTGGGGGGACTGTTTATAAAGGCTTGTAGTGATAGGACTAGGGGCAATGGATATAAACTGGAGACAAGCAGATATAGTCTAGGCATGAGGAGGAATTTCTTCACAATAAGAGTAATGAGGGACTGGAACAGGTTGCCAAGGGAGGTTGTGACTGCCCCATCCCTGGAGATGTTCAAAGCCAGCTTGGATGAGGCCTTGGGCAGCCTGGTCAGGTGGGAGATGTCCCTGCCCATGGCATGGGTGCTGGAACTGGATGATTTAGGCGGTAGCGTGGCCGAGTGGTCTAAGGCGCTGGATTTAGGCTCCAGTCATTTCGATGGCGTGGGTTCGAATCCCACCGCTGCCAAGCTTGTTTTGGCCGCGCTGCGGCGGCTCCTTTACAGGGGATGAGGAGAAGGCTGAGGTACTTAATGCCTTCTTTGCCTCAGTCTTTAATTGTAAAGAAAGCTGTTCCTTCTTTGTAGAAACCTCGGAAATAGAGGAGCAATATGAGGCTCCCATGGTCCAAGAGGAGATGGTCAGAGCCCTGCTTGGCCAACTGGACACCCACAAGTCTATGGGGCCAGATGGGATTCATCCTAGGGTTTTGAGGGAGGTGATGGATATATTGGCCAAATCCCTTTCCATCATCTTCCAGCAGCCCTGGAAGACTGGGGAGGTACCTCTGGACTGGAGACTGGCTGATGTAGTTCCCATTTACAAGAAGGGTAGCAGGGAGGATCCGGGGAACTACAGGCCAGTCAGTCTGACCTCAGTGCCAGGGAAACTCATGGAACAGGTGATCTTGAGTGCTATCATGAAGCACTTACAAGAGAACTGGGTGATCAGGCCCAGTCAACATGGTTTTACCCAAGGCAGGTCCTGCCAAACCAACCTGATCGCCTTCTATGACAAAGTCACTCAGCTGCTGGATGAGGGAAAGACTGTGGATGTGGTCTTTCTGGACTTCAGTAAAGCCTTTGACACAGTTTCTCACAGCATTCTGCTGCGGAAACTGTCAGCCTCTGACCTGGACAGATGCACACTCTCCTGGGTAGAAAACTGGCTGGATGGCCGGGCCCAGAGAGTGGTGGTAAATGGTGTTAAGTCCAGCTGGAGGCCAGTGACAAGTGGTGTTCCCCAGGGCTCAGTGCTAGGTCCAACCCTGTTCAATGTCTTCATCAATGACCTGGATGAGGGCATTGAGGGTACCCTCAGCAAGTTTGCAGATGACACAAAGCTGTGTGCAAGTGTCGATCTGCTGGAGGGTAGGGAGGCTCTGCAAAGGGACCTAAACAGGCTGGACCGCTGGGCAATGTCCAACGGCATGAGGTTTAACACAGCCAAATGCCGGGTCCTGCACTTGGGGCACAACAACCCCATGCAGAGCTACAGACTGGGAGAAGCCTGGCTGGAAAACTGCCAGGAGGAGAGGGACCTGGGGGTGTTGGTCGACAGCCGACTGAACATGAGCCAGCAGTGTGCCCCGGTGGCCAAGAAGGCCAATGGCATCCTGGCTTGTATCAGAAATGGTGTGACCAGCAGGTCCAGGGAGGTGATTCTCCCTCTGTACTCAGCACTGGTGAGGCTGCTCCTTGAATCCTGTGTTCAGTTCTGGGCCCCTCACCACAAGAAGGATGTTGAGGCTCTGGAGCAAGTCCAGAGAAGAGCAACGAGGCTGGTGAAGGGGCTGGAGAACAGAACCTATGAGGAGCGTCTGAGAGAGCTGGGGTTGTTTAGCCTGGAGAAGAGGAGGCTGAGAGGAGACCTCATTACTCTCTACAACTACCTGAAAGGAGGTTGTAGAGAGGAGGGATCTGGCCTCTTCTCCCAAGTGACAGGGGACAGGACAAGAGGGAATGGCCTCAAGCTCCGCCAGGGGAGATTTAGGCTGGAGATTAGGAGGAAGTTCTTCACACAGAGGGTCATTGGGCATTGGAATAGGCTGCCCAGGGAGGTGGTTGAGTCACCTTCCCTGGAGGTGTTTAAGGCACGGGTGGATGAGGTCTTGAGGGACTTGGTTTAGTGTTAGATAGGAATGGTTGGACTAGAAGATCCGATGGGTCCCTTCCAACCTGATTGTTCTATGATTCTATGATTCTAAGTTTAAGGTCCCTTCCAACCCAAACTATTCTGTGTTTCTATGATTGACCATGCAAGGCCTTTCTGCTAATCTGCAGCATGAAAGTGACGGAAAGGCCTTTTTACTCAGCAAGAGGACAGCGCTATGTTGACCGAAGTCCTCCTGGAAGTGCAAGTAAGATTCAGAGGCTGCCTTGCTTCACAAGGATGAATGGGCATGTGGGCCTTTAAGGTTATCTGGTCAAGGACCCTTTTGAGTAAAGAGGGAAAGGAAAAAAACAAGGCATACAGAGACAAACCTGGACAGACAAGCCAGTTGGAGGCAAAGACAACAAACTTCATCAGCCACGCTAACGGATGAGCTGCTTATAACCTCCCTTAGAGTCACATTACATAGAAGATATCTGTGAATTATGGTTTCGTTATAAGCTTAGCCTTGGATAACACTCTTCCACCACTGCCCTTGTATGGACCAGGCACTGCCGGAGCCTAACTTCATCACCATCAGGACACTTCTAGATGAAATGTCTATTAGACTAAAGATGTCCATCATGCCAAGCAGATCTCATAATTTTCTTCATGTTAATTGCTTTATGGAATCACTTAAAATACTTGGGAACTGAATTGGGAAAAATATTGGGAACCAAATAATAAGAAAACTTACTCAATTATATCACTCCTAGAATGCTAGTCTGTCTTACTTTATCTTTACATTATTTATTTTCACAACCTCGACCCAAAAGGTTTTTAATCATTTGCAATACTAAACTCAGGAAGGAGAAATGAGAGCTTAATGGATTAAATCAATTGTTTCCATTTTATAAAACCAGAAAATAAAGCACATAAGGAATAGTTACTTATTGTTGGATTACTATTCATATAATCTCGTGTTCTGTACTGGAGAAACATAATATAAAATTGGAGTCTTCAGTTATGACTGTGGCACCTGTCTCAATATTAGACATGAAATTATGTTATATTCATACGATTCATTGCTCAGCCTTGAACATATATAGTGGAAGATGTCAGTTCCAGAGAAACCTAATAGGTTTCCTGAACATAAAATAATTACAGCACTTTTCTTGAAATGCCAGGATTTCAAGACTTAAAATTAGTTATAAATCATATTCCATATTAATAATTCAGAACATTTTTCTATTTAATGCTGGCAATTGTGCTTCTTAATGCCATTTCCATTCAGTTTATCCTCTGCCTGCCTGTCTAGTCTTTGTAAATGGAGATGGACTCACTTTGCTTTGACGTGGGGGGTGTTCTGGAGTAGCACTGAGCATCTGAAAGAGAATAGTACATTCATCTGTGCAACAGGTGGAGTCATCCACCCCTATCTAATGTGGCACTGTAGGATCTTTCTTCATGGAACAAAACAAAATGCTGAATTTCTATGTTGCTAGTTCTTGTCTTTCGGAGTGTGTGATGGATTGTTTCGTGTAGCAACAGGTTGTCAGCATTATTATTGTTATTAGATGTTGTGTAATTTTGCTGATGAAGTAATTTTGACAGTTCCCTGTGTTGTTCGTGGCTGGGCACTGCCATGGGACTGGTTTAGCAGCCTGTGCCCCACAGGGTGGGGAGTTTCCTTAATTCTCCCATAATTACAAAACCTTCAGAAGTTTCAGCATCTCATAGGAGTTTTCATCTGCTCATATCTTATGTTACTAATATTTTTGCTGTCTGAACCTCGCAAGGTGCTGTAGTCCAAATGCACACAAGAGAAGCTGGTATGAAACTCAGTTTTACCTTTATTTTATTAACTTGTTTTGAATGAGATTTTGCAGGTCATGCCTACCTCTGTCATGTTTGGGATGCTTAGTTAAATACGGGAGCAAAAATATTTGGTTGTCAATATCCCATATTATGAAACTTCATGTAGTGCAGCTGCCTGTGTCTCATTCAAGTACAGAATTGCTGAGTAAGGGACTAAGAGAGCATCAGTCCTTGGCTTTTACTCCCTGGTACCAGACTAGGAACTTCTGCAAGGAATCAAAAAAAAAAAAAATTGGAAAGCTGGAGAGTTTGTATTCCTTGCCCTCAAAAATTTTGGACCGTGGACCTTCTTCTCTGCTGGGAGGGAAGCAAACAAAATCCCTTGTGTTACAAGGGATTGTTTAACCTGGAGAAGAGGAGAGTAAGGGGAGACCTCATTGCTCTCTACAACTACCTGAAAGGAGGTTGTGGAGAGGAGGGAGTTGGGCTCCTCTCTCAGGGGACAGGATGAGAGGGAATGGCCTCAAGCTCCACCAGGGGAGGTTTAGACTGGAAATTAGGGAAAAATATTTCACAGAAAGGGTCATTGGGCAGTGGCAGAGGCAGCCCAGGGAGGGGGTTGAGTCACCTTCCCTGGAGGTGTTTAAAGGATGGGTGGACGAGGTGCTGAGGGACATGGTTTGGTGTTTGATAGGAATGGTTGGACTCAGTGATCCTCTGGGTCTCTTCCAACCTGGTGTTTCTATGATTCTATGAAACCAACTTTTCCTTCTTTGCAACAGAAAAGTTGACTCCCTACTTACTCCTGTCTTGTGTAAATACAGCACAGAAAGGTACTGAAACTTTTCAATCCTGTCTATACAATAATTTCTTTAGAAATGTCAGTTCAAGCTCAAGCAGAGTTTCTGGTTAATACCTGCTTCTAATCTTTGAGATACTGGTTTTGTGGTAGAACTTTAATCACAGGAAAATACTTATTCTTAAGGTCCTTGGTTTAATTTTTTTATTGCTAGGAGATACATATATTTAAATAACAATAGGTATCTCCTCCTAGGAATGCCCATATTGTGTTCATCTCTCTCCTTTCTTGTTGACAAGTCCTATAGAATTATTTCCAGCCTGTTCAAATGTTTTTTCCCCTTATCCAACTGTAGGCACGATGACAAATCAGAGTTGCAGTGTAAAATGTATTTTGCTGGGAAATGACTGTGGTGAATTCAATGCCATGCTGGTTACTTGCTACATTTCAAGGCTGAAGAGCTATATTTGATCTTGGGGGTGGAAAGGAAAACCACAGTGTGCAAGCTGGTGGCTGCTCTGTCGCAAATTTATTGGCAGATTTGGGAAAAGAAATCTGCATTCCCTTTTTAGTTTTTAGGCCAGATATTGGCGTAAATTATGGCACTAGCTATTTCAACAACAGTCAAGTGGAAAATTTAACTCCTTGTAGAGCTGAGTGGAATTTTAAGCCATAACAAAGACTTTTAGCTGTCACATTCCTGTGAATCATGATAAAGAGTAATAGGTAAAAAACCACTGCTCCTTTAAATCAGTGTCACCAGTGACTCAGAATACTGATTTTTATTATTATTATTATTATTCCTATGAACAGTTTCAATTAAGATTCAGCAGACCCACTCTGAGAAAGCCCTGTAGAAAATGCTTCTTAATATTTTGGCTTAATACTGCTTTTTAAATTCTGTTTAAGAAATGGGAATTTAAAAGTAATTGTATTTGTAACATGATAAAACATTGGGGTAAAAGGCTAATAAAATGCCCATTTAATAGTTTTTTGTTATAAATTTTTGAGTGTATAATTACTAGAATATATTCATATATATTTTGTCAAAGAACAAAATGAAAATACAAAATTAAAATGTCAATTATATTCACCCTAACATAATACTTTATAAATATGAGAGAACTATGGCATGGTTTGGGCAAACCACACCAAATTTTCCCTGCAAATAGTGTCTGCACCAACATAATTGGACAAAATAGTTGCAGGCTATATGTCTTTACCCTTTGTCATGCACTAAGCAAATTTCTGTGCTTCACCTACACATGAACCATTTACTGTTGTGGGGTGTATACCACATTTGTCATGACCTTTACCTGTATTTGTACACCCTGGGAAGGGTAACTCCAGATGTGCAGCAGCTGTTGTTCTGCATGGGATTGTGTGACCATAATCTGCATGGAAGCCTGGTAGAATGAAGGCAGTGTGAGGCTCTGTCATTCTCCAGGAGGTCTTGAAAGCAGTAGAAAAATAAATGAGAAGGTCAGCCATCAGGGAGAAAAGCAAGATTCATGTGTAGAATAAATGCATCTTAATAAAAAGGCTTGCCTCCTGAGTCACTGTCCTTCCCATTTAGATTTCCATATTGGCATGTGGCAACTGCTGTAACTACTTGCATTAAAAAGTAATACCAGAGATGTGGAATCATAGAATGAATCACAGAATGGTTTGAGTTGGAAGTGACCTTAAAAATCATTCAGAAACCAACTTAGGTTTTCTGTTTCCATTGTCACTTGGTAAGCTTCTGTCCCATTTCCTGACGAGGCAAGTTGTTTTTCCTTGCCTTCAAGATTGTGTGCTAGGGAACATCATATGTTAGATGTAACTTCATTGCCATCAACCTTTGGAGGCCACTGAAGAGTGCATTAGCTCTCCTACATGTTTGGTTTTCTACTGGTTCGGATAGTAGCAGGTTAAAATATAAAAACCCTGAAATGTATATCCTACATGGCAAGGGGAAATTGTTAAAAAATAAATCACTGGTGTTCTCTTATACAAAGAATGATTAATTTATGGAGTCCACACTGAAATGGGTGATGGTATTTCCTGTACTGTAATTTTAAAATGCCAGAACAGGAAGGGACCTTCAACACTGAGTGGTGTATAAAGTTCATGACAAACTCTAGGCTGAAGAGCTATCAGTTGTTCGCATGCCTGAATATCTAGTTTATTAAGATGCTGGAGGAGGGTTGACATGAGCATTCTAAAGCTTTTCCTTCTGAGAGCAGTCTGAGGTGTTCAATCCGTATTTTCAGTGTTTTGGCATTTCATCGCTGAAGAACTAATGTTCTTTGGCTGTTTTCCTGAAGAATAGGAGGCTATTACAAATTTCCATTGCTATGGGTAACAAATATAAAGCATGGTGCTTTATATTTGGGTTTTTTATATATATAAAGGAGGATTTAATCACAGAGAAATGCCACCATTCCAAGCCTAGCACTCCCCAAGAACAGGAAGCCATCTGATGTTTTCCAGTATTGCTATTAACTTTGTTTATCACTTACCTGTGCTGCAGTTGTAATGAGGATTCTGTAACAACATCACAAACCAAACATCTGAATCTGGTCCATGTGAAGAAGAGGGTGGTGGAGTGGCTGGAAGGGGAAAGGAGAAACAAGAATTCCCAGTTAAACTCTAGGAGACCTTGTCTCATGAACAGTAGCAGTGTCAGTAAAAAAAGTTCAGAGCAGGATATACATCTCTGCATCTTTTATGGAAAGGAAAAGTGTGAGAAGGAAAAGAAGTGAGGTGAAAAATAGCTACAATGGAGCAGGGGAAGTACCAGAAAACTCCACAGGTCAAAACAATAGGAAAAATGGCAAAGGACTACAAGAAAATACTCAAAAAAATAAAGCCAAACTATATAACCAGGCCTTTAAAAAGATATTTAGTGGAGAAAAAAAAAAGGTAATGAAGAATTGGATAAAAAGATAACAGATTTGGAGAAAAGTTACCAATTTAGCTTTAGCCTGTGCCATTTTGTGAAGCTTTAATTCAGAAGATCTTTGCTAACCAGATCAATAAAATCTTTAAAATTGTTTAATTAGATTGATGGCCAGAAGATAGACTCTCGTGATGAAAGCTTCTACCTTTATTTGCCAGAACAGGAGTAAAAAGTGTTCACTGATCATTTACCGCCCAATTGATTTCCCTTCAGGCTAGGAAAAAAAATGCTACATTTGGAAAGAAGAAAGCATTGATATACCTTTTCCTGCTTTGGAAATGCAGAATACAAGGCAATGATTGCTTGAGGATAATTGAAACTATAGAACAAATGTCAAGTCTACAAAGGTTCAAAAGGAAGCAGGTTTACATCTACGAGACAAAATTGTCATTACTATCTAGCAATACTAGCTATGAAGGATGATTAGCTTTATTTCCAGTTGCTACAACTAGAGAATTTATTTCTTAATTTAATGTTCACCTCAAATGTAATTTATTTAGGTTGTTCAGGTGTTAAATCAGAAGCATACTGAGTTTAAATTTACCATTTTTGGTCTACATTATATTTTTACAAAAAGAGATCAGTGATCTCAAATGCTTAGAGTTGGTTTCAAAGTACTGTGTTATCATTTTTGTGTTTCATCTTAAAAAACTAATAATTATTTTTTACATTGATGTTACCATGTTTATTTTTCTTCAGAAAGAAGCAAACATTGCTGTACGTTTATTGGGCTTTAAGTCTTTAATTGTGTTTAGTGAAACTTGACTCTTCTGCCTGTAAGATGCACCTTTGGAAACAAATTAATGTCACTGGTGACATCTTAGATTTCATAGAATCACCAGGTTGGAAGAGACCCACCAGATCATCGAGTCCAACCACTTCCACCAATCTCTAAACCATGCCCCTCAGTAACTCATCCACCCACACCTTAAAAACCTCCAGGGAAGGTGAATCAACCACCTCCCTGGGCAGACTGTTCCAGTGCCTAACGACCCTTTCTGTGAAGAATTTTTTCCTTATTTCAAGCCTGAACCTCCCCTGGTGGAGCTTGAGGCCATTCCCTCTTGTCCTGTCTCCTGTCACTTGGGAGAAGAGGCCAGCACCCTCCTCTTCACAACATCCTTTCAGGTATTGTAGAGAGCAATGAGGTCTCACCTCAACCTCCTCTTCTCCAGACTAAATAACCCCAGCTCTCTCAGTTGCTCATCGTTAAGCCTTTTTTTCCAGCCCTTTCACCAGCTTTGTCGCTCTTCTCTGGACACACTCCAGAGCCTCAACATCCTTCTTGTGGTGAGGGGCCCAGAACTGAACACAGGATTCGAAGTTTATATCATTATTAATTGGCTGGGCCATTAAACTTTTTTCTTTGAGGGAACATTGTCGTCCTACTCCTTTCTAAAGCTTGAGTTTGTGCATCATTGTTTGAAGTAGTAATTCTTGAGTGCTACACCTGAATTAAATGGAGCATTCTCTCTATATCATCACATATAAGCCTGACAATACGTGTTCAACATGTGATCTTCTCAGTCTTTCCCACAAAAACTGAAGGTCACCTTTCATTAACTGTATGATTAAGACTCGATTACACATTGATTTGAACCTGGATGAATTCCTCTGTCTTCATGGTTCTAAACGTGCACATAAAAAAGTTGTACTCTCTTACCCTACTCTAATGCAAAAAGAAAGGTCATGGAATTTTTTCTTTTACATTAAAATATCTAAGAGAAGGTCACAGAATCTGATCTCTACTGTGCTCTGGTGGATTGAAACCTTTTTCAGCCCTCAGCTGAGTAAGCTGGGATGTTCTGGGTTTGTTTGACTTGGGTTTCAACTTTTTTTTAAGAGCACAGGCTTTTCTTCCAATGGAGTGTCAGACTTTTGAAATAAAATTTGTGTTCATACATGGTTTTTAATATTTTCCCTTCACAGATGCTTGGTTTTTAGTATTTCATTATCTTTGATAGCATATAGTGTCATGGTAATCAGTGTCCTCGAGCAGATATAGAGCAGGAAAACTAATTCGAAAGAGTACATTTGTTTTGCCTTAAGATTTGTTTGCAGCTGACCTTTGATAAGATCTGGTTCATACTTGCAGATTTTCAGAATTCATTTTGAGTGTGTGCTTGGCTGAACTTTTTATTAATTCTCTTGTTGGTTTTTTTTCAGATTACAGATAGAAGAATCTTCTAAACCTGTAAGACTATCACAGCAGCTGGACAAAGCCGTAACCACAAACTATAAGCCAGTGGCTAATCATCAATATAATGTAAGTAGCTTCCAGCATTTTTCCTTACTCAGCTAGGTAGAAGTCTGTCTGAGGACACCAGAAATGTTCTACTGTCCTGCAGCCCTTTCACTTGCAATTGGAAATGTTCCATGTCTGGTTTCTCCTTCATTTTGCCTTCTGGGGATCTTCTTTCTGTCTCAAGACCAACATCACCCCCAGGGCTAAGGTCTGCCAGTTATAACTCTCTTGTGTTACCTGATGGAGGGCAGATGACCTTTATCCAAGCCTTTTCTAGTGTCTTTATTACATTCTTCCTCTGGTGTTTTTTTTAAAAAAATGTAATTTTGAAGTTTGAACATAGAAGGCAGTTCAGGCTTTGTGCTACGAGATGTGGAAGCACTCCCTTGAGCCAAATAAAATATCATATGGAGGTGGGTAAAAGATTTGAAAGGAATCATTAGTTTTGACTCCTTTGCGGGAACTAACAAGTGGAAAGGAATAACAGCTGATAATTTTTCACAGTTTTGTACCTTCATAGTACGTGTTATTTGCATCATTAGCTTTGTCAATATTAAACCCACGCTGCTGTTTCAGATCAATTGATGTACATACAAACTACAGTGTCCTTTTTCTTAAAGATCCTCTTTGAGTAATTTGTATGTATGCCTATATAATCGCCATTACTGTTGAATGTGAGAAATGTTAAGTCATACTGAAAATGAGTCACTGCGTTAGTCATTTAAACTTTTACACTTTTTATTAAGATTTTATTTACATAAAACAAATGACAATATACTGGGTGATATTTAAGCATTATTCTGAAAGGCAGTCTATTTCCACATAACCAAAAATAATTGTTTCTCTCTCATGGGACTAATTTGTAGTTGTTATACATAGATGGTCATGCCAATATAACTTCTTTGGCTAAGGGAATGACATTTAACCAAAATAGTCACACTGGTATATCCTGCTATGCAAATGCAGTTTTATATGAGTATGTTGTCTTATGATGCTTCTGTCGTTCTCCTTTTTTAATTCTGGAATAAGCTACAGTGATGTATAGCATCTCACTTCAGTGGGAGTCTGTGCCGTTTCCCTGAAACTAGTGTACTTACAACAGTATGTTTGAATCCTTATTCTGGTCACAAACAACTGTACATGTGGATGCATTCGATCAGAGGAGTTTGAGGAAAGAATGAGTATCTACTAGGAAAGAAAGAAGTTAAACTTCCTGATTGAAGATATAGGATGTTAAATGGGGCTTAAGTGTAGCTGCTTCATGTACCCCTAAATGAATGTATAACAGGAAGGAGGATGGAAAGAAATTACATGTGGATGAGAAATAGCAATAGCTGGTATAGGGAAAGTGATTGTGTTTTTTTCAAGTAATTATGTTAAACCCACATTTTTATTAGAAGAAATTGTAATTCCATTAGAATATATGCCCAAATAACTTAGCTTTCCTTCTCTGGGAAAGGGACTTTAATTTTCTGTATGTCTGTGGACAATACACATCTTTAAAAGGTTGCAGTGTCAAAGCTCTTGCAGCTAGAATCTTTCTGTGGCTTCATTATTTTTCATAACACGGCAAAAAAGTTCTGCAGTAGTCCTGGTTACCCCTGCAGAGGCTTCTTTGTTGTATCCTCTCTTCCTTCTCTCCCAAACCCTAGAGGCTGGTACCTGTGCTCTGGGGGATGGCAAAACCTTTAAGATTTCATTAAAACATTTTCAAATGAAACTTCAGATTTAGTCTCACTTCTCTATCACCTTTGTATTCACTGTCTTCCAAAGCAGTGTAAAATACATCAGCTTCAGTATTAATGAGACTGTCAAGAAGGCATTTTGGCAGCTTTTCAGCCATCTTAGCAACATACTGGGAAGGTAAATAAAGAGAAATTGATTTCTGTATGAAGTCTTGCAGGGATAAGCTCACAACTTCTGCACTCAACAGCTTATTCTAAAATGGTCCTTCCTTGAAAGCAATTTGTATTTTAATGCTTTTTAAATTTAAAACCCACACAATTTTAAATACATCTAATTAGTTTATAATGCACATGCATTCTGTAATATGACTCTGAAAAAGTGCTTTAAACCTACTGTGTAAAACATCCTGTTCACAAAGAAAACAGGAAGGAGAAAAAATGAAATGCTGCATTGTAACTTGCTTTAATCGGTGTATTAACAAGACAAAAAGAAGGAAGCCGCAACAGACACCATGCTTTTTATTTTTAATAGCATTTCACAATAGGCTCCATGTTTTTAGATGGCAGCGGGAGCTGTTGCTGAGGTTGGAGGGAAATGCTGGAGTGTTGCTAATTAAATTGTGGGCACCTGGGATGCCAGCTGCAAATAACTTTTCAACAAAAGGAGGGTTTGATATTCAGTTTTCTGTGCAAGTTGTTCTTATACATTAATTAAGAATATTAGAATATTCACGTTGCATTTGTATAGGGAATATAAACACTCCTCCTTGATTGACTTTAGCTTATCCAGAGAATGTAAAATAGAAGCTCCTACTGGGGAGAGCATACCGATGCACTGAAATAATAGACAAAGAAGAATGCTAGGCATTACAATTTAGTGGTGGAAACAAAAAGAGATTGTGCTTTGTTTGAAAAGACTTCTCCATGTTTTTTTCTGGGAGAGCGTTATTCCTTTGATTAGGATCTTACACCCAGTCATGAAACAGTCCTGTCAGAGACCTAACATCAGTGAGGATAATGTTGAGAACTTCCTTATTGTTACTTTGTTCCTGTGTGTAAGAACCATCAATTTTAAAGCCAGCAGTTTTGGTCTCCACATGGAGACAGTTGTAGCTAGTTGCTAGCTAAGCAAATTTCCGCTGTGTGCTTTGAAGAGGTACAAACAGTACAATGGATTTTTTGTTTTTCTCAGAGATTGTCTTGAGAGTCCCAGTAGCTTTTCCCATTACACCCACGTTGCTTACCCATTATTCCTGTTCTCTGCCACATGCAGAAGGAGTAACCTCAGTGCTTTGCTCCTGTTGTTTGTCCTTAAAAACAAACGAAACAAAACAAACAAAAAAAACAGAAAAGGGGGAAATGAGTTTCTTCCATCACTTCAACCTGACCTTCCACCTGAGGATGTTTCAGTTTGTTTCTGTTTTTCTTCTTGTTCATTTTAGTATGTTGCTTGGAGAGGCAGAAAATTGCAGAAGGGTTGTTAAGAACAGGCATAATAGCCAACTGCTGTGGCAGGGTGATATGGCCTGTAACTGGCTTTCTTTATCTTTCCAACTGCATCTTCCAACTGATATTGTTGAGCCAGAGAAAAGTTGCTAACCTTAAAAACAACGATATAGGTCTTTACACTGATAAGCAACCTCAAATGTACATAGGAAACCAGAACTCTGTCAAGCTTTGCAAATGGAGATGTCTGTGTCTCTCCCACCATCTTCTGTAATTGACCTTTAAAGTATAAGAGGCTTTTCTGACAACAAATTAGGGCAAGGTAGTCCATCTCCTCCTCTTGTGAAATGTTAACATGTGCACATATTCACAATGTTGTTAAGTCCTCAGTCCTGGTCTCCCTGAAGCCAATGTCTCGGATGCAGTAGGACTGTATTGGAGATTCAGTAGAATGTTGCTTACCAGTATCAGTCATGACCTGATCAGGAACTGCACAGAGAAACAGGAAATTTCTGTAGATTCTAGACTCAAAATAGTCTGAAAACTCAAGAGAGCCCACAGCATTTGATTGTAGTGGCTAATTAGAAAACTCTTCTTCCAGGAGAAAGCAGTGTCAGTGTCTTGATTTTTGAAGAGGATACTATAAAGCTGTAGTTCCTGCACTCCTTATGTGGAAGGAAACATACAATATATCCTACAGGATGGTAATTCCTGTGTTTGACTCTACCAAAGAGAAAAAATGTGGAGGTTTTTTTCAGACAGGACCAAAACATATTTGTTGTACTCAGCTAGATTAGTTTTTTTTAATTATGTTTGGGTTGCTGTTGTTGACTCACTTTCTTCTGAATACACAATGTGACATGGTGCTGCCTGCAACTTTGCACATGCCAGGTAATTTCACTACCTTGGTTTTATTCCATGTAAAATGGTGATGATACTGCCATACTTAGCGACAAGCTTACTCATTCATTTATTTGAAGCACTGTCAGTCCCATTACGGTGGGACTGGGGGTTTGCCCTTTGACTCTCTCCAGCTTAAAAAGCAAAGGAGCAGTTTTCAAAATGCAAATAATTCTGGAAAATAGAAACTAAAATTATTCTTGTAGATGTAATGGGATTCTGATCATAAGTGCTTTGTAATGCTAACATGAAGTAACATCTTTAGTTTCTTGCCTGAAGTGTGGTGTATTCATGTATTTTTTAAGACCAAAGGGACAGCTATTGTATTAAAATAAATTTAAAATGTGTATCTTAAGCCCTGTGTATTTCACTGTCCTCAGTGTGCACCTGTGTCCTTGCAACAAGTCCTTACACGATTGCACTGAGTTCGAACAATGACAGTGGTAGTAGATGATTGCTCTGGAGAGGTGTTTTTTTCTTTCAGGAAAAATATAAATGCTCATCATGTCTCTTAAATTATTGCTTAAGCCAGGTGTAAATGAAAAGCATTTTTAGTGCTGCAAACTGACTAGTTTCAGGTCAGATGAAGATGTGAAGTTTTTGGCAGTCAGGCAGTAAATTTAGTGTATTGTTTATCATGCAACAAAGGGCCAGTTGCCTCCTACTTCCCACTCTTGATATTATTTCTTTCAGTGCTTCATAGAGAAACTGTTGATAACCTAGCAGGGCATGGGCATTGACTTTGGTCATTGTAGGCTTTTAGGTGAGTGAGATTTTCCCTGCTCCGAAGGGACCTGTGTGACTATGGGATTATACCCAGCAGAGAACTGGACAGTTGCTTTGTTGGTGGAGTTACAAGGCACAGCACACCCCAGCCATGCTGCCTGGTGTTTTGGGTTTGTAGTTTTGAAGTGTCAGCTGGATAGACTTGTACATATATATTCCAACACTTTTGCAGTTCTACTTCATGCATTTACAACTAGATGCAGTCTGCTTGTATTACATCACGTAACAAGACTGTACGAGTAGAGGAATAGAAATTGAATCCACAGCAGGGGCTCCCAAAGCTTACAATTAAAACCTTTTCAAGGTCAACAGAGGTTCCTAATGGATTGTCTGTTTTACTTTCAGAAGAAGAAAATGTTTTGACACACTAATGTTAACAGCAGGGCAAATGTCCTAAATTTATCTTCCTACTCTAGTTTCTGTGGCATAGCAGTTCTGGTATAGATCATGGCAACCAAAATATCGTACTGTGAAGCTGTTTTACTTGATGCTACAGTCTGTCATTCCAAAGCTGTTACTGGTTTGAAGATTTAATTTTCTTTTAATGCAGAGGCTAAAGAGTTAAATATTTACACAAGAGCGTACTAGCGGATAAAAATCAGTTGTGTAGGTTTCTTGCGGAGAAGTTGTATCTTTTATAACGCTACAATACAGCTGGAAAAGCAGAGAAGTATTTGATTGCCCAAGCTTATCTTGGGTTTTAAGAAGAAGCAACAGACTTCAAGCTGCAGGTTGGGAACAATTTCTCTGTGTTCAATTTAATGATGCACATTTGTTTCAGGATTTGAAAGAGAGAGTTGGCTGGACAAAGACTTGCAAGTGACGACAGTGGTAGCAATAGTCTCTAGCCAGTTTGGGACACAAACCAAGAGACAAGTTATTTTCACTCAGAGAGCAGGAGGGAGTGCACTGGCAAGGAAACATAGGAAAAAATAAATTATACCATAAAACTAATCTTTCTTCTTAAAAATAAGATTTTTTTTTTTCTTTGTATCCAGTAGAACTGAATTTTCATGTCTAGGCTTAATCTCTGAAATTCTTCCTTTTGAGGATCAGGTTTGAGACATCTGAGGCAGAATGACTCCCATACAAAATTGACCCACTGGTAGGCTGGAGTGTGTCCCTTATTGATCACATGCGCTGCTTTTTATTCACCCACACAGTCTGCCTGAAAGGACTTGATGATTACATAATTCATGTTTACCTTCTGGGTCACCTTTGTTGGTTCCAAGAGGCTCAATTGGTTTTCTGTTGTCAAGGATCGTCTTAAGGGTGGATGAGATGATGTGGCAAAGCCAGCAGAAACACTCAATCTGTGACAGAGGCAGGGACGGTAGGTCCTGCAGCCAGGTCCTCAGTTGAGGTAGAGGTGCGCTCCTTGGAGTGGGAGAAACCTAGAAGAGAGTGAGGGGCAGGCGGCTCCTGACTTCTGGTTGCAGCAGCTGCCATGTGGTGGCTGATGCAGGGTAGCAGCATTCCTGGAAGCATCTGTGGAGGATTTAAATGGCCTCTAAGGAGCACAGTAACAGATGTGAGGTTCGTCAGAAGGTTGTGGCATGGCAGTTTGCACAAGGAGGGCACAGTCTCTATGCTCAGGAGGCAAGTTCAGTTGGTGAGAGGGAACCAAACCACAGTGTCCACCCAGCAGGAGGCTGCATCCTCTGCATCTACCAGGAAAGACACATCAGCTCAGACTGAGCTCCCAGGAAAAGACACAGCCATCCAGGTTCCAGGCTGCAGGGGGTGCCAGCAGCTTGCACTGGAAACGGAGGACAACAGCTGTGTGAGATACAAGCAGGTGAAAGATCTCCTCAGCCTGGTGGTGAAGCTGTGAGAAGCTAAGGAGTATCGGAGAGTCTGAACAAGAGAGAGACTGATGGAACCACATCCTGAGCTCTCTGAAATAAGAATGGAGACAACCACTGGAAAAAGCCCCTGGAAAAGTCCACCAACGTGGCAGAAAACAAACTCCCTCTTTGCCCACGCCTCCCCAGGTGCCTCTCTATAATAGATACAATTCTCTAGCTGTGGAGGATCGATCAGAGGACAATGTGGATGCCAATTCATCTACACCAGAGGAGGAGCCAAGGCCAGAGCATCTGGCCCTGTCTCGCCCCATGTTACTGCAACCACCACAAGGAAGGAAAGACGACTCATAGTTGTAGGAGCCTCCCTGCTGAAGGAAACAGAGGCTCCAATATATCAAGCAGACCCTGCTCATAGGGAGGTCTACTGCCTCCCAGAAGCCCAGTTTAGGGATATTGCTAGGAAACTCCCCAGTTTGGTACAGCCCTCAGACTACTACCCATTGCTGCTCTTCCGCGTGAGATGTGATGAAGCTGCAACACATATCCCCAGAATGATCAAGAGACTTCAGGGCCTCAGGACAGCTAGTGAGGGAACTGGCACAGTTGAAGTCCTGTGGAGACGAGCAAGTTGCTCCTCGGGTAGTAAAAGCCAACAAGTAAACTTCCATGGAACACCTTAAGGAAAATAAAGAGTGTTGCACTAAGAAGGTGATACGGCCAACAGGCCAGATGAAGTGTCTCTACATGAATGCACACAGCTTGGACCACAGGAGGAGCTGGAAGCTACTGTGCTGCTAGAAAACTATGACCTGACTGTTGTTACTGAAACTTGGTGAGATGAATTCCATGACTGGAGAGTGGCAATCAATGGCTACAGGGTGTTCAGAATGGACTGATCAGGAAGGAGGGATGGAGGTGTCCTTTATATTGGGAATTGGAAAATGTGAAGAGCTGTCCCTGAAGAATAGCCATGAACAGGTCGAAAGCTTGTGGGTCAGAATAAAAGACCAAGGCAACAAAAGGAACCTTGTGGTTGGTGTAGACTACAGGCCTCCTGATCAAGCACAGCCTACCAAGGAAACTTTCTTCCTCCAGCTACAGGAGGCTTCACACTCACAACCTCTCATCCTACCGGGGGACTTCAGCCACTCTGATGTTGGCTGGAAAAGAAGATGTAGGCAATCCAGGAGACTCCTAGAGTTCATCGAAGATTATTTTGTAACCCAGGTAATATACACCCCTGCCTGAGGGGATGCAGTGCTGGACCTGAGTTCATCAGTGACATCAAGATCCTGAGAGATCAGCTTCAGTATCACCTGAGAAACCGGAACATACATAAGTCTATAGGACCTGATGAGATGCATCCCAGAGTCCTGAGGGAATTGACTGTTGTAGTGGCCAAGCCATTTGCTGTGATTTTTGAAAAGTCATGACAATCAGGAAAAGTCCCTGATGACTGGAAGAAGGATAACGTTGTACCCATTTTTAAAAAGGGTAGAAAAGAAAACCCTGGGAACTACTGACCTGTCAGTCTCACCTCTGTGCCTGGTAAGATCATGGAACAGATGGAGATTCACAATTTCAGTACAGGATGGCAGATGATGTGATTGAGAGCAGCCCTGCAGAGAAGGACTTGAAGGTGCTGATTGATGAGAAGCTTGATGTGAGCTGGCAGTGTGTGCTCGCAGCCCAGAAGGCCAGCTGTATCCTGAGCTGCATCAAAAGAGGCGTAGCCAGCAGGTCAAGGGATTCTGCCCCTCAACTCTGATGAGACCTCATTTGGAATATTGTGCTCAGTTCTGGAATCCTCAGCATAAGGATATGGAGCTGTTGGAACAGGTCTAGAGGAGAGCTACAGAGATGATCAGAGTGCTGAAGCACCTCCCCTACGAGGAGAGTCTGAGAGAGTTGGAGTTGTTCAGCCTGGAGAAGAGAAGGCTCTGAGGAGACCTTGTAGCAGCCTTACGGTACCTGAAGGGGACCTACAAGAAAGCTAGGGAGGAACTTTACCCAAGGACATGTAGTGATAGGATGAGGAGGGATGGCTTTAAATTGGAGAGGGAAAATTTTAGACTAGACATTAGGACGAATTTCTTCCCAGTGAGGGTGGTGAGAAGTTGGAACAGGTTGCCCAGGGAAGTCGTGAATACCCCCTCCCTGGAAGTGTTCAAGGCCAGGTTGAATGGGGCCTTGAGCAGCCTGGTCAGGTAGGAGATGTTGGAATTACCTAGATATCTAGGGGGGTTGAAACTAGATGATCTTTAAGGTCCCTTCCAGCCCAAAGCTTTCTATGATTATGCGCTACTCGGGTTTCACCTGAAGAAATACCGTCCTTGAAGTGTGTCTTCACTTGGTGAAGATTGAGTTTATATTGATGGAGAGGTTGCCTTGAATGCTGTTTCTGGAGCAGATGAGTTCCAAGGGTCATTTGAGCATCCTTTAGGCAGGTGGTGGTTGTAATTGTGAATGTCTCCCAAGTATGGCAATTTGTAAGTTGTTTGATATTTGTCATTGAACTTCAGAATCTGGTATCAATGGAGTGGAAATACCATCTCAGTTTGGATTCCTAATATTAATTCTCTCTCCAGGCTTGGACACATCGTGCAGGCCATTTCTGTGTTTTTTTACTGGTTAAAGCAGAAATACACATCTGAAGAGTTTGTTGTGCTGAGGACAAAATACTTAGTTATGTTATAAAAGAACATTTGAGTGCTCAAAAAAAGGCTTTCCAGATGAAAAGCACTGAGTCATTGAATGACATTTTATTAAGTAGGAGAGGGTTTTAATGTGTTAATGTTCAGCACTGAGAATTATAGGGAGTTATATATGAATGTCTTAAAACTTGTTTTGTGTTGGATAGATTGAATACGAGAGGAAGAAGAAAGAAGATGGAAAACGGGCTCGAGCTGATAAACCACAAGTGCTGGACATGCTTTTTTCAGCCTTTGAGAAGCATCAGTATTACAACATTAAAGACCTGGTGGACATAACCAAACAGCCAGTGGTACGTACTATTCGTCTTGGAATATAACCATTTTCGGTAGTTACTATTGTGTGTGTTTTGCATATCCAGAAAATAGTTGAATACATACTATGTGCCTTTGAAATAGCTCTCTGAATATGTTTTCCAACAAACAGAAAATGTAAAGTTTTAAGATCATCATTGTAGGACCACATAGGATACCAGGCATTGCAGTGAGTAGACTTTTTCTTGAGAGAGGTGGTTTAAGCAACCTAAAAGGTCTGTTTCTTATTTAGGTTTGCTTTAATACTAGAAACCAAATTCTGTACTGCTCTGATGTCTCCCATGCTACTCCTTTTTCACTGAAGTGACAGCCTAATTCTGTTGCTGTTGGCAGTAGAGAGCTTGTGTGAGTGATCAGCCTTTCCTTCAGCTTCTGAACTTCCATCTCGTTGGAGCAACAGAGGTTGCCCTTTTTCTGTGGGTCAGGGTAATTGTGTTTCATGGAATTAGTATTTAAGGCAGACATTATGCATGTAAGGAGCTCCAACTTCACGTCAATATCACTTGGGGTCTCAAAATCACTTGATTTTCTTCACAAATAGAATAAGTTTAGGCTCAGAGTTTAGGGGTTTGATATTTGAGATATACTAAACATGAAGACATATGTTTATGTGATGATTCTGTTAATCCTGCACTGTCTGCCAGCCTCTTCATCTATGAACCGTAATTTTCCATTTTTTTCCCTTCTTCCCCTGTTCAAGTTTTCCTTGAGCAGACTAGGTTGAACACAGGGGACACAATGACACACGTAGTATCTTTGGTCCTTTTGATGTTTCATTGCTGACTTCAATATCTATCCTCAACCCAGCTGCAGTTTCCAGAAGACTTTAAGGGTCTTAATTATGTTTGAGCCTAAATGGAGCAACAATTTGAAAAGTTGTTAAACCTAAGGTGGAAGAAGGAACAGTGGCAGCTGGGTTATGGCAAAATTTATTCCTCTGTAAAACAGAGGGGAAAGTGGAGGTGCTTACTTGTTTAGTTTACTTAACATTTAGAATTAAGTGGTTCTCTGTCAGAGGATTTGTATAAGGTACACAATCTGTTTGGCTAAGAACCTACGCGGAGATATTACCTGAATCAAATACATGTAGGTTCATGGTGTTCTGGGCCCTTGGAAGAAAGTAGTTAGATAATGTTTTCTATTCCATTCATTTATCTAATGAGTCAACTCCTTATCTGTGTGACAGAGAAGATGCAGGGATGATGGGAGCTGAGAAGGAGGAAGCAATAGAAGGGGAGCGTGGCAAGAAAAATTTAAGGGTTTAGAGATAAGGTGTGACAGTCACTATCTCAGTCTCTTTGAACATAAGTAGGTGCAGATTTATCCCGTCTAGCGTGACTTCAGCTAGAAATACTTACCCACAACTCCCACTTAAACTGTGGGAGAACAAAGGTTTTCTTCCTCTTGAATGTACCTGTCTGTCTGCATCAGCTCAAAGGAGCCTGTAAAAAGCTGTGCTTCTGACACAACATTCTTCATTAAGCACCAAAAGTCAGGCAAGAGGAATCCAATTCTTTTCTTCGTCGCTGCCCTAAGGATTAGGTGTACAGGGTGGTCATTAGATTAGATGTATAGAGCAAAATACCTCACTTGAATACTTCTGTTACTTTTTTGATTAATTTCTATGCCTGTCTGCATATTCTACTGTCTTCATATACTCCTGAATATGTTCTGTCCGCAGCATAGTAGCTCTGTGCTGTGTACTTCCATCTCAGCAATTCTAGCCTTTGGTTTTCAATTATTATATGAATACAGATACATTAAAAGGAAATTGTAGACTAGTTTGACCCAACATCACTTATTATTTGGGTTTTATCTTTGCATCTGCGTTTCTGGTTTTAGTCTCTCTGCTGATGGCTAAAAGTCCTGTAGGGCTCCTGAGATTAATCAAACCATTAAACCTTCTTTCCCTAAGTGGCTGCACAGTCTCAGTTTCAAGTTGTGTGTAAGAGTTAGGTGTTTCGTGTTCATTCCCAGCTGGGGGTTTACCATACATGTCGGTGTCCATCAGCTTCCTCAGACCTGGATATCCTGAGAAAAGGATGTTGAGGCTCTGGAGCAAGTCCAGGGAAGAGCAACAAAGCTGGTGAAGGGGCTGGACAACAGGCCTTATTATGAATGGCTGAGAGAGCTAGGGTTGTTTAGCCTGGAGAAGAGGAGGCTGAGAGGAGACCTAATTGCTCTTTTCAGCTACCTGAAAGGAGGTTGTGGAGAGGAGAGAGCTGGCCTCTTCTCCCAAGTGACAGGGGACAGGACAAGAGGGAATGGCCTCAAGCTCCGCCAGGGGAGATTTAGGCTAGACATTAGGAAAAAATTTTTCAGGGAAAGGGTCATTGGGCATTGGAACAGGCTGCCCAGGGAGGTGGTTGATTCACCTTCCCTGGAGGTGTTTAAGGCACGGATGGATGAGGTACTGAGGGGCATGGTTTAGTGTTTGATAGGAACGGTTGGACTCGATGATCCGATGGGTCTCTTCCAACCTGGTTGTTCTATGATTCTATGGTTCTATGAAAATAAATGACCAAAATCCTGTTCCTGATACCTTTCTTCATTCACTGAGTAGCCAGTAGGGTGGTAGATTCAGAACTGTCAGTCATCATCTACCCCCCATCTAAAATTATCCTTATTCCTCTAAGGGTTCCCATTAAAAGCTTCTATAAGGACTTGCTACAGCATCCATTTCCGTTTGATAATACTATCCTTTGGTCCCTGCTGCTCAGCTGGTGTTTGCTCAGTGTGTAAGCATCCCTGGTACTGCAGACTCCAGCCGCTGGTGTGCACCTTTTCTTTTTTTTTTTCTGAAAATAAAGTACCTGTTCCTAATGCCCACTGTGACTTTGTTATTCACAGAGCAGCTATACCTGACAAAAAAGAAGTAAAATGCCAACAGGTGAATAGGCACGTTTTCCCTGTGCTGTACAGAGGTTGGCTGCTAATTAATCTCTGCTGAGTGTTCACTGCTTTATTTTCTGTCATAGTGTCTAAGATTGTCTGGATGTGCAGTTTCTTCTCTGAGTTTCTAAATGTTGAGGTTATTTTCAGACACGAGATAAAAAATGCTGCAGCAGCTGCCTCCTCAGCTCTTGTTAAAATGAAGTTCTAGGTGTTTACATCACTAGCTAATAATAATTAAAACACATTTGTCTAAGGGAATTAACATTGTTCTTAGTGAAGTAATAAATAGTAGTATTTTCCTTATGTAATGGTAAATGTAAATAGTGATTTAAACCCTTGCTACTGAATGTTGTGTCTTACATGGGAAATTGCTGCCATCTTTATTTTGCAATATTGAAATCACAAAGCAAGTCTCTTCTGAATACAAACTAACACTATATTAGGGAAACCAGGGTTTATTTGTTGTCCTTTTTAATGAAAAATAACAGTTTTCAGTAGTAGGCAAATCTGTTGCCACCTACCCAGATGTGAATACGGAGTGATCCTTGGAAATACTGCAGTAATTCTAGATTTGAGTCCATGGCTGAGGATATAATATGCTTTTAACGTGAGCCATCAAATAATTGTGAAGAATGGAACCAATATGGAACCAGTGCTCTAATATGAACCGTATTTTTTCAAAATAGGGAAGTTTGTTTGCATTTTTTTCATTTTAGTGTTAAGTAATGGTTATCCTAAACATGCTGGAGTTTTTCCCCTTATCCTTCTCAGTTTCCGAATGGTTTTCAGAGTTCGGAAGTTAACTCCTCTCTCAGAAATTTTTGTTCTATAATTCTGTAATAACATTTCACTTTTTATGGAAAAAAACCATGAGGGAAGGTGTAATGGATCAGAATACCTTAAATGTACATATGGATTACCTACAGATTAGCTTCTGTGCTAGGATTATAGGTATAAAAACATACTGAATCCTTTCTGGGAAGAAATTGTAGGTTCACCAGGCTCTAAAATTCAGTGTTTGGCATCACTGTGAAAAGTTGGGGGGTTTCTGTGAATGATGTAGCATCAGACTGAGTAATACGCTTCAAGATTCAGAGACCAGCCCAGCTCAGCACAGACTTGGGTCCTGGTTTCTGGAAGGAGAAATGATCCTGCAGGAGAGATCACAACATCCCTTTAACTCATCCCATCCAGGCACTCACTCTCATGCAGTACAGTACAGCAGGATTATCTCTGATTTCTAATTGTCTAAAAGCTCCAACAGTTCAGTGTTGTCTGCGCACACAGAGTCATTTTTGGGGTGTTAATGCTCTCAGCCACCCTTCCTTAAAGTGCTGCTACTCGTTTCCCTCATGGCAGAGGTGGCAGATAGGACTATGTTGCAGATCGTAAGTTGCTGCAGTTCACAATCCCAGCTTGAAGTGCCCTTGTGGCACAGACATTACTTCACTATTCAACTCACGTTGGTTTCGTTCTGCTTTGTTATTCTGTGGAATAAAAAACTCTTGGAAGTTTTGCCCAGAGGGAAGCAGAACTGCCTGGGGAATTAGATTTGAAAACTAGTTGAAATTAAAAGTAACTTGTGTTTAACTGGGTGAGTGGTTTGGAGGCATGAGCAAGTAGTGAGAGATGAGAACTGCTTCATGCAGTGCAAAATGTCACCCAACGACGCTGCCACCAGACAGCAACAAGCTTCTGGGAGCTGTGGGCCATGCAGCTATAGTGGTTTCATTCTGCATGAGCCCTGCGGCATCTTCACACCTTGTGACCCACCTTCCCAGATACAGACTAGGTCTCTTAGCCTAGGAGCTGCAAATGGATGTCCTCCATGGGACATAGTGCAATTATATTGTTTTCCCAATTCTCCTTACCTGTCCGTGTGGTCTAGAGCAGAATTTAATCTTGAATCTGAGTGTTTTTGCACCCACTCTGCCATCTTTTGATGTGTCTGTCAAGTTGAAAAGCTGCCCCGTGTGCATGCAGAAGGATTGCGAGCAGGGCAGTGGCTGTGCAGGTGTCCACACCCACAGGTAGCCGTGTAGAAATTGCTTTTTCACCTGCTTTCATCACCTTTTAAAAAATGATTGCGGAACAGCAGTGTCGCCATACAAAAACGTTTGTTCACCGATTGATGCTGTAGTGAGTACATTTGTCTAAGGTACCCGACTCTCAAACACTGACAGCATCTCCACGGTAGATGGGAGCTGAAAGTTGTGCTAATAGATGTCTATTGATCTTCTGCTGCCACCTGCTGGGGTTTGCATCGTGCGTCCCTCTGAGAGCCATTCCCACAATGCAAAATGAGCTCCTCGCTCAAAGAAAAGACCCTAAGAAACCAGTTTGTGTGCACAGTCTGTTAAGGTCGTCTTTCTTACTTGTTGGACAAACACCCCTCATTGCTTCAAGACAGGTTTGTTTAGAGTAATTATGCTATGTGCATCCAAATGAAGTATTGTCAGGAGTGTGGGAATCTGGATTTTTTTCTGCTTTGTACATTGTTTATATGCACATGGACAGAGAGAGAGTAACAATCAGTAAAAGAGACTTTTTTTACTAACTGAGAACATACTTCCCCCCCCAACTTTTCCATTTAGCAAAAAAATTAGGAGAATGTAAGAAAGAGACTGGGCAATCAGCTTTCCTTTTTTTTCCTTATATCATCAACAAATATTTGCTTTTTTTGATGATTTTGGAATATGTTGGTGTTTTCACATAGTGGAACTGTAGATAGAGAAAACACAAGGGTTCCAGTAACTCCTGTTCAATATATGCACTAAAAGAGGCTTAAATGGCTCACACTAAACAATAATGAATTTAATGTGGGGATTCTTCAGCTGTGGTCTGAGGTTGCCATGGCAATCCACTCAAGTCAATCCTGATTAATATTTAAACAAACAAGCAGGCAAACGGCTCTTTAAAAAATTAAAGAAATTATGCGTGTTTATTATAAAGAGTAAAGGAGGATGGTGTTAGTGACCTGTCTTGTGTCAAGAGCTATCATATCGTAGCTTTGCTTGGTTTTCTTTTAATTTCTCTTCCTAGTCTTAATATTTGAATGTAGTAGAAAATTCTCTGGCACCTACTCAGCTCTCCTCTAAAAACGAGGCCATAATAAAATGCTTAAAGCTTTGCAAAATGGCACGGAAACCAGCAGCTCAGAGCTGTGGTGGAGTCTGAATAAGGCAGGTTGTTTCAAGATAATCCCAGCCCAAGCAAGCCAAAGAGCCGAAGGGCTTTCAGCTCAGATGGAGAAATTCCAACCGGAGGAAGATGTGTGAGCTGACAGTGGTGTACAGCCCTGCATGGTGGCTGCATCCCACCACCCTGGGGAGCCCTTCATGTGTAGCAGCTGCCCACAGAGCTCACATTCTGCAGTGGTAGCGAACTCCCAGGGCAGAAAGTCTGACCACATCCCCGCTTCTCCACAGTTGCGTGAGAAGTGTAGCGGTGCACAGATTTTTAGAGCATCTGTGCATCTGATACTCGGGGTACAATGGGCATATCTTAGCCTTTTGGTTTTGCAAGCGCCTCATCTTGAGACAGGCACTGTGGAGCATCTTTGTTTGCTCATCCATGGGTGGATGCTACTGCTGTAGGTCATAGAATCATAGAATCATAGAACAACCAGGTTGGAAGGGACCCATCGGATCTTCTAGTCCAACCATTCCTATCTAACACTAAACCAAGTCCCTCAAGACCTCATCCACCTGTGTCTTAAACACCTCCAGGGAAGGGGAATCAACCACCTCCCTGGGCAGCCTATTCCAATGCCCAATGACCCTCTGTGTGAAGAACTTCCTCCTAATCTCCAGCCTAAATCTCCCCTGGTGGAGTTTGAGGCCATTCCCTCTTGTCCTGTCCCCTGTCACTTGGGAGAAGAGGCCAGTTCCCTCCTCTCTACAACCTCCCTTCAGGTAGTTGTAGAGAGTAATGAGGTCTCCTCTCAGCCTCCTCTTCTCCAGGCTAAACAACCCCAGCTCTCTCAGCCATTCCTCATAGGGTCTGTTCTCCAGCCCCTTCACTGCAGTTACCTCAGCGTCACCTTCCCAGAGGTGCTGGGAGTTTAATTTCAGCAGCCCGTGGAACATCCATCTAGCCTCTTCGCACCCAGGCAGGGCTGCAATGGGACTGCCCCAGAGTTGTCACCTCTAGGACTTGGATGCCTCCTGTTGCATCCCTGGGGCTTGTTCTGCGTGTTCTACCCAGGACGCTCTAATCCCTCTTGGTGGCTGAGGGTTGAAGTCTACCACAGAGTCATTATTGCACAAATTTAGTACCAGTGAGCCAACCTTGCTGTCCGCCAGGGTGTTTTTGTGAGCCGAGTTGATGTGATTTGAGCAGACTGTAAGATGTTGTGTAGGAACTGTGGTAATTCTCTGCCTGTATAATTTGAATTTCTGTTTCCTTTCAGATATACTTAAAAGAAATTTTAAGAGACATAGGCATCTACAACGTGAAGGGGACCCACAAAAACACATGGGAGCTGAAGCCCGAATACAGACACTACCAAGTAGAAGATAAGAGTGATTAATGAAAGCATTTACGAAGCCCAAGAGAATTAGTGATTGCAGTGAAGGAACTGTGATGGGTTTACAGGCAGGACTGAGCCCAACCCAATTCTTTTTTCTCTAAGGAATATTTCTTTTACGTTTCTATAAGTGTTTTGTGTTTTTAGAGGAACAAATATTTACAGAATAAAGTTGTTTTAGATTTAACTTTATTAGAAGTCTTTTGAGTTCTGATCTTACTTTTTCTTGGTATCACTGTGGCTTTTCCAGCCTTCAGCAACTTTGAAGAAAAATGTGTCCTAGAGGAACTCATAACTTTGTAGGTTTGCGTCCCAATAGACTCAGGTTAATACCCTCGCTTCTGATGGGATGTATCAGGGCTTCTCCTGGAAGGCTGCAAAGGAATACAACCCTTCCTGCAGTGTTTGGGTGGAAGACACACGATGCTCCTTCTGGAATCAGTCTTTAGGAAAACCATCCACAACTGCGGTGCTCATCACAGTCCTTTGACTCCATGGGAACAAATCAACACAGTTAAAGACTCATAAAGCAAAGGCTGTTTGATACAGGGGTGAGAGAAAAGATTACAAGCCCCTCAGGGTGATTACTGAGAAGAGAAAAAAAGTATTGTCTGCCTATCAGGTACATCAAGGAGTAGATTTTTCTCTTTGTTGTTGTTTTTTATGAAGTCACCTAAAATTTATGTTTAAGCATATTAATAAAATAATTATTATTTTGTACCATGTGGTGTTCTCCATTACTGCCTGAACACATGTTGTGATCTACTTAGTGTAAGCATGAAGGGTTTTTTCCAATCACACTTCTATTGCTGGCTTTTCCACTGGGTTTCTCTGTGTTTTGGGGAAGGTTGCTTAATGTATCCATGTCTCTGTACACTCCTATTTTTGAAATGCACATTGCAAGGGTTGTCTGTTCAGCATCCTTTTGGGGATGGAGCACGGAGGGAGGTAGGACAAAACTATTTAATCATGATCTCAAAGATTTTATGTTAAAAAAGAGCAAATATAACAGTGGGAAAACCTCATTAGTATACTTGTAAATGAAGCAGAAGGTGAAGTTTTATAGCACAGCTTTCACTTTTCCCCAGGTCCTTCAGTTGTGCACATCACTTCTGTGGGCACTTGTGAAATAATAGGCCTGCGTGAAAAGCAAACGTTCCATAATTGGTCCACTTGGAAGCAATGAAAAGTTCATCCAGATGTCTTCAGAGGTTTGTAAAGCCACTTGGACGCTTTATGCATCAGTTGCACATTTAAATTTTGCTCAATTCATTTTTTTTGTAATTGTCTGTGTAGGTGTCTCTCTACAGATACGCTTCCTGCTGCAGCTCTGCTTCCAGGGGTACGAAGTGTCCAGTTCCTAGGAGGTGTCCAGTTCCTAGGACGTGGACTGCGGGAGGTGGACTGCTGAGAGTTTTTGAAGAGCAAATGACACTCAAGGGATGTGTGTTTGCTTTCATAAATATTGCCCTTGACTCCTATCTCCTCAGGCTGTATGAGCAGGACTTGGCTTGCTAATGGCACTGGGAGACATCTGAGGATGCTCGGAGGAACCCAGAAGTCAGCCTTTGTGTCTTGCTATGGTACATGATGTGCTCCCAGCAACAGCCAGAGCCTGCACGCATTGCCGTCCTCCTCATGCTCTTGGAGCCTTCTGGAGAGCTGCGTTCACAACCACGTAGGATGAGAACTCTTGCTTTTCATGAGCTGGGCTCCTCTGTGGGAGTTGTTTCCTGTTTGAGTAGCTAAGATACTAGAAAGTCCTGGTTAGCCTCTCCTTTTTCATAGAATCATAGAACAACGAGGTTGGAAGGGACCCATCGGATCTTCTAGTCCAACCATTCCTATCAAACACTAAACCAAGTCCCTCAAGACCTCATCCACCCGTGCCTTAAACACCTCCAGGGAAGGTGAATCAACCACCTCCCTGGGCAGCCTATTCCAATGCCCAATGACCCTTTCTGTGAAAAACTTCCTCCTAATCTCTAGCCTAAATCTCCCCTGACAGAGCTTGAGGCCATTCCCTCTTGTCCTGTCCCCTGTCACTTGGGAGAAGAGGCCAGCTCCCTCCTCTCTACAATCTCTTTTCAGGTAGTTGTAGAGAGTAATGAGGTCTCCTCTCAGCCTCCTCTTCTCCAGCCTAAACAACCCCAGCTCTCTCAGCCGCTCCTCATAGGGCCTGTTCTCCAGCCCCTTCACCAACCTTGTCGCTCTTCTCTGGACTTGCTCCAGAGCCTCAACATCCTTCTTGTGGTTTTGTTGCATCTCGCTGCATTTTCTAAAACCATGCAGAGGAACACCATGCAATACCTATTTAGAATCACAGAATGGTTTGAGTTGGAAGGGACATTAAAGATCATCTAGTTCCAACCCCTCTGCTGTGGGCAGGGACATCCCACTAGATCAGGCTGCCCAAGAATCATAAAATCATAGAGTGGTTTGAGTTGGAAAGGACCTTAAAGCTCATCCAGTTCCAACCCCCCCGTAGTAGTGTTGTCATTCATTGCCACAGGTAGAAATGACCAGGCTGTTTCAGGGGAAAAAGGTTACCTTTAGTGGGATCCCCAGCAGGATTAGCTTAGCAGGAAGAGTACTTTGAACTGCATGTAATTTTAGGTTTATGCGAATTTGCTGCTTCTCAATTTGTCTTCAGTTGAGAGGGACGTCATCAGTCAGCGTGAAATGCCAGAAGATCTAAGTAAAGCAGGTATTTATTGATCTGCAGGGTGGCTTTGGGCAGGGAAAGTGCACTCTACTTAGAAGTAATGGGAAGCAGACAAAGCACGGCATTTTTATGGGTTTCATGTTTTTTACAAAAAAAAAAAACAAAACCAAACCTTATATGGGCACTGTTAAAGATGTGGAGAGTGTGAGAAGTAAATGAGCTGTGGAGTTTGCAGTCAAAAGGTTGAGGAAAGCCAAGGTACCCTGTTTCGCTTCTCTGAAATGGCGCCAGTGTTCAAGGTAAAAGGGGAAAGGGACAATGAGGAAACTCCATTTCAAAAAACAGTTGGGGAACGATACACCAGGATAAACTAAGAAAAGACACCAAGTGGACAATCTAGAAGACAGGACGCTCGTGAAGCAATTTTTTCCTGCTTCTGGCATGATTTTGAAGACTTTCTAGATTGTTAGTGTACAACTGGAATTTTAGCCCCAGTTGCAGCCACTAAATCCATCTGGTGTGAGAGAAGGGCACAATGAGCCCACAGAGGTGCTAACCAGGAGGATGTAAGATGCTCTCCTGTGCTCAGAACAGGACCTGTCTGTGCATTCAGGGACGCTGCGGCCTCCTGCCTGGTGGGGAGTGCTCAGGAAGGATGGAAGTGGAGCTCTTATGTGCCATTTGCAGGTCATCATCCAGCCTGCAGCCACAGGCTCCTGCAGCACAAACCACCCTCGAGGCAGAAGCAGCAGGGCAGATATGATGGCCCCGCTGGACTGGTCTGGATGGACTGGTCTGACTTCGTGGAAATCTGTGAGAATCACAGAACGACTTGGGTTGGAAGGGACCTTAAAGATCGTCCAGTTCCAGCCCCCATGCTATGGGCAGGGACACCTCCCACCAGCCCCATCCAACCTGGCTTTGAACACCTCCAGGGATGACGCAGCCACAGCTTCCCTGGGCAACCTGTGCCAGTGCCTCACCACCCTCATTGCGAAGAATTTCTTCCTAATGTCTAATCTAAATCTTCCCCCTTCTGATTTAAAACCATTGCTCCTCATCCTATCACTACGTACTCTGTGATAATGATTTAGCATTTAGGGCAAATTCATCAGGATCCAGCATCAAAAGCTCCCTGCTCGTTCGGCAAGGGGACTTTATGAAAGTGCTGCTCACAGGATTGCCATCTGCAGAAAGAGAGGAGGAGGAGGCTTGTAAGCATTCAAGTCTGATTCCCCAGCCCCCCTCACATGGATTCATTTAAACTAAACTCACAGCAGTGATGAGCACTGATTCCCTGCTGCTCTTCCCATGTGCTACTGTCTCTACTGAATTCAGCTCGTGTAGGTGTTCCTATCAATGGTCAGAACAGTGCTCCATAAGCAGGTCCCATTGGCACAAGCAGAACTATCAATGCACCAAGTGCCTGTTCCAGTGCCTGATGACCCTTTCGGTGAAGAAATTTTTCTTAATGTCCAATCTGAAGCTCCCCTGGGGCAGTTTGAGGCCATTCCCTCTCATCCTATCACCTGTCACTTGGGAGAAGAGACCAACACCCACCTGGCTACAACCTCCTTTCAGGTAGTTGTAGAGAGTGATGTCTCCCCGGGTGACATCTGCCTCTGCAGCCCTGCCTACAGCCAGCCCAGAGGCTGCAACAAGGATTAAGAGAAGAAAATGCCAAGCGTGAATAGTAGCTGTGGGCCAGCAAAGAGCGATGTGGCTACAAGACCTGTGCTGCTGACACCACATCTTTTGACACAGAGCTTGTAGAGGGATCAGTGCTCGTTAGCTGCTTTGGACCCAGTGGATGAGAGAGCTGGGGTTGTTTAGCCTGGAGAGGAGGGGGCTGAGAGGAGACCTCATTACTCTCTACAACTGCCTGAAAGGAGGTTGTGGAGAGGAGGGAGCTGGCCTCTTCTCCCAAGTGACAGGGGACAGGACAAGAGGGAATGGCCTCAAGCTCCACCAGGAGAGGTTTAGGTTGAACATTAGGAAAAAGTATTTCACAGAAAGGGTCATTGGGCACTGGAACAGGCTGCCCAGGGAGGCGGTTAAGTCACCTTCCCTGGAGGTGTTTAAGGTGTGCGTGGATGAGGTGCTGAGGGACATGGTTTAGTGTTTGATAGGAATGGTTGGATTCTATGATCCAGTGTGTCTTTTCCAATCTGGTGATTCTACTATTCTGTGATTCCAGAAGAGCTCAGTGCCCAGTGCTACAGCAAGTGCCCTAAAGGTTCATATCTCCTGTCGCGCTCAAGTCGGTCAAACTCTTCCAATTCTGTCTCTCATCAAATGCAAACATTTTGGAGTTCACCATCTTTTGGGATAGGGAATTGGTAAATATCTTTGGATGGAGAGCTCTCAGCACCCATGAGGCAGAGGGGCCAGCAAATGCAGGTGCTGTTGAGCATCAGTTTGATGGATTCTAGCCCCAGCAGCTGAACTTGCAGCATTCCTGTTCTGCCCAGTTCAGCAAATCTCAGCACAAAGAGCTGCTTGGTGCTGGTGTTAGGAGCACCTCAACCAAAACGTGTCCCTGGGAGGACAGCAGCCAGCAGAGAGGAGCAACACAGGGGATTTGAGCTTTTAGGGCTGGTGAATCTGCAGTTAGAGGCAAATAAATGGGAAAATGGAGTATTTCAGCCTTGAAAGGAAGGGAACAACTTCTTTTTAGCTCTTCTCTGTTAACTGGTTTTACCTCCGGAGCTCATTCTTGAGAGTAGGATTTCCACAGGAGCTTGAGCACCTCCAGAAGGCAGAGGAGGCTTTAAACAGCTGCAAGACAGATAAGCAAGCACCCAGAACCACTGGAACAGGCAAAAGCAAAGCTTTGACTAAAAGTGACGAAGGAAACAACCGAGAGTCTTTCCTCAGCCACCTGGGCCTGTGCCTGCACCCGTTCAGCTGTCCCCAACACTGTGATGGCACTGGGGGAGGGAAATGAGACCAACCTGCCCTGCACTTCGCTGGTTTGAGGTCTGGATTTTCCCCTACAGAGCTCACCTAGAAGTCTGTGCAGATTCCTGAAAACCCTCCCTCCACCACCTGGTCAAGCCCAGCCCTGGGAAGAGGCCATTTATACTCCAGTGATGGGGGCAGCCGCAAGCAGCAAGGGCTGCATCCAAGTGGGGTCCACCAGCCTAGGATTTCCCTCCTGCATGTCTTTCCCAAAGCTGCCTTTGGGAGTAAAATAAACTAATTTTGCTCCTCCAGCAAAACCTTTAAACACTTTTTTATGGCCGGCTTGGCCAAGTGCCAGCAGCTGCAGGCGCTTTATGGCTGCAGGAGGCACAGAAATCCTCCTCCCTGCCTCGAGTGGAGAGGCTGAGCGTGCCCAGCTCAGGTGCAGACGCAGCTGGAGGCAGAGATGAACCTCAGCACTTGAACCAGGCTGTTCCAGAAGCACCGGCAGGGTTTTCCTAGCCGAGCATCCATAAGGAGCAGGGAGGCAGCAGTCAGCTCTATGTGGCCTTTTCTCAACTACTCTTACAAAGAATTACTTACTCTAGTATTACAAATTACTATTACAAATTACTATTAATTACTACTATACTATACTATACTATACTATACTATACTATACTATACTATACTATACTATACTATTATTACTATTACAAATTACTATTAATTACTATTACTATTATACTATACTATACCATACCATACCATACCATACCATACTATACTATACTATTATTACTATTACAAATTACTATTAATTACTATTACAATTATACTATACTATACTATACCATACCATACTATACTATTATTACTATTACAAATTACTATTAATTACTATTACTATTACAAATTACTATTACTTACTCTTACTCTACTATTACAAAGAATTTGGGAGATTAATACTTAAATCCTCTCTGGACATCAAATTTTTTGGATGTCCCCTGTAAAAATCAAACCGCTGCACAGCTTTGTCAGGGCTGCTGGTGTGCCTGAACCTTGCTGAGAGTGGAAGGGGTTTGCCCTCCAAAATGCCAACAGGGCTTTCTCGCAGCTCTGCTGGTCATGGACAGGGAGATGAACCCAAGCTGCTAGTTCCCAGGATAGCAAGAGGGCTGTGGAGAAATGACTGCTCATCATTTTCCTCACCACGCTCAGCCTCTGCCTTGCTGGTGAGGTTGGCATCACCAAAATAGTCTAAAAAGGTCTCCTAGTGTGAGGGTGCTTTGGCTCTTCTCTGACAGAAGTGGAAGGTGAAGAATGCAGCTTCAATGTCCCAAAACACCCAACAAATACAAGCAGCCTCAAAAACATCCTTCTGTGCTCTTGCATAACACTTTGAGGGTTACCAGTATTTGCTGGCACCGAAACCACCTCTCCCAGGCCCACAGCCCTGGCCGCAGCCACTTGCCTGTGATTTTATACAACCGCTTCCAGTTGCAGCTTCAACCAAAAGCACAAACCACCACGGTTACGCTCCTGGCAGTGGAATTGGAGCTGTTTATGGCAAGGACTTTCAGACTTTGCTAGGGTTTTTTTTCTTCCCTTCTACAAAGACATTTATGTTCAAGCTAACTGAACACTTTGTTTAACTGCTGTTTTTCCGCTGCAGGGCCAGCAGTGATGTGGAGATTCACTTGCCAGCTGCAGCAGGGCAAAACATCTTCGTTTACAACAACAGCCTCATCATAGGGAAGTGGCTGCAGAGCAGGAGCACAGCTGGAGGTCCTTGGGAGCAGAGGGAGGCATCTTGCCTGCTCCAAGCCAGCAGCAGCATGTGAGAAAGCAGAGGGACTTTGATGCAGATACTATTGCTGTTTCATAAAAATATCCTCCCTAGATGGTAGTCACTGAAACCACCACCAGGTCTGCAGTGGGCTGGCCTGAGCCAGCTCAGGAGACTCACTAAGGAAAGGAAGCAAGTTGCAGCTTTTTTTTTATATATATATATAATATAATTTTACTCCTCCAGCAAGAATCATGTCCTAATCTTACAGCAAGTCATAGGATCACAGAATCACTAGGTTGGAAAAGACTCATGGGATTGAGTCCAACCATTCCCATCAATCACTAAACCATGACACTCAGCACCTCATCCACCCATCCCTTTAATACCTCCAGGGAAGGCAACTCAACCACTCAACCATCTCCCTAGGTAGCCTGTTCCAGTGCCCAATGACCCTTTCCATTAAATATTTTTTCATCATGTCCAGCCTAAACCTCCCCTGGTGGAGCTTGAGGCCATTCCCTCTTGTCCTGTCCCCTGTCACTTGGGAGAAGAGGGCAGCATCCTCCTCTCCATAATCTCCTTTCAGGTAGTTGTAGAGAACAATAAGTCCTTCCTAACTTTGAGTTTTAACAACATGAAAAAGAAACCGAAACCACTCAACACAACCTTGTTTCCTACACCCACTCATTTAGAAAGTTCCCTTAGCAGATTCTCCCTCCTGGTGCACAAGGACCATCACCCACCTGGGCTCCAGCACCCACCCCCTGCTCGTGTTGAATGGGGAAAACCAAGGGATGGAGCTGGGCTGGCTCAGCTGGGTACCTAAAACTCGGGCAACTGGGGTCTCCAGCTCCTGATGGCTCCACCAGCAGCTCTCCCAGCACACCAGATGTTCTTTCCACTGCATGAACAACTCCAAACCTGCACCCCTTCTCCTCAAAGCAGGCAGCCATGGATGCTGAGCTGCTGCAGCAGTGGTTGGATGTTAACGGTACAGCCATCGGCCCATGGGAGGTGGGATTTTTTGCCATCACTTGGCTTGAAGCCTTGCAAAGGGGGACAAACCAGAGGGCATTTGTAGACCTAGCTGGGGGAGCAGAACTGTGAGACAAAGAACAGGCATTTAGGGGCAACAGCAGGGTGAGAGAGCAAAAGGTCGAGGGGACCATAGGACACAAACCCAGAGCTGCATCTGCCTCTTCCTGCCCTGAGACATCACTTCCTTAAACACAAAAGTACAAAACTAAAGAGGGGTTGGGTTTTTTTTCCTCCCTCTGCTTTATAAGCAACCAGCAGCTGCCTTGGGGTGGGTGCAGGGCTGGGTTTCTGAGTAGGCAGAGTAAAGGTTCCTGCCCACTGCTTAATGCACTCGGGGAGGTTCAGACGAAAATCTATTTGGATCCTGCCCAGCTCCACAGTCCTTCCAGTCATGGAAAATATCTTCCCAGGAACGCAAGGCACAAGCCTGATAAGCACACATTTTAAAACAAGATGCGGACAGGGTTTAAAGCAGCACCAGGGTGACTTGTTATGATGGGGGACTTTTATCAGTTTAGCAGCTCCAAAGGTGCAGTAATGTTACAGCTGTGTGAAGCCTTCCCTTCTCAAATCACTTCAGTTTCTCAGTCCCTAAGAAACAGCTGCTTGCAAAAAAAAAAAAAAAAAAAAACAAAAAAAAAAAACGGGGCCAGAAGAGGAAGAACTGGGCTACGAGGAAATAACGTCAACTTCATTTTCAACTCAAAGAATTTCATCATGAACTGTGGACAAGGGCGTGGACCAGCCACGGGCTTCCCACTTCCCAGCATGTCGCAATTCCCAAGGCAAGGAACTGGATCCTGACTTTGTCTCAGTTCCTCTCCACTGCAGGCACAGCAGCAGCAGCCACCACGGTCTTTCCCTGCCATCGAGTGGGGTTTAACTTCTTCTCCATGGTGCGTTGCAAGCTTAACACCACAGAGGAGCAAGACGAGCGCTTTCCCCTGAGAAACTGAGGGCTGCAACCCATCTTTGGGAAGTATGATACAGCCAACAGCAAAACCACTTTTCTTGCAGCTTGCTGGAGAGATGAACAGAACTAAATCCTGCATCTCAGGAGATCTTTGAACCGATCCCTTCCTGCACTGGGCTGAAGGGGGATCTGCCGTCAGAGGCTCCACCATGCAAACAGCACATGGAATAGATAGGAGTGTGTCAGCCACCAGTTAGACGCACTTGCACACACCAATTAAATACCCCAATCGGCCTGGAGTATATACAGGATGGCACACAATTTGCCCCAAGCATCCAAGCCCCTGCAAGGCTCGTGGGGCTTTTAAAGCACCTTCTTTGCAAAGCAGCACCTCATCCTTTGTACTCAGCTGCCACACAGCAACTTGCTGCAGGTTTGTGTCCAGGGCTCCCAGCCCCGGCACAGGGAAGAGCTCTTGTTTTCACTCCTACATCCCAGCTCCACTCAGTTTTAAACACTTCAACTCATTGGAAGGGGGAGTTGAAGATATTAGGAGCTACGTGGCCACACAGGCGCTGCCCTACCCATACCCAGCAGTACACATCTCATAATAGAATCATAGAACATAGAATCATAGAACAACCAGGTTGGAAGAGACCCATCGGATCATCAAGTCCAACCATTCCTATCAAACACTAAACCAAGTCCCTCAAGACCTCATCCACCCGTGCCTTAAACACCTCCAGGAAAGATGAATCAACCACCTCCCTGGGCAGCCTATTCCAATGCCCAATGACCCTTTCCATGAAAAATCTCCTCCTAATCTCTAGCCTAAATCTCCCCTGGTGGAGCTTGAGGCCATTCCCTCTTGTCCTGTCCCCTGTCACTTGGGAGAAGAGGCCAGCTCCCTCCTCTCTACAACCTCCTTTCAGGTAGTTATAGAGAGTAATGAGGTCTCCTCTCAGCCTCCTCTTCTCCAGGCTAAACAACCCCAGCTCTCTCAGACGCTCCTCATAGGGTCTGTTCTCCAGCCCCTTCACCAGCCTCGTTGCTCTTCTCTGGACTCGCTCCAGAGCCTCAACATCCTTCTTGTGGTGAAGGGCCCAGAACTGAACACAGGATTCAAGGAGCGGCCTCACCAGTGCTGAGTACAGAGGGAGAATCACCTCCCTGGACCTGCTGGTCACACCATTTCTGATACAAGCCAGGATGCCATTGGCCTTCTTGGCCACCTGGGCACACTGCTGGCTCATGTTGAGTCGGCTGTCAACCAACACTCCCAGGTCCCTCTCCTCCTGGCAGTTTTTCAGCCAGACTTCTCCCAGTCTGTAGCTCTGCATAGGGTTGTTGTGCCCCAAGTGCAGGACCTGGCCTTTGGCCGTGTTAAACCTCAATAGGCCAAGTGCTTACTCTCCTTTTCCTCTGAGGCTCCCACTTTTTAACAAGGATGCAATGGAAAGCATAAAATAACATCCTCACACAGCTCCATTAAACAAACTCTCTGTAAGGAGAGGAACAACTGCCTCACAGCAACTTTATTTAGGCCTCCTTGCCTTTTAGCCCATTGGGTGAAGGCAGGGGAGCATCAATTTACATTGCTCAGATTACACCAAAGCTGCACCCCAGCCAGAAGCACAGCTGGCCCAGGATTCTTTTAAAGGAAAATACATATGCAAATGAAGCTCCCACAGAACTAAAAGAGGGTGTTTAAAGCAGACAAGATAACTGGGGCAGGCTCTTCTCTCATCTCCAGAGGTTGTATCTCACGCCTCCCAGCCTGCTGTCACTTCTATCTTGCCTCTGCAGAAACCTCCCTCCACCTTAGCCCTCGGGCACCAGGGGCCACAACCCAACACCAGCCAGCAAAGGTGCTGAAGTGGAGCTCTGAGACATTAGGGATGAACAGCAAGCAGGTGGATTCAGGCACCTCAACCTCCTCTAACACTTAGTGACCTGCAGCCCAAGGCAACAACCCAGGCCAGGGATGCAGCCAGGGCGGCAGCAGCAATACAGCCCCCTCCTCCGTGAAGAGGTTTGTGCTCCTTTATTCAATCCACACTGCCAGCAGGCCAGGCAGGTAGAAAGCGCAAGGAACCCGTTACTGTAGCATCTCAGCAAGAACCAGAGAAGCAATGGTAGTTTGCTCCAGGTCTGTCAAACAGATGCATTTCCCAACAAGGAAAACAGCAGGAACAGAAGAAATAAATACTTCGGTCAGTCTCAAGCCTAGACTTGCACCTGCTTTGTAATACACCTGGGGCAGGGCTAGGCCCTTACATTTCTCCCCAAGGAGAGGGCAAATACAGGGAAAAACCCACACCCTGTAGCCTGACCAAGTTCTAGTTAACCTGCTTCTCAACAGCAGAGAAATACAGAGCAGCCAGGCTGTGATAGAAAACCTAACAATCCCATCCCCCATAAAGTTCTCACTACCTGCACTCAGAGTGCTCCATGCACCCTCCTGCCTTCATCCTGAAGTCAGGCTTCCAGCTGAGGACACACTCAAGCATCCTTGTCTAACAAAGCAGCTCAGCCAGCACTCGGTTGAAGCAGCACCTATTCCTTCTGTGGGGTTTAATTTATTTTGGTACCTCCTGGAGAAAGACGTGTCTGTGTAATCGTAGAGTATAAGGAAGGTCCACTCCACTACGATGACACTTTAGCTTTGCCGTGCTCCCCTCAGCGTGCTCCTGCTCTCCAGTGCCACAGGCAGGAACTGCACCATGTCTGTCCAGAGACAGTATAGTTTCAGTGCACTAGGACCAGGCTCTACTACTGACACCTCAAAATCCTCAAACAAACATCTTGCTGCAACTTCTCCTGCAAGAAAAACACTAGACCAAGAGGCATCACCCAGAATGGGTTTAAATGAGTTTTATTTTAGACAACCTACATGACAGATGTTTGATTTTTATTTTTTTTTAAACAATGCCTCCACTCCAAATCAGGGTCAAAAGAAGTGAATAAAGCTCAAGATGACATCAGTCCAGTTGTTAAGACATTGCCAATTCCTGGTGTTGTGCCGATGAAGAAGAAACAGCAGCCAGCTATGAAGACAGGTGATCCGAAACCAGACTGTTTGATTTGTTACTGAAACAAGAGTAACAAGTGTTAGTTCAAGGTCATGACAGTCAGGGTCAGTTTCTCTCTCTTGTTTGTGTATTCCTCAATTCAATCTGAGCTGCCACAGGCAGGTAGGCAGGCAGAAAGCGCAAGGAAGTTATTTTTGCATCTTAGTGCAAACCAGAGAGCAACAGGACACATGCTCGTGGTCTATCAGAGGATGCTGAGCATTTCCACAACCCTACAGAGCAACTGGCATCAGCTGCCAGACAAGCCAGACAGGAGTCTCACTCACAGTCTTCGCTGGACAGTTTCAGATTTCCTCTCAAATAAGAGCACCCTAAGCAAGCACTGAAGCTAACAACCCAAAGCTGTCACTCACAAGGGCTGCACCGAGAAGCTGCAACACTTTCTTACCCTCTACACCATCTTGAAGAAGGTGGAGTTACCCTAATTGCACATTCAAGACACCTATCCAAACATGGGACATGCAAGCACCTTTATTCAGGGGTGGCACCATTCCAGCATCCCGGGACAGCCACTGCCCTACAGCCAACCTGCGAGAGGTGCTGCATCTGCTTTGGCCAACAAAGGTGTTCCTGTAGCTGGGCTACCGCCCCACATTAGTTGGTTCATCTTAACATGACTTGCAGAGCAGAGAGTCTGCTGTTAAGAGGCTTTAGAGATAAATTTAGCTGGCTATATAAACAGACTTCATAAATCCACAATGACTGGGCAAGCAACTGATGATCCTACACTGCTAGTCTGCAGGGAATTCCATGGCACTCAAAAAAAAATCCAAGTTTTAAGATCCAAATACTGCTTCGTTGCAACCACATTTCAACACAGAGGAGGTAAAGACCACAGGAGCTGCCTGAGCTGGGAGTTTCCAGCTAGAATAAGGCTAGCTTAGTCAAGTATTAGAGTGTTCCCAAATTTAGGACAATAAACAGACAGTTCTTGCATAATAAAATAAGGGCATCAGATTAAGTGAAAGATGGAGTATGATCATGTACGACACTGCAGAACAAAGCCCCAGAAGAGGGATCCAAAGAAGCGCTCCACTTCAGAGGACATCGTCTTTAATCTAATAGTTTAAAATCATTACCAATTACACACATCTCCAATTACACACATCTCACCAAGGAAATTCCTTCTGCATATCTTGGGCATTAAAGTCACCATGAATCACTGCAGTGAAACTACACCTGACCAGTATACAAGTGAAGTTTCAACCACTTTGATGATATAAAGCAGCTATTAGGCTGTACATACAAGCTTCAAGTTTTTAAACTGGCAGCTACTGTTCAACTTTAATGTGGAAGCAACAAAACGAGCAATGGACTGAAAGAGCTAATCATGTAGCTGCTCAGTACTTACACATTTCTCAATTTCTAAGCCATCCTTAAAGAAAATCATATATGGGGTCACACCATCCTCACGGAAATCCAGGAGAGCCACCATACCATCCGGGTTCATGTTCTCTCCTACAAAGAACTTCAGAAAAATGTGTTACTGAGACATTCCATAAGCTACTACCAGGACGAGAAAGCCCCTTTTTATGCAAGAAAGCTATAACCACCTCCAAGTCCAGCTTAAAGGCCTCCCAAACCAGCTGCAGGAATTCTGCTTTCTGCAGCTTCTCTGTTCTAGTACTACATAACTTTACCACACTGCAAGGAACGCAAGAGTAAGACACAGCAGGGGCCAAAGAGACCTCCCCCCTCTTCCTTTTCCAGTATAACTCCCGTACTAAATGGTGATAGCTACAAATGTGCAAGTGTTGCAAGGCAAAACGAGATCCCAAAACGCTGAGGAGTCCTCTTCTGCTCTTTCTCTTCCCTGGCTCTCACAGGCCCCTAAGTGCTCTGAGAGAAGGGCAATTATTATGTCCTCACAACAGGAACCCTCAAAACTCTCACCAAGCTAGTTCAGCTGATTAACCCATCACAGCTTGTACAGCTGCAATATTGCTGCAAGGAGATGCAAGTCTTATTACCTGGTAGTTTTTGAAGTTTGCAAGGATGTGTTTGATTTGTTCTGCAGCCCCTGTCATGAAGGGCTTTACTCTCTCTGGCTTGTGTTCCTCAAGTCTGGCTTTGATTCTGAAAGGAACAAAAAAACCCAAACTCTGACAACATGTTCTAGCCCAGTATCTTCACTGTGCAGTATCCCTCTACAACAGTTACCAGCAGTCAAACTGTTTCACTTCACTCCCTTTCCCCCTCACCCTCTCAAACATCCATATTTTAAGTTATTTTTGCTATTTCATTTTAAAAACAGCGCCTGCTGCTTATATAAAGCTCATTTTACTTCAAGGCAAAAATTAGCAAGCCATTTCCACGGCACCATCAGTATCAGAGAAAATGTTTTCACTTTTAATATGAACCCATTGAGAACTATAATCAACTAAATTTTGCCTTGAATTAGCAAAAGTTCCATTCACAGACATTGGTTTTGAACATCTGAACTGGCAAGTTAGGAAAGCTTCCTGGAGGTTTCTTTACCGCCCCACGCCCTCCCACATGAATATCTGACAGAGGAATCCAAAAGAAAACAACAAGGCTACAAATAACACCCCAAACACATGACCAGGTCCTCTAGCTCAGCCAAGATAAACTTAGATATTCCAGTACCAACGCTTTAGAGTTCCAGTTTTGCCGAGACATTATTGAAGTCTGGCACCTGTACCAGAACTAACACCTACTAGGGATAAAGTTCAACCCCGTGTTTAAGGTCTGAATGACGTAACAATTTCACAATCTCATTTAAAGAAAAAGTCTACCAACACTTACGCTTTCATGTAGTCCTTGATGTACTTCTTGTAGGACTCTTTTGTGAAGCTAGTTTCCTGAAGGTGGTGGTTTATTACTATATCAACACCAGTTATGACCGTGGCTTCTGTTCCCTCTCCCTCAGGACCTTCAGCAGAGGCATTGCCACCAATTAGAGAGTCATCAATTTGACCCTCTGTCCTGGTGACCATCTAGATTTAGAGACATCAAAAAACTTAACGGCTCTGCAAAAACCTTAACGCCAGCACTCTTATGCATCTATGACCTGACAGCAGGGTGTGATCTCAGAGCCACAGTTAAGTGTAAGGAAAGTAACTGCAGCCTGAGCACAGCTTTCTTAGGCTGGTCGCCTCTCCTGGTGCCTAACCATGGCTCCATTAAACCACCAACACTGCCCTCTTCCTCTCATCCAGCTGGCCCAGTCCCAGTGACAGGTACCAGTGCCCCCCAGCCCCCAGCTAGCCAGCCCCCCTCTCCCCAATCCCTATGACATGCCCTACACAGTGGCCTGTGCCCCACATCCATGTCTGCAGCAGCTGAGTGGTCCCAAGTCCCCACAACAGCACCAGCCTTCCCTTATACCCTGCTCTGGCATAGGCAGAACACTCACCTTCCCCTCCACTTCCAGGCACAGGCCGTCTGCCACTTCCTGGATCTTGTAGATGTCCGAGAACATCTCATCCTCTGCAGAGGAAAAGACACACACTCAGGCGGTGTCAGCCACCACCCTTTGCCTGCCCTCACTGCCCTGCTCCCCTCCATCCTGTCTGGCCCCCACCTTCTGCCTCAGAGAATCACTACGTTGAAAAACATCTTTGATATCACCAAGTCAAACTCACCCTGTGCAACACTACATCATGTGCCTGAGCACCTCACCTTCCTGTCTTTTAAATATGTCCAGGAATGGTGACTCAACCACATCCCTGGGAAGTCTGTTCCAGTGCTGAATAACCCTTCCAGTGAAGAAATTTTCCTGCTGTCCAATCAGAAGCTCCCCTGGTGCAACTCGAGGCCATTCCCTCTTGCCCAATTGCTTGTTACTTGGGAGAAAACACCAACATCTGCCTTGCTACAACCTCATTTCAGGTAAGCATAAGAGGCAATAAGGCCTTCCCTCAGCCTCCTTTTCACAAGACTGAACAGTCCCAGTTCACTCAGCTGCCTCTTGCAAGGGTTTTTCTCCAGCCCCTTCCAAAGGGCCAAACGTCTTTAAGGAGGCTCCAAGTGCCTAGGAAGCAACAATCACACACTGCTGCTCCACACCAGTCAGACAGAAGCTTAATTCCATATGAAAGGAGTACTTTTTCACAGTATCATAAACTGGTCTGGGTTGGAAGGAACCTTAAAGATCATCTAGTTCCAACCCCTGTGCCATGGGCAGGGACATCTGGTTGGACTAGAAGATCCGACGGGTCCCTTCCAACCTGGTTGTTCTGTGATTCTGTGATCTTCCTGCTGGATCAGGTGGCTTTAACATCTTGAACATCTGGTGGAGGTGATGTGGATTGATGTCCTAAGGCAGGGAAGGCTTTGGGAGGATAAGCAAGTGGTTTAGAGACTGGTGGGAATGACTGGACTCGATGATCCGGTGGGTCTCTTGCAACCTAGCGATTCTATGATTCTATGATCTCCAGAGGAGGAGCATCCACACCTTCCTCGGGCAACCCGCGACAACCTCGCCGCCCTCCTTGTGAGGAATTTTTTCCCAATACCTAACGTAAACCATTCCCTCCCGTCCCACCCCCACAAGCCTTTGCGAGCAGCCCCTCCCCAGCCTTCCCGCAGCCCCCTTCGGGCGCTGGAAGGTCGCTAGAAGGTCTCCTCGCAGCCTCCTCTTCTCCAGGCCCAACAGCCGCAGCCCCGGCGGCCTCTCCTCATCCGGGAGGCGTTTTCCCCTCGGCTGAGGTTCCCTCCCAGGACGCTGTGGGAGCCCGAGAGCGAAAAGAATCTCTTCCCCCCACCCCCACCCCCTCCCTCCATGGCACATGCGCGGCGCCGCCAGGCCCGGGCAGGCCCCAAGGCCGCGCCCCGCCGCCCCCCCCGCCCCGGCCCCCCTCTCGGCCCGCTCCCCGCCGCCCTTACGGCTGATGCAGTCCCGGTAGATGATCATGGCGGCGGCGGCGGCGGGGAGGGAGAGAGGGAGGGGGAGCCGGGCGGCGCGCGGGTCCCTGCGCTGCGACCCGAGAGCGGCGGGAGCGGGGCGGAAAGGGCCGCGTCAGCGCCGCCCGCGCCTCATATACCCGCCCCGACCGCGCCTGCGCAGACCCGCCCACACACACCCAACCAGAGAGAGGCA
>JAUMJK010000050.1:3182500-3300379 GCA_033558105.1 Coccyzus lansbergi | reverse complement strand
CCAGTTAAACTTGCCCATGTACACATCACAGCATGAAATCTTCTCTAACTTCACCAATTTAGATCAAAACCATATATAGAGGTAGCCAAACAGAATATATCCTGCTTCCTCAGTGACTTCATTAATACATGGAAAAATATCCTGTGGGAAATAGCTTATCTTCCAAGGACCTCACTATTTTAAGATAATTATTCTTCTGAAAGGGAAAAGTTATAAGAAAGTAGTGCAATTTCTGCTGTGCTGTATGTGCTGATCTACCTACTGACAGTATTTGAAGGTATTTTGCTTCAACTTCCTGACTGTGTGCTATCTGATCTGGAGGATGGGAAACTGCATGCACCATACGTGGATTTTTTTGGAGAGCTGAGAGAAGGACTCTGTTTGAGTTCCTGTAACAATACCAACATTCAAGAGAGGAAAAAGAAAAGTAGAATAATCCAGTTATTCCATTAGTGATGATCAAAGTTCAAAGCTCCATGGTCTCATTCACAGGGTGGGTAAAATATGACTTGAAATCATAAAATCCCAGTTTTGATGCATGTGATTCTGGACTCAGCATATGGAAAATAATTCAGTCTATGGCTTCATCTTTATTTGCTCCAACAAAAAGTAGAAAAGCTGAAAGTCTGGATGAAAAAGAGTCAGACATAGCAATTAATTCAGGAGGAAGCTGTTTGAATTAAAAATATGAAAAATCCCAAATGGTGGATGTTTGGGGGGTTAGTTCAAAACAAAGCAAAGTTGGAAAGCCAGCTTGATTTGTCTTTCATTACTTAAAATATAAAATTATCTGACTTTTTTTTAAGATATTTGAGTCATGTCTTATTATTTATCGTTGTTTGGGGTTTTTATTTCTCTTATACAATGGTATTACAAAATATGGGAAAGTACTCTTTTTGTAAAACTGCAATATGATATAAAATTTTCAAAACACACTATACAGTTAAAAACAAAAGAACCAAGCAAGAAGTCAATGGAGGACTTGTCTTTCCCATATGAATGCAACAGATAAAAAAATGTAATAAATTCATTCATCTACACCCACTTTAAATATCTGAACTGATCAGCAGTTTCACTGATGTGAGGCCAGACTTTGAAGTCTATCTTAGCTCTCTGGAATTTGACCAGGCACTTTCCAGACCATGTAATGCACTGCAGATCTTTCCACATTATGTATTCCAGATGGCCATATTCTTTGTGGATTTTGCCTTTCTTATTTAAGTTACTGGGGTACTTTGGAATAAAAGTTGCGTGCTGCAAAGTGACAACTGGCATACTGCTACACTATTATGCTGGTCAGATATGATGATGGACTTTAACAAATGTTTATAAAGTTTGAGCTTGTTGCTTTTTCTCCCTCTTTCAATTATTTTTATGCTCCTGGATAACAAGACACTGAATGTGGTATAGTCTTCATGCACCACACATAAGGTTTGAGTTTCAGCAGTACAAGCACCCACAATCTTACACTAAATTAACTGGAGCTGCCAAAACTTAGCACCTTTTGTAGATGAAACCTCTGGTGAATTCAGGTTTCTCCTAGGATATCCATAATAAGTAAAGTAGCCCATAAATTGAATTAGCTGAGGCCACCAAGCTTACTTTAGGGACCAGATTCACAGAATCACAGAATCGCTAGGTTGGAAAAGACCCACAGGATCATCGAGTCCCACCATTCCTGTCAATCACTAAACTGTGCCCCTCAGCATCTCATCCACCCACCTTTTAAAACACATTCAGGGGATAGTGACTCAACCACCTCCTTGGGCAGCCCCTGCCAGTGCCCAATGACCCTTTCCATGAATTTTTTTTTTTTCTGATGTCCAGCCTGAACTTCTCCTGGCAGAGCTTGAGACCGTTATTTATATCATTGCAATCTACCCCCCTGAGGTTGAATTCAATCACTTTCACAGGCCTCAGCAAGATCTTATCCACTGCTACCCAGAAAACAGTAGGCAGGCAGACAAGTAATATAACATCTGTGTCATTTGTCACTCATACCCCCAGGTGGATCTTCCATTTCACACTGTCTGTCCTTTTCCACAGTTCTACAACAAAGCCTGTGCTGCTATTCTTATTTCCATTCTTTGAGTTTGGTAAATCAGGAGAAGTTGGAATCCATTTGGAAAAATGTGACTCCAGAAACCATTACTTCTTGCATACTTTAGTACAGTAGATGATAAAGAAAAAAAAATGCATGGACAACTGCCAAAAGCCTTAGAGAAACACAGATCTGAATTCTGCAAACACTTAGACAAGCACACAGGAAAAAAGGCCAAATGTTGGCAATATTGAGGGCTATTAATGCTATTAGCAAAAACCATTGTGGAATACCATCTGAAATATATTGCCACGAGGTTTATTCAGTGAAGATATTAAAGTTTCATCACTAGGGATAAATAACTTATGTCTTTTCCAGTGCATTGCCTCAAAAAGCTTCTGTCTTTAAGATAAAACAATTGTGCTTGAAGCGTGAACTGAAATAGTGTGGTTTATACCTACAGTCAACTGGTGCCATCTGGAAAGATAGGTATGATATAGGTATGACTGGGATAGTATTTTTTTCTGCAAAAGAATATTCTTTGCTACAGTGACCTACTGCACCCATCAAAGCTTATATCAGCACTGAAGAAATACAGCTTGTGAGCTTAAGCAGGACATGGGATAAAAGAAGGTTTGTCAGTGATACCAGAACCAATGTCATTTTCAGTCTTTGGTCATTTTAACTGCTTACTCTATGATTTACTTTCTCCTTGAAAACCTCCATTACTATCTCCTTCCTTGAAAACATCTATGGTCTCTCAAACTTCAAACTGATTAAGACCAAGCCTCTGAATGAGGTTCCTGACACATCAAATGTTGCTCAGGATGCAGAGGCAAAGGTTATGGAAAACTAACTTCTCAGTATATTGTCTAATGCAACAAAGAAATAACAGAAAACTCTGTTTTCCCTCCTGCCTGTGAATTTGGTTCAGCCCTCCAAAATGATACTGTCTGCTGTTGGTCATTTGTAAGCATAGCTTGGTACTCTTTACTGAAATGGGACTAGTTGAGGATACATCAGCTCCAAATGTGATTTTCTGTCTCCTGCTGGAGACCTTTCCCAGCACTATCTTGTTCTCTATAACTACCTGAAAGGAGGTTGTAGAGAGGAGGGTAATGGCCTCTTCTGCCAAGTGACAGGGGACAGGACAAGAGGAAATGGCCTCAAGCTCCACCAGGGGAGGTTTAGGCTAGACATTAGGAAAAAAATTTTCACAGAAAGGGTCACTGGGCGCTGGAACAGGCTGCCCAGGGAGGTGGTTGATTTACCTTCTCTGGAGGTGTTTAAGGCACGGGTGGACCAGGTGCTAAGGAGTATGGTTTAGTATTTGTTAGGAATGGTTGGACTCAATGATCTGGTGGGTCTCTTCCAACCTGATTATTCTATGATTCTATATGCCTCATGGATGCTTCTCTAGCCTCCTGCAGTGCTGCTGTGAGAGCCAGTAAAGCTCTCCCCAGTAAATTTCAGTAGGTCGGTCATTTTTGTGCCAGCACTTGTGACTGACCAGATGTTAGCAAGGAGGAAAGCCATGAAGCTGAAGGGTGCTTAGTCCACATTCTTTGAGAAATCTTCACGTACAGAATAACACAGTTCAGCTTTCAGAGACCATCTTTTGGGTTCTGCCCTTGCTCACCAGAGAGGAGAGCTTCACATTTGCTTCAGCGTATAATACCAAATGAAAATACAGCCTCCTGATTTAATAGAGGATACCACACTCTTTGCCACAATGCTATTTGCAGGGGTCCCCTCAAAAATGTTCTTGCTCCTTCACTTAAGTTAATGTTTACTGTTTATTTTAATTTTCAAGGGCTATGACTTTTCAGCGTTATTCTGTACTATGACACCATTGTTTGATTTACTGTTTTAGGGATTAAAGAATTCCTTAGTACACTTTTGTGGGTTTATAGGATCTCTTATCTTTAGTGTTTTGTGAAAAAGTCTTATGACATTGCTGTTTAGTTTAACTCCTGCAGTTTCTATGCTGCTTATGCTCTTATTTTTAATATCACTATGCCACCAAAGATTTTTAGGCACACAGTTACTCTCTGCATGGGAATCTTTATATTCACGCTAAGTATGTTTTTTCCAGCCTAATGCAACTGCCACTTGCCAAGCCACTGCTCCCAGCTGATGCAGGGAAGGAGGCAGTAGGCAGTGATTCACGTAGACACAATGGATTAGTATTCCAGACAGACTGCTGTTTCTGAGTTTGGGGTACAGCCAGTTATGGGTGGGATAGATGTCAGGTAGTATTTCTGTGACACATTTTTTGGTTTCTTACTTTAAGGGCTCAATGAATCACCTTTGCTTTCACTTCCAACTCAAGAAGAAAAAAGAGATACTAAGTGTTGCAAATGACCAGGCCTAAGGGATTGAATGCCATATTCTTTGGCATGGCACCAGATCCTATATGTAAGCATAAGGAAACAAAACAATACAACTTAGAGATGTTTGATTTGCTTATACATGTTTTTGCATCATTGCCATCAGAATAGTTAAACTGGATTCTTCTTCATTGTGACCACCACATTTGTGTGCTATTCCAAGTATTCCCAGAAAGTGTAGACTGTGATAGGAAAAACTACTTTGTTTAAAATATATTTACTTTATTGTGTCTGTCTTAAAACAGGTATCCTTCAGCTACAATGTATCTGCACTTATCAGGAAACTTGATGCTTGGAAATCAAGGCCAGCAAGACACTCAGAGTAATTCTCCCATTATCTGGTTTTCTTTCTAATCCTAGCTAAATACCCTGCAAATTTTCCATATATTTCAGTGACAGCAGAACATACTAATTAACGAACAAATATGACTTTTACATAGTTGTGATTTGAATTTACTGTTTATGCTGAAAGGCATCAATGAGAAACCACCCCAATACATTTTACAACTGTTGTGAGGTCTTTGGTTTTCTGTTAACAAAGTTCCCAGGATTCTGAAAAGTCAATTAAAGTAGGAGTAATTATGGATCCACAACTTCCATTGAGAGAGCAGGCAAGTTGCATGGGAGGTCACTGACTCAGCAGCCACACCAGAGATATAGAAGATCTCACAGGTACCCATAGCAGATTTATGAAACTAAGAGTCTCATCTCTCACTGGCATACAGATAGTGTGTTATGTAGACACAAATTTGGTAAAACAGTCTCCTGTAATTCAAACTGCATAATAGGTATGTAAAGAGTTTTCTTATTCAAGTTTCCTTGCTTGAACAATTTCATTATTACCAACAGGCTTGCTACTGCTTACTAAAGTATAAGCCCTTGTAATTACACTGACATATGTGTGTCCTGAGTAAGCCCATGGCCTTACTGATTGCACTTGAAAGGATATCCTAAGGCAGACAAGAAGGCCTGTGGCTGCAGACAAAAGTGTCTCTGTCAACTGCACTGTGCTTTGCTGTTTAAGAGCTGAGGTTATGCCATAAATAAGAAGGGGGGAACGCATTATGCTAAACATAAACCACACCAGTTGTTGCAGACTACGCTGCAGTAATCTGATCAGACATTAAAAAAAAACAGAGATGAAGGGAGCTGACAAAGGTTTACATAGCAGGAAGGGAGTATGGGAGATTTGTTGAAATGCATATGGAGACATATGTATCTTGGATCCCAAACATTTTTTCTTTCCATATCACAGTCCCACTGGTAATACTGCCTAAATTTTAATTCAATCTATGTCAAAAGATGCACACATTTATTTTTTTAAAAGCAGCATTCATATCTTATTGTGTATTCTTTTTTGAATCCTTGGTGCATGATAAGTAAGGATTGAAAATTACCAGACACATAGGTCATGGGAACCATTAGGAAGCATTTTTATTTTTTGCAGTAATAAGCTGAAAAAAATGCTAAATTTTAAATATCCAGGATTAAAAAAAATAAATTAACTGAGTTTGATATGCTTTGCTATCAAAGATATTAAGAGATACAATGCTGATGATACTGTATTAGCACAAATGGTCTCTCTACATCATAAAAAAGTCATGTCTCCAGAGGATCAGAACAACAACCTTCCTCCAGAGACACTATTGAACAAGAATATTTGTCACTTTTTCAACCAGGAAAATGAATCATTTCCAGCTATGATCTAGAAAGTTCTGGTCTTTAATATTGGCTATTGTACTGTGACCTGTATTAAAGACTAAACATTTTAAGGACTCTGTTAAATGTTGGTAGCCTGTCTCCAGCTTCAGAATACATTTCAAGAGTTTGACCTTTCTGCCCAGAAGGAGAAGTGCTATTTAGGCAGGGAAGAAAGTGAGCCTGGACACTGTTGATTTCCCTCTTCTTCCCCAGCACCACTGAGGGGTGAGAGAGACTACATTCCTGCCTTGTTCACCATCCTTGTCCATTTATAGAATATAGATATCACACAGAAATTTGCCAGGGAACCTGCTGGTACTGTCTAGCCTCTCAAACTTCCCTGGCAGCAAGTTCCAGAAGTTGGTTATGTGCACTATAAACAAATACCTTTTTATCTGACTTACAGTGAACTACGAGTTTCATTGAGTGCTATCTTAGCTCTACTATTGTGAGAGTTACTGAACGCTGTGCCCATATCCAAGTTACCCTCCAACTTTATGATTTTCTTAACGCATATCATCCCTCAGCCTTCTCCTCTCTGCACCAAAGAATTCTAGTCCTTCTAACCCCTCCTGGAAAACCTGCTGTTCTGTCAATCTAAGTATTTTTCTTTTCCTTCTTTATGTGCTTTCCAGCTACATTATACCTCTTATCCTTCTGCACATGGCACTACAAGGTTTTATTAGGTGGCAAAACAATGTCTTCTGCCATCAGGACTCTTCCTGTTTTAGCCCAACATTTTGTTGGCTTTTTGGGGGCACGGGGAGGAGGGTTTATTAAACTAAAGTAGAGGGGAGACCAAAGCTGTATCCAGACACGTTAGGGTTTTGGCTGCAGGGGACTGGTCGCTGGAGAGGGTGTTCACAGAGCTGCTGCAAGCCCTGGCAGCTGTGTCCTAGGACATAAATAATGGTTTATGTAAAGAATTTTTTGAAGATGAGCTAACAGCTTTGAGAGGAAAAAGAAATTCGTACCACCTTTTGTTCTGCATCTTGGTAATACAACAGCAAACAAGTACTTGTTTTGCTGTATCTTCTGAAGAGGAATGGTGATCTGGGCAAAAGATTGTCTCTCAGGACGAGCTACATTTTCTGTGGATAGCATTTATGGGCTCAGATTGAGAAGTTTAAAGGTGAAATTAAAAAGAAAAATATATGTCTTGATACTTAAACTTGTTTTTTTAGTTTTGGTTTGTTTGTTTTCCCTAAGTGTTTAAACAACACTTTTTTCAGCATAACTCTCTGATAGCTAGCCAGCTGGCTCATATGCTCAGGGTGAGTTTTCAGTATCTGGCAATGTTCTGACAGATGATCTGTTAGTGGTCAGGGATCGGAGACCTGCATTTATACTGTGGGATAGCTAAGAACCAGGGGTCCCAGTCTCCTATGAGGAGTTACAGTCACCTGTTCTTCCTCTGCTTCCTAGTCAGTGCGTTATAAAAGCAGAGCATCAAAAAACCCTGAATTTAAACCACTGCAGTGGAGGTTTTATTAGTATAGATGTTAATTAAAAGCCATATATCCCATAGAACACCAAACCACTCTTAGAAGAACTACCAAAATGCTGATTAATAAAAATATTTCCTTTGAGAATGTTCCTTTTACTTGGACTTCTTCATGAGTCCCAAGAAATCAATCAATGGGCTTCCTTTACCATTTACTGTGGACCAAATAGTGTTTGTTAAAATTTGTAGTTGTTTGAAGTACAACTCATATTCTGTTCTCTCATTCACATATTTCTTAAATTTATTTCTCATCAAACCCCCTCCATTAAAGGAGCACCTCAGGAACCAGAGATAATAATCCAGTATGATTCATGAAGTGAGGATCCGATACCTCCAACCATTCTTTTCAAGTGCTGTTGGAATTAGTTAGTATTTTCCACCTTCACTTTAGGTAATTTCCTAGTTTTCTATAGACAAAAACCCCATTTCAATAATCACACCCACAGCTCCAAACCACTACTTAGCACATAATGAACTAATTTAAACCAAGTCAATTTGATTCCAATTTTCCAGCATGTGAAACAGATGCTTTTGCCGAGGCCAAAAGGCAGACATAAAGAACAGTAGCGTGTGAGCACATTCTTAACTCTAGGTGTAAATCATGCCTACACAGTACTACATTTCAAACAACATTAAGTACAGAGTTAGAAAATAAATGAACTTGCAGACTTAACCACTCTGTGTTTGCCATTTTGTTCCAGATCACTTCACAGTCCTAAAATTTTGCTTTTTGCAAAGTTTTATTTGTTTGCTTGTTTGGGTTTTTTGTTTGTTTGCTTGCTTGTTTGTTTGCTTTCTGGCTTGCCTGCTTGTTTTGGTGATGAAAGGAAGGTCTAGTAGCTGTTTTGTTTGTTGTGAAAGTGTGGTTTTGTATTAAAATGTTTGTAATATTTTGATGAAAATATCAGTCTCCACAAGACTAAGCTGCTGAAATTTGACCTTCAATATAAACTATTGAGTAAAAATAGCATCTTTTTTTAATGCATTCAAGTCATACCAAAGCAGTGATGACTGCAGTACATAAGACAATCTTTGTCTGTAGAAGATCCAAGTCCTTTGAGCACATTATTGTGCTTGCACTTCAAGCCCTTCTATGCTTTTTATCAGCACACAGCATCAAAGGCAGGGTTTAGATTTATTAACAAAGGCAAATTACACAACAGTATCTCTCTAATACTGCCACGTGTGGCTAACAATAGGACTGTAATAACAAGCTCTTCATTTGAAAGTCGAAACTCCAGGTTTTAAGTCATAGATTACACAGAGCACTTTGTAACACAACTGGCATGTCTTAACAAAAAAGGAAACGCTAACTTAGGGAAACATTTGATGCTTTCAGGTCATTGCTGGTTGATAAGGACACTCTCTTTGCTGTGCTTTTGGGGAGGGAATACATATCCAAACAGTTCCTTTCTGCTATGAGGGAATGCAGGGCTGTATCCTAACAAAACCTTTGCTAAAACCCCAAGAATTTGGTTCCCAGGAAGGAAAAGTAGCTAATTGGCTGCTAGGCTTGTTTTGCCTAAGCAAACACAACAGAAGTCTGTCAGCAACTCTGGGATACGTGGGAAGTGATTGCCTGAAGAAAAGAGGAGGTGGAATTTGCTATACAGTGTTTTTGTGTTTCTTATCAATCCAACAGCAGGTACATCTGTTTATCCTTGCTTTTGTTGTCTATTTGCTAACTTTAAGCTGTTATTGAATGCAGTCTGTAAGTGAACTCAGAGCCAAAAGAGCAAGTAGAGCCATGCAAAGAAAATCTGAGATGATAGGACCTGAGCACACCTGTCACATCACATGGTCATTTAGAGAAAACATTTGAGAAACTTCCTGGAAAAAAATATAGACTGCTTAAATACATACAGTCATGTCTAACATCCCGTCACAATCATCCTGTGAATGCAAAGTGAACTCTGATGTGATGGATGGGAATGTAGAAAATAACATATTCAGCAAGCAAAAATCTAAAGTGCATCAATGAACCTGACCTCTGTGTACCTAATAAGTGGATTATAATATGCCAGTGCTTTAATTTCACTCATGTCTGTCCTTTAATGGTGTTTGGGCAGATGGCAAAGGCCACTTTCACATAAACAACTTCTGAAGCACAATAGGAGCAGTATCAGAGAGCAAACATTCACACCAGATGTGTTTCAGGTTGGTTTATTTTTATTAACTCTGATCTAGTTTTGTGCTAAATGTCCATTATCAGTGGGAATATAGTCAATGTGCAGCTAGGGTGTGTCTTCTGGTTTAGTTTAACACTAAAGGAATGCAGTTGGTGTGTTCTGAGACCAGCTAGTGATATGAAACTCCATTTACTAAGCAGATGTGATCTAGAGACTCTCTTGAAAGGTTTTTTTTACCTAAACGGAACCACTAATACTACCTAGTAGAACTAGAGCAGCAGTTCATTCTGTGCGTCAGAGGTTTGCTCTGTGGGCTAGTAGTTCTGTTACAGCAGCCATTCATGCTGCTGCTACCAAGAACTGACAGGAATAAGGAGAGCTGATCAGCTCATTCTCACATCTTTTCACAAGACCTACTTGTCTCCTCACTGTTCTGGTTCCATGATAGTGTAATTCTGTTGACAGGTAGTGATAAATGAGAAATCCTTCCTCAGTACATACCTCATACATAATACATTTGTTAAATAAGAATAAATGTTATATAGCATAAATTTCATGTACTCTGATCTAAAACCTTTCTCTATATATAGTTATAACTTCCTCTAGGGAAGTTCAGGTCAGATGGTGTCAGGTGATTGAAGGAGAGAAACCAGACATACTTGTTATTTGTGGAGGAGGTATCAAGGGCAGTGAGATTACCTGGGGCAGGGATTAGCACCGTGATTTCACCAGAGCTACCACCAGTCCTAGACTTGAACCTGTTCCAAAGGCCAAAAACTGCACTGTGTGTACACTGCACAGTGTAGGAAACGGTGAGGTGGAAACACTGGCAGGACACGTGGCAAACCAGTTACCTATGGCTAGTTTGCATGCACCTAGCTTGTGGACTGCTGTATCTGTAGAAGCATTCTTTTCCTCTTTTGTGACCAACAACTGACTCACCTGTGGTTTAGTTGTAGTTCCAGCCTAGCTAGCTAGGTAGGTGTTGAACATTCCCCAGCATATCCAGGGATCTTGGCAAAACTTGGGTTGCTAGGTTTTGGGGTTTTTTTCCAGCATTCCAAACGAAACAGTGAAAGCAATTATTTCTTTTATTTGGAAAATAATACTGAATTTGTCTCTAATTACAAGAACTACTTGGAGGCTTTCCTATGCCTGGGGTATTTTTTTTCTTTTTCCTTCCTCCAGGAAGGTGTTCAGCAAAGCATCTTTGCTATGACCCTCCTCTCCCCTAAGGGATCAGCTTTTCATGCCTTGCTATGGTGAGGGCCCCACTGCCTCTAATAAGTACTCATCCTGAGTTGGTGTTACTGACTGAGTCCTCAGTGTATAATGCAACTGGAAAAAGGGAGTACACTCAATCTAGCAGTCCTTTCGATAAAAAAAAATTAGTTTCAGGTTTATTGAAATTATTTCAGCCTGAAAAGAGAGATTGTGTCAAATATTTCACTTGATGTTCTTTAAATGACACAAATGATCCAAACACAGTATCCTAATATTTTTCATCAAAGTACTTTTTTCAATTTCTAAAAAGTGATAAAACATATAAGAAAATCTTTAGTGTCATTTCATGAAAAGAACCCCTATCAAGCCCACTTCATTTCAGATTCTTCTGAAGTGATATTCTGTTTTGCTTAGTTCAAACAAAATTATTTTAAAAATCCCACGTAACAAGGAGTACCCTCTCCCCTTTACATTTTGACTAGCAAATATCAATGCAGGCTCTTCAGAATTCTGCAAGTGTGAATGACCTCATTCCAAATCCCATCTGTTTCCCAAATATGTCAGATGATAGCTGATAGACCTGTAACTATCATCACGTGTTCATCAACTAGTCCAAGAATGGGGAACTAGTCCAGCATGGGGAACAAGATGGAAGAGCTGGAAGCCGTTGTAGGGCAAGGTGCCTTTGATGTCGTTGCCATCACGGAAACGTGGTGGGATGACTCTTATAACTGGAGTTCGGGTATGGTGGAGTATAAACTCTACAGGAGGGATAGAAAGGGTAGGAGAGGGGGTGGAGTAGCCCTCTTTGTAAGGGAGGACTTGGACACCTCCGAGATGGACTGTGGCGATGAGGAGATTGAGTGCCTGTGGGTTAAGATCAAGGGAGTCCATAGCAAGGGAGACTTTGTGATGGGAGTCTGTTACAGGCCACCCAGCCAAGGAGAAGCAGCTGATGAGCTTGCACAGCTGGTCAACGAACCTACGAGGGAAGGTGCCCTCCTGGACTTGCTGTTTGTCAACAGAGAGGGGCTTGTGGGGGATGTGATAGTAGGGGGTCGCCTAGGTCTTAGTGATCATGAGATGATAGGGTTTTCTGTCCTAGGTGAAGTGAAGAGGGTGCTAAGCAGGACGGTAGCACTAAATTTTCAGAGGGCAGACTTTGAACTGTTTAGAAGGCTGGTTGGCAAAGTCTCCTGGGAGACAGCACTTGAGTGCAAGGGAGCCCAAGAGGGCTGGGAGTTCTTCAAAAAGGAGATCATGGCAGCTCAGGAGAAAGCCATCCCCGTGTTCTGGAAAAAAGGCCAGCAGGGGAAAAAAACAGTTTGGTTAAGTAGGGAAATCTTGAGTCAAATTAGAAAAAAAAGGAAGATTTATAGGCTCTGGAAGGGGGGACAGGTCTCTTGGAGGGACTACAGGAGGGAACCGAGGCTATGTAGGGAAAAAATCAGAGGGGCTAAGGCTGAGCAAGAGATCAGATTAGCTAAGTCTGCAAAAGACAATAAAAACTCTTTTTATAAGTATATTAACAGTAAAAGGAGGACAAGGGAGACCATACAGTCCCTTTTGGACTCAGAGGGAACAGCAGTGACAGGGGACGAGGAGAAGGCTGAGGTACTTAATGCCTTCTTTGCCTCAGTCTTTAATTGTAAAGAAAGCTGTTCCCTCTGTGTAGACACCCGGGAAACAGAGGAGCAATACGAGGCTCCCATAGTCCATGAGGAGGAGGTCAGAGCCCTGCTTGGCCAACTGGACACCCACAAGTCCATGGGGCCAGATGGGATACATCCTAGGGTTTTGAGGGAGCTGGCGGATGTATTGGCCAAACCCCTTTCCATCATCTTCCAGCAGTCCTGGAAGACTGGGGAGGTACCTCTGGACTGGAGACTGGCTGATGTAGTTCCCATTTACAAGAAGGGTAGCAGGGAGGATCTAGGGAACTACAGGTCACTCAGTCTGACCTCAGTGCCAGGGAAAGTCATGGAACAGGTGATCTTGAGTGCTATCATGAAGCACTTACAAGAGAACCAGGTGATCAGGCCCAGTCAACATGGGTTTACAAAAGGCAGGTCCTGCCAAACCAACCTGATTGCCTTCTATGACAAAGTCACTTGGCTGCTGGATGAAGGAAAGGCTGTGGATGTGGTCTTTCTGGACTTCAGTAAAGCCTTTGACACAGTTTCTCACAGCATTCTGCTACGGAAACTGTCAGCCTCTGGCCTGGACAGACGCACACTCTCCTGGGTAGGAAACTGGCTGGATGACCGGGCCCAGAGAGTGGTGGTAAATGGTGTTAAGTCCAGCTGGAGGCCAGTGACAGGGCTCAGTGCTAGGTCCAGTCCTGTTCAATGTCTTCATCAATGACCTGGATGAGGGCATTGAGGGTACCCTTAGCAAGTCTGCAGATGACACAAAGCTGTGTGCAAGTGTCGATCTGCTGGAGGGTAGGGAGGCTTTGTAGGGGGACCTGGACAGGCTGGACCGCTGGGCAATGTCCAATGGCATGAGGTTTAACACGGCCAAATGCCGGGTCCTGCACTTGGGGCACAACAACCCTATGCAGAGCTACAGACTGGGAGAAGCCTGGCTGGAAAACTGCCAGGAGGAGAGGGACCTGGGGGGTGTTGGTCAACAGCCGACTGACCATGAGCCAGCAGTGTGCCCAGGTGACCAAGAAGGCCAATGGCATCCTGGCTTGTATCAGAAATGGTGTGACCAGCAGGTCCAGGGAGGTGATTCTCCCTCTGTATTCAGCACTGGTGAGGCCGCTCCTTGAATATTGTGTCCAGTTCTGGGCCCCTTACCACAAGAAGGATGTTGAGGCTCTGGAGCAAGTCCAGAGAAGAGCAACGACGCTGGTGAAGGGGCTGGAGAACAGACCCTATGAGGAGCGGCTGAGAGAGCTGGGGTTGTTTATCCTGGAGAAGAGGAGGTTGAGAGGAGACTTCATTACTCTCTACAAGTACCTGAAAGGAGGTTGTGGAGAGGAGGGAGCTGGGCTCTTCTCCCAAGTGACAGGGGACAGGACAAGAGGGAATGGCCTCAAGCTCTGCCAGGGGAGATTTAGGCTGGAGATTAGGAGGAGGTTTTTCACACAGAGGGTCATTGGGCATTGGAATAGTCTGCTCAGGGAGGTGGTTGAGTCACCTTCCCTGGAGGTGTTTAAGACACGGGTGGATGAGGTCTTGAGGGACTTGGTTTAGTGTTAGATAGGAATGGTTGGACTAGAAGATCCGGTGGGTCTCTTCCAACCTGGTTGTTCTGTGATTCTGTGAAGAACTGCAGCATCAAAACAGATCTTGTGACTTTTCAGTTCTGCAGGCAGAAGATTAGTTTCCACAGAAGATTAGTTTCTTACTCCTCCACAGCTTTCAAAATTGAAAATTGATTCTTTGGGAGCTTCTTACTGGAAGATGTCTTATATCACTATATCTTACTTAATGGAAATGTTTTTCATGTCAGAGAATCCCATATCATTTTTTTTTAAAATTGACAGTTACTTCCCTGGAAAAGGCCATTGAAATATTCTGTTGTCAATACCGAATAATGTACAGCTCTATCACACTGTTGGACAGGAAGACTCTTACTTACAAACAAGAAATTTAGCTAACTGATCCATCAGGAGAAGCTTCAGGAAAGACGACTACAACTACTGAATCACCTCTTGTGGTGGCTCCAGGGTCACAAGGGCATTTGTGACCCTGGACCTGGGGCTGCTTCCTGGGAGCATTGTTTCCACCTTGTTGACCTTTGGTAGGGATAGGCACTGCTGCTCTTTCCTTGTGCAGGTAATAGAAGGTAATACCCTTTTGCAGGTAATAGAAACCAAGAGAGTACTGAAGCACTTCAGCATGATACCAAGGTGGTGGGCAGTGGCAGCCTGGGGGTCCCCAGCCCTTTGAGAAAGAGGGAATAGGAGGAAGCATGCACTCCTGGGTGAGGTGGGGAAACTCAGAAGTATTAGCTTCAAAGCTGAAGAAGCAGCAAAGGTGACTGCCCTCGTGGTTATCCTCAGACCCCTAAGCCTCACTGGGCTGTGAGGGAGCAGCCAGACCTCTGTCATACGACTCCTTTCACAGTGTAATGTTTTGTTGTTTAGGGTACTGTGAGGTCTTACAATGGGACACAGACCCTGCTATGCTTTCTCTTTCTTTGCTCAAATCCAGCCACTTGGCTGGGAGACTTTTGACAAACCATGAAGTTGTGAGTCTTCCATCCTACCACATTCATAAATATCACTACAAACATAGAAAAGCACTGCTTTCACTGGACCATGCATTTAACACCCCCCCCTTTCAAGCAAGTTCCTCAGCGTGCACTAGAGTTAGAAATTTTTTAACTTCCTATTTTGATATTTTGCTAGAGGTCAAATTCCCTGATTCAATATTGTCTACCACTGATTTCTTATGAGGAACCATACACACTCATTTTTCTTTTTGGAGTCCAGAGAAAAAGAACAAGAGATGAAAAAATGTGGGCTGACCATATGTGCTTAAATGTTCTCTTTCCAAGAGAATTAAACAGTCTTATAGGTCTTTATTATAGATTATTAAGAGTTTGTAACTGCACTAAAAAACCGAGTGAGACAGCAGACATAGTGGATAAGAAATGGGAGATGTCAGAGGTCATGAACACAGGAAAATAAAATACCATCTAAACATGTTGGAAGGCCAGTATGGAATTCCAGACATATAACTCTGATATTGAAGGATTTCCTACTTGAAAATAACTGTACAACTTTGTTTCTAACTACATATAAATGCAGGAGTGTGATCTATGAAAAAAGCTGTATGCCAGGGTTAGCATTACATAAATCACAACTATCTCACTTCAGTCAGTTTTAAACCAGAAAACAAATCTAAGTCCATTTTGAAATATAATACCTAGAACTGAGCCAAGACTCTTGCTAATGCATTTATTAATAATTTTGAGTATTCCCTGCATATTTGGGAATGTGCAGGGCCTCAAAGTTGCAGCTGGGTTGCTTCATATTGACTAGAAATATGTCAGGTTGTGTAGTCTCATGTATGTTTTTATTTGAACCCAGATAAAAACTGACCCTTAAAAAAACCAAAATGGATGTGACTAGGTAATATGTATTATTCACTCTGCTTATTATTCACTGTAAGCAACTGAAGAGTCACATTGATTTTTGCCGCTGCCTTTGGAAACTTCTACCTAATTAGTGTATAGTTTTCAGGTCCACTTTTGAATGCACAGAAATTAAAAACTTGGTAACACAATCTCACGAAGTTCCTCTGCTTTCCAGAACAGAGGATGTATGATTTAAATATGCCTATGATACTGAGGTCAGAAATATCTCGCTCCTTGCAGTGAAGTTACACTTATAAACATCAAGTACATGCTAATTCTCCTGTGGGGTTAGATCAGTACTCTTTAGCCCTACAGTATTTGTCAGTTCAGTTTCCTAATCAACTTCTGTTTCTAGGGTGGACAACACTTGCAGAATGTGGCATGTTATTTTACAGTGCAGATAGACATGGGCACATTTCTTAAAAGGCCAAATCCTTTTCACTTCATTAAGAGGAGGTTTGCATTGTGTCTTTGGTTTCATACTCATAACTTCATTTTTATGCTAAAAATCTGCCACAGTTCTTAGTAAACACCCTCTGCTCAGTCCAGCTTGTTGAGGCTCAGACTATGACACTGGCTGCCTCAGGGCAAGCAAGGTGATCAGTGATTATGTTCTGCACTATACCTTGTTAGAGTTAGCAGAACAAGCAGAAACAAGACAAAGTTAGGAAAGATGGAAATCCAGGATCCTGTTTCCTTTATTTGCTGGTGCATCTCCAGAACAAAATAATCAGAAATGGACAGGAATAGTGTATCATCCTGATGGTAGGCAGACCCAAAGAGTCAAGTGGACAGTCCTCTGGGAATTGTGCAGACATGCATTACTGTATTTGCTCTTATACTTACCACTCTGGTTGCCCAGCCCTAAGTGAGGTAAAAAACTTAGAGGCAGAATTGCATGGTTTGATGGCTTTGCTCAGTGTTATGGCAGTGCTGTGAGCCTTGCCAGCAAGGCAGGCTCTTGCACAGCACAAGTACATAGTTTTCCAAGTGCAGGGCTCTTCCTCATGAGCCTGGGGCAAGAATATGTCTAAAAAGATGCTTTGTAAGTGCAGTGCGTTCACAGGTTGGGTATAGCTGGCTAGGATTCCTCTTGGGCCTCTTGTCATTGAAAGGAAGAAATCACTGTGGTCTGTTCCAATTATGCTAGATCTGTGCTGAAGGTATCTTCCCATGTCTTGTAACCACCATTCTGTGAGCACCAGCAGGTATAAACTGATGGGATGTACAATGCACAAGTAAAAACACAGGCTGGAACAACCTAATCCGGTTATGCTGTAGGATACACAGCTGTACTCATGAGCTGTACCTTGCTTTAACACTATAGAGCACTGAAGTTTTCTTTTGTCTGCATTGAACTTTGCGTCAGGTCCATTTCAGTATCCAGTCTTAACATTGTTTAGCAACAAAAACTCGTACTTTTATTAAGGGCTATTCGGTTTCAGAGAGGACGATATTTTGGTCCCTACTGCTATTATTCCATTCGTTCATTGCTCCAGTTACAGAAAGTTCCCTCAGATCTTTCCTTACTCAAGTCAACTGACACAGGGAATTTTTACTTTTCAAACCTTTTGAAAAAACATCCAACTAATTTTCTAGGCTCTGGTTCAGGAAAAGATACTCCTAATGTTAAACATATGCTTTGGATGCATCATTTGAACCAAGAGATGCGAAATTCATGTTTCCATCAAAGATTGCAATTAAATTTTGTCCTGGATGAAAGTCCATTCTGGATTTTGCCAATAAGGAGGGTGTCCAGGCACAAACGATATCTATATTTTAGCTTTGCATTAACTCTACATTACCTGTTGACAAAAGCAGTGCTTACATATGAGGGAAAGCGGCGTTGATTATAAACAAGCCAAAGGCATGGTGGAACCCTGCTGTTTTCAGAGAGATTATTAGATCTAGGGTCTTAGTTGGTTCAGGTCTTTGTTGTCTGCTTGGAAGACCTGAATTCTTCCAACACTCACTGCATTCAAGGGCACTCAGTGAGGTCCAGCTACATAATTTTGAAAAATCTCTTTTTGCTCCTTGGCAGATATGTTAGTAGAATTGTAATTATTATTATGATTATTATTACACAGACCACAGTCACTTCAAGCCCATTCATATGTCTAAAACTCAGATGAAAACAAATATTCTGGTGTTTAATATAAGTTTCCATTTATTTGTTCATCATACATGCAACTTTGAATACAGAGCTTTAGAACATATTTTTGGGCTGCGTTCACAAACACATGCGATGACAGCACTGTTTGCTGTGGCAACTCACTACCTGTGGCAGCGAGTTCATACACCAGACAGCTGGAGGGGCCAAGTCACTAGCTAGTATCATCTTTTGCAAAGACAAGAGAAGTTTCCCCGGGCCTTTAACGGCAGGCATTTGTCACACGATACCTCTGACCATCTTCAAAGTGTCAGCTGTAACATAACACTTTTCAGCTAAGACAATAAATTGGTCTAAATTTAGCAGGAAAACGACACCTGGCTCTGTACCAGGCCTGATAAGCAAGAAATGAAAGAAATGAATGAAAGAAAAAAAGAATGCCAGGAAATTTTTGGAAGATTGAATATTTTCCCCCCTCACCCCTGCTTTTGCCATTTTCTCATCAGGTGTGCTGATGGAAACTGATTGTAGGCTGCCACTATAATTGTCCTGAATTCCTGAGCCATCAGTCCTTCAGCAGGGCCATAACCAAGGCAGAAAAGAGAGAGGCTGGGATGTGTTTGCCTGCCTGGAATGCTGCCGCAGCTGAAAGCTGACACCAGTTCGGCATAAAAGGGCTTGTGAGCAAAGGCTGTCTCCAAGACAACCGAGTATTTTCCCTGTGATGCATTTACACAGTGGGGTTAAATTTCTGTGAAAGCAACAGCTGTTGTAAAAACACTGTATTAAATATGCTTCGACTGTAAAACGCGTGCTCCTTGTGTTGCACTTCACTCAAGAGAAATTTGGAAACCTGTAGTATGTCTGAGGAAGAGTTTCTGCTGTCTCAGAGGTTGTTTTATAAGCGTCACTCTCCATTTTTAACTTTTTCCTGCTGAGAGAGCTTCTTCTTGATACCATTTTTCTCCAAAGTTGATTTTGGAGTTAAAAGTTAATGCCTAAAATATAGCTACATCTATATGCCTTAATTTTACACCTTTAAACTATACCATTTGCTGGAAAAATTGACTTCTACTCTATGTGTGATCTTGGTTTCGGGCATAAGCAGTTACAAACAAAGCCTGCTTGCCCTGGTACCACCCATACATGCAGCTCAGCTCTTATTTGCAGTTCACTCACCAACACTAGTATTTTCTGTCCCAGAGAGCCAGTATCTTGCAATGCTCTCCTGTTACTGACATTACTAACCTCCAGGCAGAAACTTTCCATGTAGATAAAGTATTACCATGTTCTAAACTTGGAGGCTCGCATGGGCCAAGGACTGGTTCAGAGCTGTTCTCTCACTCTTGTTTTGCATTTTTCAGAGGTTTTTAAAAACATTGTGCAGTTCTCAAGTCAAGAAGCAAAGAGCTAGGTGCTGCAAGAGCCTCATACAACATGACCCACCAACTAGGACCATAGGGACACAACAGCACAGCTACACAGATGACCAGTGAGCTTCTTCAGGTACTGGTACGATGCCTATATTTTTGATTGTTCTCATGCAAACTTTGTAAAAGCGTTAAAAGGCTTTGGCAAAGTGTGTTTGTATCTCACTTAAATTTCTGTCATCTTTTCCTTGCTTGGAGTTTTGGGTTTACTAGAGTGGGAAGCCTTTTCTATCAAAAATCTTTTTGTGCTGGAGTGGGTAACTTTATCTATTTTTTAAATAAAGTAAACTTTATTTAATAAGAGGTGAACTGTAGGATGGTATTTTTTTTCTCTTTAAATCCCTACTGTACTTCCAGTAAGTTAGATTTAGGAAACTATTATTCTGTAGTCTGGGTTTATGTATGATTTTCTGTTTCTGTTTAACACTATTCAGTCCTCCACCCTGGATTTTGTCTGGGTGGGGATTTCCTTCCCTTTCCAGAGGTGCGCAAAATAAATAATACGTAAACTTTCCTGAATTTTCAAGTCTATTGGGTGTGAGTGTATGTAGGCAATATGAACCTACCTATCCCTAACAATAATGCTAATAGGAAATTAATCCTCCACCCAAATCCAGTTCCAGCATCTGGAGATAGCTTGTCTTAATGGACTTGGCAATGATGTCAAAAAATCTTCTCCATCCTTCAGCCAGCAGCTGCCATCATCACAACAGTCCAGTTCCCACTAGGATGGCTAAAAGTTTCTGCAAAGCTGTTTGAGTGTGTTTCAGGAATCCCAGGAAGGAGGGCTAAAAAGGAGGCTGTTGTTTGCACATGAACTCAAAAATATGCCAAAGAATGGAGCAGGAAAATATTGCAGACCTCATTCTTCCGCACCCCTTAAAACATATTCAAGCAATTAAAATAATCAGTGTAAGGATTAATTTTGGCCATGTGAATGTACGTGTGGGAAAAACTTGATGATTTAATTTATGTTGTGTTTTGGAAAAAATCATTCAAACACATGCCTGAACACATACATATACGAGTGAGAAATCTCAGTGTCTGGGCTTGATTTACTTCCATGCCCTTGAAGGTACAAACTTCACATATATTATTCATCTGTTGGAACCTGGCAGAACAGGTGTTGTAAGCTTTTCACTTCTGCCAAAGTCCATGTTCACTGGATTATGCTGTCATCCCACTAAGCGTTAGAGGCTGGATCTTCATGTGTAGTTGAATGCTTGGCTGAAAACAGAAGACATCTTCAGTGGGAAGAGCATGCCTAAGATAGCTTTGACAGCTTTGTGAGTCTCAGCTTAGAATAATTTTAACATATCAGAAGTAAAAAAGGCTGTCTCACCTGAGACAGAGTTAAACCTCCTGAATTCAGTTGAAGCTCTAGACATTCAGCACTTCTCTGGTATGGCTTCTGTAGGGTGAAAAAACCAAGCCACCCAAGAGAATTCTCTCAGTCAAACTTCTCGGAAGGAAGGGAGGCTTTCAAAATTAGGATTTGGCTAGGGGAACATGGTAAGAAAAATGTGTTTTCAGTACCAGCTGGTGTCTGGAAGCATATTTTTTGAAGCAGCACAAATGACAACACCTTGCTGACTTCAATTTGTGGCCATTTCTGATTTTGAAGACATTTTTCCATCCACCACTCCTCAATTCCCTGTCCCTGTGAAATGCACAGCAATCAGAGAAATATCTTTAAGTACTGTAATTAGAAAGCATTATAGTGTTGTGATTTCCAGACAGATGACTCTAATCAGTGAGAATAATTTTATTTAATTGAAATCTTTCCAAACATCAGATTTTTTTCAACTGTTTTTTTAATATTTCTCACAGCCTCAAGGATTAAGGGCCAGATCTTCAAATAGATCTTGTGACTGGCCATATCATGATGAGCAAGATGAAAGAGGAAGGGATTCTTTCTCTAGGGGGAGGCAATTGGAAAGCATTTAAAATTAGGGGTGTTTTGAAATAATCCCTGTGCCTAGTTCTCTCAGTTCTTGGCTAAACCTCTATTAATATCATCACAAAATTGTTCTTCAGAAAAACAATGTGACTTTGTTGGCTTTTGCTCTGCTCCCTGCAGAAGTCACAGGAAGATTCACCACTGACATAAAATGCACAGCAATTGTATGTTTTAAAACTGCATTACGTGAGTCCATGATTCCAGGGGAGTAAGAGACATGGTTTTTTAAATATGTATTTATAGCTATAGACACAACATATATGTTAAATCAACAAAAAGTTTTTAAACAAGTGTATCTATCAAAATTAAGTAGCTGATTCCCAACAAAGCAGAAGCCTTAATTCCATGATCAACTCATTATTTTGCTCTGACCCAGTACACAATTCTTGTTTTTATACCAGAAAAAGGACATTCTACTTTTCTTAAGCCTCGATCTATATGAAATCCTATTGTTATGGCATTCGCCACAACAATAGCCTGCTAGAGTGCTCAAAATGCTTGTCTGTCAGTTAGACTACTATAAGAAAGGAACAGGACATTGTTTACATCACGATGCATCATCAATGAAGGTATATACATTAGCCAGATGAATGCATTTGGCTGTGTTTGAGTAAGTCCAGCGCAATCAGTGCTGATACAATGAATATCAAACAGATCTCCAGTGACAGACTGCACACATATCAACTGCAATATAACTTGGTGTTCACTATAACTCAATACTTGGTGTGCTTGGCAGATTGGCAATGTTTTCAAGTGCTTTGCTTCATGGGAAGGCAGTGGATGGGAGCAGAGGTTCAAAGATACCTAACAGCCTGGCACTGATCCACTGAAAATAAGGAAGCAGTTTCATACAACCTCACCATTTGCCATTGTTATTAGGAAATAAATCAGGCTTTGTTTTTTCTGGACAAAGTGAAGGAATGTCATTATGACTTATAAATCGTGCAGTTACAAAACAATCAGGAAATCTTCCCATTTAAATCTGAATAACTTTAATTGTTTGGAATTTAAGCGTTAGTCTATTGACAGAAAGAAATGCTTAAATAGAGCTTTTCATTTAACTTCTGAGTTTGAGATACAAACCACATCAAAAAAATGAGGTTGTTTAAAGACTGAGCAAACCTTACAGTTGCATAATTTAATTTTAACCTTTTAACTGAAGATGAGATAAAACCCAGAGATGATAAAATGGCAAATTAGTGTGGTTGGTAGTGCTTTATTTATGCTACTGCAAATGCATTCAGAGTGTTATCATCTCCATTTCACATCACTACACAGTTCCCTAAATGCTTATTCCTCAGTCCTGAACATACTGGTGCATTAGTAGTTAGTGTATTTCATCTAAACCACTGAAGTCAAGCAAATGAAGAGTTTCTTGCTTACTCAGGGAAGATATGTCATTTTTTACACAATGCTTGCTCCTAAGTTATCAAAGATTGTCCAGAGAAAATTTTATGTCATTGGCATAAACTTCTCTGATGAGATTACAGCAAGGTCAAGGAAAGTCTAACAGAAGAAATGGTACAGTTCTTCAGAAACACATAGCAGCATTGTTCTTACTTTGCATATAATTAAAAATAAACTCTCCACTTAAAATCTCATTTTGTCACTAGGCAAATGAGCTGGCAACTGAAGCTGCAGGCTAAGAAATGGTCTGTGAATAACCCCAGCACTCTAAGATTTCACTGGTGCTTTTGTGGTGTAAGAGCCTCACGATTTCTAGAATTTCCTTTTTCCAACCTTTATCACAAGCTAAGCTCCACCCCTCGTGGATTTTCACACTGTCCCTTCTCAGAGATGACCTCTCTTCCACCTCTGACCTCTTTCAGAGTCTTCACCCTTGCTTTAACAACTGATTTATGACATGCCCATGAAAGGGTCAAGCCTACTTTTATGGTTTGCTTAAAATATTTCTTTTTGGGGTAGATACAGAAGTGGTGCTTAATAACTGCTAAGTAAATAAACTAAGGATTGGAGACAGCTTCCCCTTTCTGCTAACTACTAGACATCTCTAAAACTCTTTGTAACAAGTGTTTACCAAGTCTTCAAACAAATTAACTGATAACTATAATCATTTTGTGCCTAATGAAATGTGTCAAGGGTTTAGGATTTCCAAAAAGAGTAATTTCAAATTAAGTTGTCTCACAGTTCAGTGAAAAGGCAACCACTAAAGATAACTCAAGGGCTTGTATATGTAATGGACAGGAAGTCTATTTTTCTTTTAGTTTGACAGATCCATCTTCCAGAGGGGAAAAAAAAAGCAAGAAGGCTACTAGGCATAAACTTTCATTGCCTCCAGCCTTCCTTAGCCAAAACTCCTTTTCACTTCCCAGGTGAAATCAGGACTGCAGGACAAATCAACAACCTCAAAGGCAGATTTTGTTGCTCTGTTTCACTTGTTCACCATTCTTTACATGCATCATAATTTATCATGCAAATTCAGTTGTGTTGTCCTCATCATTCACTGTATCTAATATATCATAACTGCATATATTCAGAGTAAAAAAAAAAAAAATCAGTTGGGTATTTCTGCTGGTATTTATGAAGTTCTAAGTAAATACTGCCTAGATGACAATGCTTATCCTTCTCGCCACAGATCACACCACACATGAAACAGTTTTGAAATATGAAAAGTGTGTTCTGAAGCTCTCTGTTTCAAGTTGAACTGAATAGTACATTTTCTCTACAAATTTGTCACATACGTCTCTCCATGAGTTAAATGGTACCAGATGATATTTTTACAGATACCACAAGAGACATTCTCTTAGTTTCTTAAAAGTATTGTTTTTTTCCCCTGGCTGTTAAAGATATTATTTACTGTCCTGGCAATTTCAAAAGGGACAGAGACAGAGGTGCATTGCTAAATTTTACTCATTTCCACACTTCCTTGAAATGTTACTTAAGTGGAAAACCTGACAATATAACACCTACCATTCTGTTTGACTTGAATGGAAAATATCACAGTGGCTAAATTTAGATGATCTTCCTTTCTTTATCATAAAAAAAATATTTAAATGGTATATTGATTGCAGAGTTTCGAAGCACAGACATGTGCTGGGAGCTGGAATGGGGACATGCAAGGTGAACAGGAATGGTTACAAGGCCTGATTTGATCTTGTGGGCAATGTTTTTGCTGCTAAACCCCTGTGCAGAATCAAAATGTCCATTTTGATCTCTGTCATACCTGATCGCTTGCCAGAGCCAGAAGGGAAGGAGATGAAGTTTTGTTCCCATCCACCCTGTCGAGGAAAAGCGCAGAAGGATCAGATGGGGCAGAACAGAGGGTTAGAAAGGATCATCATCCAAACATAACGATGGCTGTTAGGACAGGACACTGTCTGCCTTGTCATTGTCTACCTGTGTAATCGCCAGGCACAATGATGTCTATTCATTGAAGGACCCACTCCAGGCTCCTTTGGCGTGCTTAATGCTTCCGCTGACTGCAAGGGCCTTCAGACTGTTCAAAGGATAAAAGACTGAACACTATTTATAGTTTTGCTGCTGTTTGAAGGGTGGCTGAAATCCTATTTTTTTTCTCAGCCCATGCTCAGTTCTTGAGCTGAATGAATAATAAAAACAAATAAATAATAACCATGAAAAGGATGACTAAATTAAAGTACTTTCTTTGTTTCTGTCCCGTACGTGGAATGGTCTCACTTCTTACATGCTCATGTCTTTGGAGAGAGGCTTTTTATCTCAAATGTTTTCTGCTTGTTTTAGTCCTTTTGCATTAATTCCCCCCTAAATTCATCTATAGGAAGCAAATTACCCTTTCTGCTCCTGCTCAGATCATTTAAGCCAGTAGATCAACAAGCTGATAGGACAGCAACTAAAGAGTTGGAAAATAATTTACCAAAGAAAAGAGGAGCTGAAAATACTTACAAATCTTGAGTACGCTTGACAAAAACCAGAAGTGGCCTGGGAACTATCCATTAGCTGAAAAGCTGGTATAGATCAGTGTCACTGCATTGAAGACAATGGTGGTTTGTCAGCTGAGAAGCTGACCAAGTGGACAGGAAGAAAATGATCTTTTCCTGCCACAGAGTTTAACCAGCTCACTTAGTCCTTTCTGAAAAACTTCTTTCCCCTGCCTTCAGTGGAAAGCTTTACTTGGAAACATTTTTAATACTTGTGAATAAACACTATAAATATGTTCTGTTGTAACTATGTCAATAATGTACTCAAAGTATTAAAGTTTAACTGTGCAGGTTTAATTTTGTTATTGCACCTCTTTCTTTGCTATAGTTGTTTTCAACAACACAGAGAAATTGCGAATCCATATTCTGAAACAATAGGATAAGGGCTTGTTGAAAGGTTTTCCCCTCCGTGCCTACAGGAGCAGTGACTGAAGTTTTGTTATCCTAAACTGAAGTTTCAAACTTCATTTAAACTCAACAGAAAGTTCTCCTTGACATTAATTGTGCAGAAGCAGGTCTTTCCCTATGGAAAGCAGTCTGAAGCTAGTGCCTAACATGAGAAGCAGCGTGGGTATGTATCTGGGACTCCAAAGGCCTAGACTTTGCATCCCAGGAATTTATGCTCATCTAAAAGCCAGCTTGATCAAATTTGTTAGGTATCCTGATCTGGAGAAACATGAACAAATTAAAGCAGTGGAGTATAATAAAACCAAAACAGCTATCCTAGATTTTAATGTTGTCCTATATATGTACTAATTGCAGCAATAATCATATATGTAGTAAGCTTCTCTCATGCTCGTTCATAGCCTTCTGAAATATTCGTAAGGGAATCTGAAACTTTACATTCTAAGGAGCAGCTTGTGGAACCTGCAGACCCTGTAGAGTTACAGGGAGAAGACAGACCCAGGACATAAGCAGATCGTGTCTTTAAGGTCCAGTAAAGGTCACAGCAGTGCCCTATGAGCACCTCACCACTTATCAGACAGAGGTCACAAGCCCTGCAATACTGCAGGTGGCACACGTCATACAGACATTTCTATGCCTGGCCTGGGAAGTTAGCAAGGTAAGCTCAAACCACTTCTACCAGCAGCATAAGGTGACCTATCTCATTTGGCCTGAAGAGGAGGAGGGAATACTCACTAGTTACCTTTCACAGGCAGAGATGTCCCAATAGAGCCCACTAGCCAAGACATATCATTGATCACAAAAAAAGCACCCATAACCTGCAGAACTATGGCTTTGTGTGCAAAGCAGACATCCTACTGCAACTCCTCCACCCTGTCTACCTGAAGGCACTGTGGAGAAACTAGTTAACTTCTGCTTCTCCTTCTCCTTTCAGAGGAGATGGACTCTGTCCTCTGAGAAGGAGGACAATGACAATACTGCTGAGAGAAATCTCATGCTTTACAGAAACACTGTAAAAGGAAGGAACTGCAAAGGAGTTACAAACAGCAGCAGGAACAGGAACTCATCTCACCTCCAGTCCAGTCATCTCATATCTAATTGTCCCACTGATGCAGAAGCAGCTACTGTCCTCATGGATCACTTTTCCTCTTTGAACTTCCCTCAGGTAGCCTAGGATTTGGCACAACTGCAAGGCACAGGGGCACTATCAATTTCTTGACAAGTGAGTGGTGTCCTGAGGAACCTCTGGGGAAGGCAAAGATGAAAAGGACTTTAGAGCAAGGTTCTACCATGCTGCTGGTGACACCACCCTGGGTTAGATTCACTCTGGGAACACTATTTGGTACAAAAAGAATCTGCACAGAAACACCAACTTTCTTCAGCACTTACAGTGTAAGAACTATTTCCTTGATATTTTCGTTTTCTTTCCCCACACAGAGTTTGGTTTCAACTGAAACAGTTTCATTTTCTAACATGTGTTTTTCTTTTTTCCAAAAGTGAGACCCAGAGTACTCCCCACAGAAATCAACTAGTATTTTCAGGCAAGCTGTAGACCTGGAGGCAGCAGTAGTGATTGCCTGCAGAAGTCTGTTCTAGATCCTGGGAACAAAATTCCCCCAAATTTGAACTAATATAAATATAGGGAAAAACGTTATAATTAGGGGTATCCCAAAGATCTTCCCCCTCGACCCTTGCCTCCTGCAGTTTTTCCCACAGGACAGGAGAAGACCATGAGAGCAGAATTTGTCCCACTGCTAGGAGTGAATGGAGACTACTATTCTGAGCTCATGATCTTATTATTATAAGGCCAGATTCTGGCACCATTGACACTCAGTAAGTCCATGCTTATTTTAACGGTAAGTGTAAGTCATGTCAGGAATTGACACATAATGTAAAGCTAAACAGTGATCTTGCCTTGAGTCCTAAATCTTCCTGCAGTTTTGCATAGCTCTGCTATCATGATAAACGGCCAATCTTTGTAGAGGAAAGAATTCAATTTCCAATAAGATGTTGAGAATGAATTATCATTTCAGTTGTCTCTGCAACCAGTTTCTACTTGAATACCATTTCAGTACAACTTAAGGATACGTTGTGGAATGACTGTTTTGCTGGAATGAATTTTTAGAAGGGAAGAAAAATACTGCTTTTTTTCTTAACTTTGTGGGGTGGGGGGTGTAGTGTGAATTTCCCCTTAAAACATTCCTATCATGCTGCTTCATATTCATTAATTAGTCTGAGGTTTCCCTCCTGTTTAGTTTACAAAGACACTTAAACCCACGTACCCATTTAACATATTTATGACCCCAGTTTTCTTTCTTTTCTCTGAGACTGTACCGTAATTGTTCTCTGGACTCAGGGACTGCAGAGTGCCTTCACTGATGAAAAGAGACAACATAAAGAAGGAAATGAATGTGTGAGGGATGAATACCTTCCACAAAACAACTGGGTGCAATTTGGCCCATGGCCCCGGGGGTCACTTTAATAGAGTGGAGCCTCAGTCTCTATTGAGTGTATGGGAGACTATTAACTCTTAACAACTCAGTCTCAGGTTATTTATTTATTGCTTAAATGATTTGTTATTGCTACTTGAATTTAATATACCCTCTGGGAACCAAGATGCCAGCATCATGTTACAGAAAAACTACAAGTTATTTTAAAACTGTAATTGAGTTTTTATGAGGACCATAAAATCTTTCTGAACAAATAACTTACCGTTATTCAGAAACTTCAGCAGGAAATCTGTAAAATTAAGGATTTATTAGAACAATACCGTATTTGTATGCTTCTCAGGGAAAGACGGGGTTAAATATTTGATGCTTCAAGTATTTATTTTGCTATTTGAATGTAATAATACTTAAGTAGCACCTGATGTTTTCAAAAGGCCGTATAGATACAATATTAACAAAATAAATCATTCCTTTCAGTCTTGGAATACCTTGTGCTCAGGGGTCTAGACGGGTGCACACCTGTTCAGTATGAAGGTTTTTTCAAACAACTGCAGGGTATCTGCAAGGAACAAGGACAATGACAAATCTCTGCATCAGTTCTGCTAAGTGGCCTAGTGTTTTGGGTATGTTTGTTAACTTACTGTTTTTCTCCTACCTTGCCTATGCCCTACTCCCCCATCTGAAAGTCTGTGTTGGTACACTTCTCTGAATCATCCACTTTCTTCTTTGTTTTTCTAATCCTTAAAGTTATTAGATCAACTTCCAAACCAAATAGCATATTTTGACACTTGCAGTGGGCAAAAGAAGGGAAGGAGGATTGAAAGCATCATAGAAACCAGAGGCAGAATTAAATCCTCAGAAAAGTAAGAGGAAAATAAAAGTGCTGCACAAAGGTTAAAAAACAGGTTTAAAATCAGAAAGAATAAACGTCATCTTTAGCATTCCTGCAAGGTTGGCTACTGTTCCCAGTTTTTTCAAGCAGTTAATCAGAAACAGTGTTCATTAGAAACACTGAGAACTTCAGAACTAAAGAAAGCTCCTATTTTAATATCTTGTTGCTTGAAATCCTGCCATGTCCTTACATAAAGAGCTATCCTGTTATTTTTTCTCTTTTTGAAATGGAACGATCAAATCTGAATACAATACAGATGTTCAGATTATGTGACTGATGCACATAATCTCGTGAAAATATACATACCATACCCTTTTCCATCCTTACTATAAACCAGATAATCAGCATTTCTGATTGTTTTAATGTATTGTTTAGACACCATTTACCTGCAGAACATCTAAACAAATTATATGTACTATTTCTCTTTGGTCCTTGAGATTCTGCAGGTTTAGAAAATTATGATCTGCATTCACTCTCAACAAACCAGTACGGAGTACTACATGATTAGATACAATAGACTTGCTTGCAGAACTGCTGACGCCTTCAGTCTGCTTTCTTACACTTCCATTGACTACAGCATAGTAGTTAAAACTGCTTTGACCCCTGAATGAAACTCAAACATTAATGGAGTCATCTTTCAAAATTCCTCCTTACAATGAGATTTATCAGTAACCTAATTTTAGCCTTTTGGGAATTTATCCACTGACAAATAAGAGTTAAAACATGGTGGTGTCCCCTTATTTTCTATTATTGTGAAGTTATTTGCCCAATCTGATACTTCAGTGGTCTTAAATTTTCCTTACTTCTACTGACTCTCACTGGTGATCCTCACTTCTGTTAGCACATATCTGGGCATAATGTTAATCTCACCTGATTTCACTTAGCAAAGGGAGAAACCCTTACACTTCCGGGTGACACTCTGTATCACTTATGTAAGTATTTCACAGGAGAATGAGACATCTTTCAGATACAGTTGTACCTTTCTTTTGACTGAAAAGGCTCATAAATCTCTTAGACTAAATGTCTCAGAGACATTTATGCTCAGTGAGATTAATTTCACTTCAGGTATTGAGAGATACGTACACAGAATCTGTCCAATGGCCACATGGCCTCATACTTTAAGAAAATCAAAGATGGAACATCCTATTAGATGGTTTCTGGGCAATTATTTCTCTTCCCACTGGTTCCTTCTGACATTTCTCAACTTCTGTGAACGCACTGCATAACTGGTTTATTCTCTCCACACAACCCTATAGTCCACACAGTCCCAAGATTTGAAAAACTTCATGTGAAACAATGGTCTGGAGTAATTTAACTACTTTTTTATCAGAATACTTGCTGCAGGGCAGAGAACTGCTATAAGACAAGGCAAACCAGGAAGAAATTGAAATTTTGTACAAAGGACAAAGTCTTTATTACAAGAAATGGATATTTAGCTGGCATAGGTCTAAACCACCTGAAGGCTTGGACCTAATTCAGTGAACATTTCTCTTCTTAGAGCTGTAGTCTAGCTTCAGTAGCCATCCAAAGGAGTCTGGGGCCAGAAAGTGAAAGGGTCCAATGGACTACAATACTTCACAGGAAATTTAGGCTTAACATACCAACTAGAATTTAGCACAGAATTTCTATCCATAAGTGAAAGGTGAAAGGTTCACAGACAGAAAAATCAACCTGTAATCTCAAAACCTCATTCTGCCTCCTTTGAAAGTTGTCTTAGACATATGAGACTTCACTAAAATTGTAGTCTGACTGAAGAATCAGAATTCACTGGGTGCCTTCTGGGTTCAAAGATATTTCCAAGGATCCACTTCTGATTAGCACTGGAAGAACACCAAGGAGGTTGGAAGGAATCTTTGGATAATCTGAACTGCAGAAGGGTGCCTGATCTCTTAAAATCCCCCCTACATCTGCAGTCTTCTCTCTCCCACCATCATAATTTTGGATCAGGCTGCTCTTCAATCAAGAGGCTTCTTAAAAACTCATGTTGTCCCAGAAACCCCCTGGCAAGGATGGTGCTTTCGCCATTAAACACCAGGATAATTTTTCAGGAAGCCTCCAAGATTCCTTTCTGCAATACAAGCGAATAGATAGACTGCTGAATCAATTTCAAGCATTGTTGTAATCTGTGTTTGACTGAAGCTTATAAGTGCAAAATATCTTGAATTTTTTTCTAGCATTTAAGGAACAATCAATATTTAAACTTATTAGTCACATGTGTTCCTAAAAAAAAATAATTAACTTATCAAGAAAATCTTGATAAGTTAATTATTTTTTTTTAGAGAACCCAGTGTAATACTTTAAATATTGATTGTTCCTTAAATGTAGAAAATTCTCAGGTGAGTAATAATATCATTTATCTACTCAAAACTTGTATTGGAGAGTTCCTCTTCTGTTTTTAAATTATTTAGCAAAACATCGCTTAAATTTTCAAACCACACTCTAACTCAGCTTCCCATATACCTGTTCCTCTGTGGCATAATTTGCTCTTTGTTCCATAGAGTAAAAAAAATGTTTTATTATTATGGTATACCAAATGGCTACTTCATGGTCAGAGTGCTTCCTTAGCATATGTATCTGTAATCCTTGCAAGTTTTTCAAATTTGACCTTTCTTTTGTAGTAGAATTTATTAGATGTGTCATGAAAGTAATTTCAAAATTTTTTTAGCACTTCAAAGTTAAAATTTTATTGGACCTTTTGCCTACATAAAAGAAACTATAGACTAGGCCACATCCTTCAGAGCCTGTGCTCTGCATTGTCAATACCAGCTGTGCTGGCTATATGATAATAATTAAATGACGAGAATGGTACCCAAGTGATACTAACTCTGAGTACTTTGTCTTTCCAGGACTTATACCAGTTTTCAATCCTGTAAAGAATCAGGCAGTCCACATGAATCCCTAATGCCACAGCTTCAATTCCTGGCATCTTCGGGGGAAAAAAACTACCCCAAAATAAAATAATCCATCTGTTTTAACCACAGTTGTACAGAGAAAGACCCAATTCAAGGGATGGACCTTAATTTTAGCTAACGCCTTAGTATACATATATTCTATTTTTAAAGCACTAGCAGTCCTTCTGAAAACAAAGAAACACCATAAGACCAAATGATGAAAGCAGTGCCCTCCTGCACTCTTCAACAGGGTCCACCATAGCTAACCCTGCCACTGGAAGAGGCAGTAAAGTTCTTTCCTTACTACGTCAATGCCAGCAGTGCAGCACCACTGCAAGTTGACAGCTCAAGCTAGGGTGGATAAATAAATAAAAGCATCATAATACACAGAGTAGACTTTGGTGCCATTATACAAAAATACAGCTGTAATTAATTGCATAAACTCATTCACTTTCCACCTAATTGAGTTTAGGTCTCCAAACCACTGAAAAACTGTGAAAACTTTTCACGCAACTGATTAGGTATGAATAAGTACAGTGCTGCCTACAGACATATGTGTCCTTCTGGCTTTGGTGGACAGGAAAATAACAGAGCCCTAGCTGGATTTAATGGCTATTAACTGATGGTTATCTGCATTTATTGGCCAGATCTTCACTTTTGTGGCACTACATGGAAAAAGACGTGCATCTGTATCCTGACAGATATACAAGGTCAAGTATGGTATCATAGAATCATAGAATCACCAGGTTGGAAGATACCCACTGGACCATTGAGTCCAACTATTCCTATCAATCACTAAACAATGTCTCTCAGGATATCATCTGCCCATGCCTTAAACACCTCCAGGGAAGGTGAATCAATCACCTCCCTGGGCAGCCTCTGCCAGTGCCCAATGACCCTTTCGCTGAAAAACTTCCTCCTGATGTCCAGCCTAAATCTACCCTGGTGGAGCTTGAGGCCATTCTCTCTTGTCCTGTCCCATCACTTGGGAGAAGAGGCCAGCTCCCTCCTCTCCACAACCTCCTTTCAGGTAGTTGTAGACAGCAATGAGGTCTCCCCTCAGCCTCCTCTTCTCCAGGCTAAACAACCACAGCTCTCTCAGACATTCCTTATAAGGCCTGTTCTTCAGCCCCTTCACCAGCTTCATTGCTCTTCTCTGGACTCGCTCCAGAGCATCAACATCCTTCTTGTAGCAAAGGGCCCAGAACTGAACACAGAATTCAAGGAGTGGTCTCACCAGTGCTGAGTACAGAGGGAGAATAACCTCCCTGGACCTGCTGGTCACAACGCTTCTGATACAAGCCAGGATGGCTTTCTTGGCCACCTGGGTACACTGCTGGCTCAAGTTCAGTCGGCTGTCAACCAACACCCCCAGGTCCTTCTCCTCCAGACAGCTTTCTAGACAGACTTCTCCTAGTCTGTAGCACTGCACAGGGTTGTTGTGCCTCAAGTGCAGGACCCAGCACTTGGCCGTGTTAAACCTCATGCCATTGGACTCAGCCCAGTGGTCCAACCTGTTCAGATCCTTTTGTAGAGCCTCCCTACCCTCCAGCAGATCGACACTTCCACACAGCTATGTGTTGTCTGCAAAATTGGTGAGGATGCACTTGATGCCTTCATCCGGGTCATTGATGAAGACATTGAACAGGGTTGGACCCAGCAGTGAGCCCTGGCGAACCTCACTTGTAACTGGCCTCCAGATGGAGCTGACACCATTTCCCACCGCTCCCTGGGCCCGGCCATCCAGCCAGTTTCCCACCCAGGAGAGTGTGTGCCTGTCCAGGCCAGAGGCTGACAGTTTCCGTAGCAGAATGCTGTGAGAAACTGTGTCAAAGGCTTTGTTGAAGTCCAGAAAGACCACATCCACAACCTTTCCCTCATCCAGCAGCCAAGTCACTTTGTCATAGAAGGCGATCAGGTTAGTTTGGCAAAACCTGCCTTTGGTAAACCCATGTTGATTTGGCCTGATCACCCGGTTCTCTTGTAAGTGCTTCATGACAGCACTCAAGATCACCTGTTCTATGACTTTACCTGGCACTTACTATTTATTTGCAGAATAGAAATATAATTTTTGCCAATTGTTTTCATTACTTCTTTCCCTCTTCTCATGCCTCTTAGCCCTCCATCATTTCTCTTTTTTCCTAGGACTTTTAAATAAGCAATAACTTACATGCAAATTGAAAGTTTCAGAAATAAAGCAAGACCTGCCTTTTGTAAATGTGTGTTGACTGGACCTGATCACCCAGTTCTCTTGCATGTGCTTCATGATAGCACTCAAGATCACCTGTTCCATGACTTTCCCTCGCACTGAGGTCAGACTGACAGGCCTGTAGTTCCCTGGATCCTTCCTGTGACCCTTCTGGTAGATGGGCACATCCATCAAAGATTCTATTATGTATAGGTTGACACTCAGATGAAAAGCATAATGTCACTGTTGGACTGTCTGCAGGACTAGTACTTGTTGAAAAGAGTCACAAGGGATAGCCAGAAAACATCTTCTCTCCTCCAGTTATCAGCATTTAGGAAGCCACTAGTAAGAGTCGTTTATTTCAATGTGTCCCACAGTGGGCCTGAAGTAGCATGAGGTTTTTACAAAGTACAACCATAGACAATGATGTAGGGATCAAAAAAAAAAAAAATCCAATAATTCAGTTTATTTTCTATAGGCCTCAAATGAAGAATCTTGTTGTGATGTTATTAAGCTCTGTGAGTGTGATAAGTATAAACCATAGAATCATAGAATCATAGAATCATAGAATAATCAGGTTGGAAGAGACCCACTAGATCATTGAGTCCAACCATTTCTATCAAACACTAAACTGTGCCCCTTAGTGCCTCGTCCACCTGTGCCTTAAACACTTCCAGGGATGGTGAATCAACCACCTCCCTGGGCACCCTCTGCCAGTGCCCAGTGACCCTTTCTGTGAAAAACTTTTTCCTAATGTCCAGCCTATATCTCCCTTGGCGGAGTTTAAAGCCATTTCCTCTTGTCCTGTCCCCTGTCACTTGGGAGACGAGGCCAGCTCCCTCCTCCCTATAACCTCCTTTCAGGTAGTTGTAGAGAGCAATGAGGTCTCCCCTCAGCCTCCTCTTCTCTAGGCTACATAACTCCAGCTCTTTCAGCCATTCCTCATAAGACCTGCTCTCCAGCCCCTTCACCAGCTTCATTGCTCTTCTCTGGACTCACTCCAGAGCCTCAACATCCTCAACTCGCTCCAGATCCTCAACAAAAAGGTCTGGAGTGACATAAGAAATGCAACATTCCACAAAAAAAAAATCCCCAAACCAACAACCTTTTTTCCTGTTGGTGGGAAAAATAGATTTTTCTCAGCACTGTTAAGCTTACTTTCCTGAGAGAGACTTACTGAAATGTTTTACAGAAAGTAAACCTGCATACCATTTTTTTGCCCTTGAATTGATGTATTGGCCATTGTAATGTTTCACAGTGAGCCACAGTCCAGCAAGTAAGAGTGTAAACTGCTTGTAATGTAATATGCAAGTTCAAAAACTTGACTGTCAAGTGTCATTATTCTGAGTCTAACAAGCTGATGGAAAACAGCTTCAAAATAAATGACCATCTATAAAACAGAGATATGGTGCCAGCTTCTATTCCAAATGTAGCCCAGCTGCCCCACAGAAACTGCACCAGCAGCGGCGGACATTTTGAAAACTTTAAAAAAGAACACCTCAACTATTAGAAATGGATATCAGAAGCTACTGGAGAGCATGTCAATGTATACATAAGGATACAGATAAGGCAAACAAACAAACTTGCCTTTTACAAACTAAAGTTCTGGAGGGTACCCTGTTCTCAGGAAATGTGCATACCCACATCTGGGTAGGTATTAGTGATGTGCACACCCATACACTGTTCTTTAGCTCTATGTCTATATAACAGATGGATATGTAAAGGAGATTGCATGCCCTGTCTGTGGCTGATATAGATTCAGGAGAATCAGGCAAAACTTCAAAACCTTAAAAAGTATGTATAAAAGAGAAATTTTTGTTTTGAGCAATCACTCTGGCATTTATAATAAGTAAGAATTCAAAATATTGTCAGAAGCATAGTATTAAAGAAAAAGTATAGCAAATGGCACTTAAGTACATTAGAGGACTCATAGGTCCAATCTTCTAAGGCAGGCTGTTGCTTAATTAATTCAGATATTAAGGTTCCATATACATGTTTCACTCTGATCTCAGATCTTATTTCCATCTGTTGCTTTATTTCCATCAGTGCCTGTGAGTTTGTGAGATTTTTTAATTTGGTTCAAGTTACTCCATAATTAGTTCACCAAAGGAACAAAAAGCATGTTGCTCCTGCTAGATATGGAAAGTTTTAAGGATGTGAAAATCACTACTGCATTGCTTTGAATTCTCACACTGATGGGTCACTTATTATCTTTATATTAAAAACATGCCAATTAAGAAGTGCTGCTGGCCAAGGAAAGCAAGTGCTTGAGAGAAGGGTCCAAACAGACAGCTGGAGTAAATCAGATATACTACTAGCAGACGATGGAAAGATGCTGATTTACATCTTCTGCAGATCCAAAACCCAGGCAAACCTCTTGTAAATCATACCAGTTTTTCCAGGAACATAGTAAAGAAATGTTTTATCCATACTTTTTTGTAACACAGAGGGCTTTTTTATTATTTCAGAATTGTTTGGGGTTTATTAGTATGAATTTACAGCTCTTTGTTCCCTGGATCATGTGAAGAACAGAAGCAGGCGGACTTGTTGCTATTTTACTTCTAGCTGGTGAATCACTGAGGATATCTCACATTTCATTAGTGTTTGAGTCCTTAACTCCTCATATTTCTCAGGTTCTTTTCCCCTCTGCACAATGTATGCAGGGACAAGAATGTGTAAGTGCCACAGCTACCCCATTCAGACTTCCACTGAATTGGTGTAATTGGATTTTGCACGTCAATTTGCAAGATACAGTTCCTCTGAAAACTAACCCATTTTGCTGGGCATAAAAATAAAATGAAATAAAAATAATAATAAAGACAGGGCAGGCATTCATAAGGTACCAGGTCTCCACAGTCTTCAGCTGAGAGACCCCAGATTTCAATGTACCCTGAAAAGGGTGATTAATTTAAAGTGAGTGGAGTCTGTTTCTTTAAGACAAGCTCATAAATCGTGAAAGATCACCACTTCTTTTCAAAAGGCTCTCCACGGTCTGAGTTTCCCTTCTGGGTCAGTAAAGGCATTGAAGTTTTAATGGCATGCCATGGCAGATTACACGATACAGCTGTCCCGGCACCGTGAAAATTAAGTTATGCCCCGTGTCAGCAAGGGTTTTTTCCCTTTTCTTTCCCTACCCTCCCCCCTTCACTCTCTCCCTTTCTTTCTCTCTCCCAGTCCCCTTCTTCATTCTCCTTTCTGCTGGGAAGTGCGCATCCGAGGAGGAGGTGGGAGCCTGGCGGGAGCTGCTGCCACGGCTGCTGTTGAGCCCCAGCTATTGAGACTGAGTAAATGGAGCTGATGGGTGAAGAAGAGCTGTCAAAATGGAGACTTTTGTTCCTCCCCCTCTTTCCATGGCAGAGGCAGCCCTCCCTGCTCACTCACATGCAAGCACCTACTCTGCCTTCGCAGTGCCGCTGGACGTCTGCCACGCTACATCCCTCTCCACACCCCAGTGGGTCTGCACTGCTCACCCCTGACTCCACAGCTCATGCATCAGTCAGGCCCCTTACACTGCTAAGTACTGTCAAAGGAGGCTTACAATCTGGTTGCTTGAGTTGCCTTTTTTCCTACAGGTCATGTGCACTGGCACACCCGCATTTGCACAAGCACACCCATGCACAAACACAGTTTCTTGCATTAAAGGCAATAGCAGTACAAGCTGGCATCCTCCACTCTGCCCTGCTATTCTTTCACTTCCCTATCTTAACACTGCAAAGAAGGAAAATAGTGAAGAACTTACTGCAGAATATGAGAAATTAATCACATTGGTATGTAGTCCAGTAGAGTGGGGATGAGTAAATGGACAAAAGGTATGAGGAAGCAAAAAGCTAAACTAATTTGCAAACCTCTCTAGAGGTATTCTGGGTCAATCATGTCCAATCTGCTCTTCATTTTTGTGACCTTAAAAAACTTTGGTCTCTGAATAGTAACTTAAACATTTTGATCTGGGGCCTGATGATCTGGTTTCTTCAAGAGATCTCCTGAGAGATGTTCACAACCACAGACTGCAGATGGCCACACTCGAAAAAATATTGTTCTGTACAATATTTGTAATATCTAAGGATATTGAACTATGTCTTCAGTCAAAGCAATGTCATTTGGTAAATGTTTGTTTTGGAAAATTAGTGAGTTATCTAGGACTTTGACTAGAAATACCAATTCTGATTTGAAGCCGATACCTTGGCTAGTTTATATTCTCCAGTCTGTGTGTATCTCATAAATGAAAAATTTTGTCTACCTGAAATGCTTGCATTACACCATATGCAGTAGTTTATCCCAAAGTTTCTAGCTTTAGACTTGCAGATTTTGCAGTTAGCCTTCTATTCTGACCTAGGACAATAGTTTCAATGGGATTATTTATGCCAGGCCTCACTAATGCTGGGATACCTTGATTTAGCTCTTTATTTGTTTTGCTGTTTCTGTCTGATTGATTGTAGAGTATGAAGTCTGTCTCCCCATGCATGCAGCCATCTCTAGTTTCTGAATGCTTGATTAAGTATTAAAGTATTCTATATTGTAATTAATTTGGTAATGGGACTTGGCAATTTTCCTTGCCTTTCTCAGTTGTTCGTAGGTTTAACCTGCTATTCAGAGCCAGTATGCTAGAAGCAAGGATTTAATTTTTTTTTAAAAATAATTGTAATAATTTTTAAATGGTAATTATTATTGTAATAGTAGTATTAACACTGCAAGATAAAATCATCTGTATGTCACATTGTATTTCCTAAACCATGGGTGCGTAGCTCAAGTGCATAAAAGGACATCTACCAACACAGTAAGAACCAAACTTCACCACTCCACAAGAAAGTGTCCAGACCTGGGACAAAATGCAATTTTTGCCAACACTCTTGAGTAGTTGTTTGAAGTGCTTTTCACAGGTATGACATAAGTTCATGAGAAAAGGGGACTTCAACCAAAGGTCTCTGGATCAGGAAAAATTGACTAAGAAGTTTCACCAGCCATGTGAGTCCTTATGTACTTATCATTTGTAACTGGCACAAATGATTTGAGAATTGAATCTGTACACCATTAGATGGGCATGGGGGCAGAACAAGGATTTTTCAATTTATCTCCTACATAGGTGATATATGGGCTTTCAAGTAGCAACTTTCATAGTACTACTATAATTCTGTTTGGGTAGCAGAAAAGACAACAGACGTTTGGGACCAATGTATCCCATAGCTTACCATTGCACTCATTCTCTTGCATGCCCCAGCTTCTCAATACACATTGTGGGGGGAGAGCTGGTTGCTATTCCTATTTGTGGTGCTGCTATTCACAACAAGTAAATCTTTCACATGTTTTTTTGTGATATGTTCAGGCCTTTATTGAGTGAGGAGAGCTGTGAGCTGCCCAGTAGCTTTTTTGTTGGCAGGGGGTTAAGGAGAATTGTCACATCAATTATCTGCCCTAGGGTTCTTAGAAAGAAGGTGTCTAAGACTAGCCACTTCTCTTGCTTGTATGTCTACACACATGGACACAGCTCACACTTTGACTAGAAATTGCTCTCCCCCTCTCCCAGCAGTGCTAGAATCCATGTTAAGTCAGCTCACTCCTCCTTCTCAGTAAAACTAGACAGGCCACTGCTTTGAATACACCAGACCACACAAGGGAGAGGGAAGAAATATCTTTGCCTCAACACTTTCTCTCCTTCGTCATTTGGAAGTCTATGTTCTAATAACAAATGGTGACTTTTGAAAAAAAAAAAAAAAAAGAAAAGAAAAAGACAAGCCTTCCCTTCGTCCCTTTTTGAAGAGACAGCTCTGAGCCTTGGTCAGGGGAGCCCATGAATTGGACTTGCAAAGGGCCCGGGAGGGGTCCCTATAAATCTTCCCCACACAGAGGAGGCTGTCTGTCTACTCCTGGGCTGCTGCTCATTGTGACGAAAGCTTAACTGCTTTACTTTCATTCAGGAAAAAAAAGGCACATAAACCTGAGGTTTATGGATATTGCTTTATTTCTTTGTTGTTGTTTTCAAAAGCATTTGTTTCCTTCATCATTATTGCCTTAGAAAAGTAACTGATACAATTTTTTCTACTTTGTTTATTGCCTAGTTTTCTTTATTCTTCTACCCTTATGCTGCTGTTTATGAAATTGATACTATATCAAGTCACTCAATATTTGAGTTTATAACAACCACTCCCTTTAGCTGCTCGTCCTAGAAAGACCAAGTATCAAAATAATTTGTATCAAAATAATAATAAAAAAACCCTAAAAGCAATTGTTTATAAATCCTGTGTGCACACACACAAGCACACAGATACACAGACACATATATACATTTGATATCCTGGAGAAATGCCATCTGTAATTGCCACAAACTAAACATGGCTTTCTGTTTTCTCACTGATGCTTTTACCCATCATATTCAGCCTTTCTGCTCATGACTAATTTCTTGATCCCATTTCATGGGTCACAGAGCAACATACCAACCCACTCAGTAGCAGTACATACAAACTTTTTGAATATAGTTTGAGTGTGATGTCACCAAAATTACAAGAATATAGATTATTACTAACATCACCCATGCATGCGAATTCTTTATTATTGTAAGAATGGTTTATCCACCTTTATTGCCGTAAAATGTAATTATATCTCCACGAATTAGCCTATCACATAATCTGAATCAGAAAGCATACCACAATTTCTGATTCTGAAAATTATAAACAGGATAATGGAATTGTTAATTTCAGCTTTCAATCATGGCAAATTATCCATGGTCTTTCAAAACTTATCTTAGGGAGAAAGTTGTCTGGAGATTGAATCGAAGACTAAGCACTGTATTATGGAAGTGAAGCAAAGATATTTTAAAATAGAAAGTTCACTCCATCCATTTGCAAATAATGGTAAAGATAGGCGGTGATCTGTATCATTTACAGCTAATATAAATTTATTCTATTCTCAGAATCATTTGACTCAATAAGAAAAAGTAGACCTGCAAAATAAGGATGGAGCTGACTGTGCTGGGCGTGCGGATGTTCCTTTATAACAGAAAGAGGAAGGGAGAAAGGCATTTCCCAGTTCTTAAGACACTCGCTTGTTTGGAGCACTGTTTGTGAGCAAAGTGTGTAAAGTTGGGCAGTTTGTTTGTGCCTGCATGTGTGTGCATGGGTGGGTGAGGGGCGTTTGAGAATTCCTAATCCTGCAGCTCTCAGGACCTGGAGGGTTGTACCCCATCTGGGGTAACTGGATTAAAAATCTTTTCTCATTTCAAAGGTTTGATCTCAACAAGGGTTTGAAGTGATGAAATCAAAGTGGCAGCTTGGATTTGAAAACTATTTGGATTTGAACTTCCTGAAGTCTGGATCTGAGGCAATGGCTGAGGTACATATGAATGCACAGTAACTGCACGAATGCCTGTATAAAGAAGAAAGTTATGTTTGAGGAAATATAAAAATACCATATTTCTAAAATAATACTAATTACAGTATGAGTAATCTTATAGTAAAATAACTTTTACTACCTGATGATAAGTGGCTCCTGTACTATCTGATTTTAATGCAGCCCTTAAGAGACAATAAAAGACTTTGTTTTAACTCAGGTGAAGCTAAGATAATACCCGCAAAAATTATTTATTATATGGTAATCACTACTATTACTTTGTTGTCCTTGTTACTAACTAGTGTTCAAGGACCCCAAAGATTTGAAAACAGTTCACTGACCTATTGTAGGAAAGGGCATATCCCATGTGATTTTAAGCAAGTCACCTTCCCTCTTTCTCAGCTTCAATTCCTATTCTGGAAACTGTGGATAATAATAGCATACCTATTTTAAAAAAAAGACTTTCTGAGGGAAGCATGCTGCAGTGCTTTGAGGCATTCATAGTCTTTGGGGTGAAACCTTGCAGCAAGTGCATTCATTTTTTAAACTAAACAAAATCAAGTTCCCCATGTAAGCAAATAATAGTCTATGGCTCCAGGTGTAATTTCACATGCAATTAGAAACACAGCCTTAGAAAGACGGTTAATAAATTAAGTTCTACATTTATAAGCAAGTATACACAAATAAATTGTGCATATAACCCCTTAAAAATAGGTACTCAGAATGAAAACATGCTGTATGTATAAAGGGTCAAACCACTTGCAAACTCAAAAGATGATAGTAAAGGCAAACAAGACCTATTCCACACGTACTAAAACTGACTACTGATTTCAAATGATACAAGATCGTGACTTTTACACAGAAGGACTAATGCCCAGTTTCTTGGCACATGGGAAGGTGAAAAATCCTCAGATTCCCCTTCTGGAAGATATTTTCTGTTTAACTTAGATGAAAGCACCACAGAGCATAAAGAATGGATTGCGAGATCTCCCTTTGAAGCTTGAAAGAAATATTGCATAGGTTTATAATGAAAGAATCTAAAAACTTATCAAGAGTACCCTGAAATCTCACTATGTATGAGAGTTAAAAACATTATCCACGGATCTTCAGTGATGATGCTTTGGGGTCATCTACTGAAAGAGAGAACCTCAACTTTTCCAGCAACAGACATTCCTCAAAGACCAGTGCTTGCATGTAAACCCACACAGTGCACATATCAGACCATGAGAAACTTCCTGTTCTAACTGTTGATTTACTTTAACCATCTCTTCCTAAGATAAATATATAGCATATAATATGAATATGACTGTCTGTAGACATATATATATGTGTGTACAAGAAAAGAATGAAAGAAGAATGTCTTCTCCAAAATCCTCTGTAAGATAAAACTGAAAGTCTGCATGCAAAGGATGTCACTCAGTCTGTACTCTTGGGAAAATCTTGGCTATTTTTTATCTCTTGGATCCCTCATGCACTTGGATCCCTCATGCTTTTTTTATCTTTCAGCTTATATGTTAGAATTCCTCATTCTAGTCCTGCATTTCCATGCTCTTCTTTTATGTTGTAACCACTTGAGTTAATTTTTTTTTTTTGCACCCTCACCTGTGATTTGTATTAGATGTCTTTGAGGTTATCATGGTCTGGCCATTCTTCTCATGTTCTTCTTTCCATCACATAAATGGTTTCATAATCAGACTCAATCAACCTGTCTTGGAATGTAAGATCGCCTGATACGACGAACTGTAGAAGTTCCCCAGGCTAATATGGTATTGTACTCCTAACAGATCAAGAATCAAAACCTGTTTAAAGCAACAAAAAGAAGAGCATTTTCCCTTTATACTTCTAGAGGCCCGGGGGGAAGGGAGGGCATGGTAGTAAAGTATATTTGCTAAAATTGTAATTCATAAGCCATCCTGGCCGAGTTCATAAAAGGTAGCTTGTGTCAATAGAAACTGTGAATAATTTACTTTTCTGGAGAATTAACTCCAGTTACTGACTATCTTAATACTGTTAAACACTGTAGTCTGTGCTGACAGAGTTAACTGTGTTCTCTCAGTCATCATTTTGAAAAACAATTTTGACAGTAACCTGTAAAGAAAAAAGTCCTAATTTCATAAATCAATATGTCACCATACATATGTCATCAGTAGGCAAGACCAAGCGTTCTAGATGTGAAGGTATTTGGTCCAAAAGGCACTTCTGGGTTGGTAAGAAATGTCTTTTGAATACCTGTGTCATCAAATAGGACCAAGATAACTGATCTTGTGTCATGCCTTAAGAAGGCAAAAATAGTACCGAGTTGATGATGAGGTGAAAGATTTCTGGGAATATTCTGCAAGATACAGCACTGTTCAAAACTCTGCTCCTGATGTTAAATCACAAGGAGAAAAAGCAGAGCATGCTATGACTTCTAGGTTGAATAACAGTATGCTGTACTGACCAGAATCTAGAGGACAAAATGCAAGGTTTTGTAATTATGTAGGAAGACCATGATAGGAGTCTTAAAAGGAAAGGGTAGCAACCAGTGCTGGACATTTTATGGGTAAATGCATTGTAAGAATCCTAATGATGAGGGCAGCACAAATCTCTTTTTAAAAGGTAAGAGATCAAAGTGTAATTTGTCCTTGATAACAATTAGTACTCAATATTTCTTTCTTTTCTAATCTATGTCATGCTCATTATATGGACAACAGTAAGTCTAATAAGGCAGCAGAAGGGCAGGGCTATAATGGTAAAGATGTGTATAAAGTGGGGAATGTGCAGTGCAATCCTTTCCCTGGTAAATCTTCCAAGATACTAGACATTAAAAGTATCACAAAAATTAGTGAATTTCATTTTCTATCTCTGTATAGGTCACAACATGTTACCCGTCTTTTAAAGGAATCAAGAGGAAAAAAAGAGCAAAGGGCTTGCTATATCATGCAACAAACCTTGACAGAAATGAAAAATCTATACCTCTTGCATTCTTACATTCCTGTCCTCAACTAGGCTCATCCACTGGAAACTGAACTAAAATACCCAAGTCGTGTTTATGACATTAGTGGTCAATCATGGTCATTACTTTTTAGATATCTCACACGAGAAGTACTCTGTTATGATTAATTCTCTGAATCAACAGGTTGAAATCCATCCACATATTCTTGAACTTGGAAATTGTCTAGTCCTCCAGCAGATCACTGCTCCCCTTATCCTCGACATATAGTGGTAGTATGGAGAAGACCAGGAAGAATGATCAAAGGGATGTAACGGTTCCACAAAATATTCAGGATTGAGAAGGGATGTGGAAAAGAACTATAAAATCACTGTGAGGCAAGGGAGAGGTGTCAAGAACTCTCCCATCCCTCTCTCCACCCCCAGACAGTGAGGTTTCAGGTGATAAAGTCCCACCAAAGAAAAGGAAAATCTGTGGACTGCATAGTTAAGCAGTGGAACCCCTTGCTGCAGGATGCTGACAACACAAAAGGTGTAGGTGTAACATGGCAAACTGAAGGCAGAAAAATCCTGTGGAGGTTTGCTTTTATTTTTTCCAGAAAAATGGAACTCTCAACTCTAAGGTACTCTTAACTCTAACATTGCTTTTTCATCTATCATATGTGTGAAAGAAACATTGTAAGCTACAAATGAGTATTATTCTGCTAAAATCTCAGAATATATCTTGGTTGTTGAAGACAAAAACATATTGCTGTAAAAATATAGGTATATGTGCTTCTGCAAAGTCCTCTTGTTCATGTTGAATGAAAGACATGCTGCGAAATTGTGACAGTGTGAGCTCAAATCATGTAGGCTGATTTGGCTATCTGTGTTGTTCCGTCCTTGTCTAACTGGATAGGACTTCTGCAGTGCATGTTCACTAATGACAATGATGTGACTCTAGCAGTTTCTTGTTAGGGTGGCAAACTGAGGCATCGTGTTAACGTGCACCACTTTAAATCTTGAGAGTAGAGGCTGTGTCTTGAGCTAGCATGGGAGATGCTTAACCTGAGGGTGTTTTTTGAGCAGTGGGATAAGGCTGGGGAAAAAAATTACATCCCTACCAACAGCTAACACACCTGAGTTACCATAGCCTTCATCAAAATCTGTCTCTGTGGGGTGCTACCCCCAGCAGCTCTCTCTCCTAACTCTCTGCGATACTCTTCGTGCCTTGGGAATGGCAGTGTGACCGAGGGAATGGCAGCAAATGAATAAGCAGGTTTCTGAACACTGGGTGGAAAAAAGACAAGACACCCCTGTAAGTTTTCAATACCACTTCAAAACAGGGAAACCAAGACTGACATATGTAGTCAACCTGACAGTTTAAATGCACCCTGTATTTTTTGTGGGGATTAATATAACTACTTGTTATAATACAGCTTAATAAATATGAATGGTAGTGTTTTGTAAAGAGCAATAATTTATGTTTCTATATCCTACCTGTATCCAAATAGGAAAAATTACTTTTAGGGGTGGAGGTATATCTACAGAAAATCATAAACTAGCAAAAAAATATCAAGCATCCTGCAGCATTTAAAAATGCACACTTCCTATATTCCACGTGTGTTAATTTTATTTACATACATAATAGTCAAATGTTTTAAGACAAGTCACATCTGAGAAAAGCGATGCGCATCTTATTAAATCACCACATCAATTTACTATTTTACTACTGAGTGCATTTCATATTAAAATGTCTGTGTCTGTATTAGCCCTAAGTTTGTTGTAGTCTCCACACTTAGTTCTTCAAAAGTGCAGGTTTTAATAGCAATAACTTCTTTAAAAGATCTGGGAAATTAATTGTGGAGCCAGTTCCTGCAAGGATTACAGAAAATGGTTGTCTGAAGGATAAATTTTTGCTTAAAGTCTCTTCAGGTCAGCCACTTATCTACTAGTCACAGTCTGCCAAATGTCTTACTATTTTTAAATCAGGGAGTAGATAATAACTTAAAAGCCTCAGCCAAAACAAATTCTTTGAAAAGGTCTTATGAAATCATTTCTCCTTCCAAATCCATAAAAATTGCCTCAGACTCCTTATCAATAGAAAGGCTTAAAGAGGGTGCAGAAGTTGTTGAATTATGATGTGCTTGTTTTAATGAAATTCCACTCCTGCTGGGATGTTCCCTGCAGATTTTCCATATTTCAGCATGGGAAAGGTTTGATGCTTTCCTGCCAGTGCCAAGAGTTAATTGAAAACATTTCAGGATAAATTCAGCTTGGGGGCCAACGTTCCCATTCCTTCATTATTCTTAACAATAATAGAGGACTAATACAATTATTAATAGGCATGTTGTAGCCTCTTAAAGTGGCAGTGTGTTTCTGAAACCATGTCTTTCACATTCTTTTTCTTAAGCAAATCTTAAACAAATGGAGAACAGGAATCTTGGGAGAAAGCCTGGAGAGTATACTATATCACTTTTTCACCACAGTGACTATTCGTTGTTACAGATAATAGTTAAATAGGTAGTTAGGTAAATAGGTAGGTAAATTTTTTAAAAAAAAAAAGAAAAAAAAATCATTCATCTAGAACAGAATTTCCTGAAGGTTCTTATGTTTAAAACATCGGCTTTGGTGTGATATTATATTATTTTCTTTGAAGGTATGTATAGCATTAGAGCTTTTCAAGGAAATTCAGAAAAGTGAAATGCAGTTTAGTTTTGAAATCACATATCCTTCTTAGGATTTACATTTTCAGTATAATGCATCTGAAATAGTATTTGGGATCATTTTTCCAGAATATATTAGATTGTCTTGCTGGCACAGGGCTCCTTACATTTTATCTCCCAGGGTAAACAATTTGTGTTATAACCTTGCAGAAAATAATATTTTAATTTTCATTAGTTTTCTTCTGACTTAGGGTTTTGACACACTAAGTGCAGTTTTGTCATTATTTGCATACTTACATGTAACTTACATGTTGAAATTTGTAAAAGTTGTAAATAGTTAGGGAAACATTTCAAAAATAAAGTCAGTTTCCACTAACTTCTTATCATCATTGAGAATCAGGGAATCAAGATGAAAGGTTTACCATTATTCTCTCAAAGTTTTAGGCAAAGTTCTGAACACTACTCCGCCCAAAAACAGAAACCGCAAAATATAAAGCAGCTCTAATTATTCACAGAACTATTTTGCCAAAAAGCTCACCCACAGAAGACTTCCAAACAAATGGAAGTTAAAGGATTCCTACAGACTACCATGAGTCAAGGACTACACCAATATGGATTGGTGTAATTTTAAAGCCTGTATCTGACTTACTACAGTTATTCCTGCTTCATAAAAGAAGTACGGCTGGCAAAAATATATGACTAGGTGCCTCTCCATTTTGGCAGCAGACATGATTTAGAACTGCCCTTGTGTAGAAGACTCTGCAGACAGAACTGAGGTGTTTTCACCAGCTTTCTGCATCCTGTTCTAATCTCCTCACACAGCAGGGCAGGAGGGGAGAAAGGGGTTAAGCCTGGAACGTGTTTCCAAGCAGCATTTCTCAGCTGATGCAGAATCCCATAAGACAACTGAAAGGCAGGTGTAGTTTAAAACAGGTTTTGTACCCTGGTATGAGGGTAGGGTCATGGTAGAATCAGGTCCAATGATAGGGACAATTCCTGCCATAGCTGTCCCTAGGGAAAACAGGTATATCTGATGAGTCAGAGCCAGTGACATACAAGTATCTCCCTTGATTTGCAGAGAAGAACACTGAGACCATGCTGGGCTTTAAATCTGTGCAGGCAGACCATCATCACAAAATGTTTTCACTTGTTATCACAACTTTTCCTACCAAACTGATAAAATCAAAGTTGCTCCCATGAATATCAAAATAGACAGACTTTAGCTAGCTTGTGCATGCAGCTTATGGGACAGGATGCTTTTTAATAGTGAGGAAGTACTCAACTGCTTCAGCTTGCTCACTGCACAGAGAACTTGGCAAAACAGAAAATATTCTGAGTGAAGTGTTCCCAATGAGCTCTGAAAAAAGTCTGAATGATTTCTGAGTATGATGGCAAGGATTATATTCAGACTCGACACACAGTATATTCTAAAATTTAGCCTAATATTACCAAAAATTAAGCTACTCAAGGTTTGTTCTGCCTAAAAGGGAAAAGGTTTCACCATTCCACAGATTTCCTTATTTTTTTTTATCTGCTCCTTTTCCAAACACACCTTCACCACTCTAACAATAGCCTTTGCACAGTAACGTATTCTTCAATGCTTCCAGGCACTCAGCTTTACTCACCTCAGTAGGTTTTTGGCCAACTCTCTAAACTAGAACTGGCCAAACCCACGTTTTTGTTGCCTGTTGATTCACATAACCCTGTGTCTTCTCAGTCACCATTTATCTGACTTAGTACTCTTTCACTTCAGGTACAGAAACAAAGCTATAGGTTAAATATTGACATCTGCTACACTATTGCAAACTCAGCCTTCTTCTAATGGGACTAAAGGATTTGGAACTATGCAAACAAAACTCTACATCATAAAAAAGTAAGATGTTTTGGACAAATGTTCATTCAGTCCTTCCTCTACAATTCTTACACTTATATTGTATTCACTTCCATGGCCTCAGTTCCTGAGGTGCAAAGAACAAGACAAGTGTCTATACTTGACTTCCCCTTGTCCATCAGACTAATTTTCAAGCACCTGGTATGCACCTAAATAAGTGTATACCATACAAAACATATAGTATACAAAAAGAAAAGTAAGATAGTATAAGAATGTCTTTGGACTGCTACTTTACTTCCTGCTATACCCACTTTTACACAATATCCAAGATGTGTTAATGAGTTTAGAATGACAGTGTAACTCTGGAGAAGAGATAATGTGGAGACCATCACTACTGAGTAGTTTTTCTGATGGCACTTTCTTTCACACTATCTAAAAAACATTTTGTGACCTCCTATGCCACAATGTCACAGAACTTCAGAAGACAGGCATATATCCTGGTGGAGAAGTTTCCAGATTTAGGGATCATCATGTTAAAGCCACAAAGATCATACCTGCAATAGCATTTACTCAATTGATACCACTGGTTGAATTAGAGGAAGGCTTAGCGTAAATGCCAGTGGATGGTAGAAAACAGTAGTGCTTGTATTTATTTTGTTCAAATCGTCTAACCTTATACATTTTTTAAACAATGAAAACTACTGCAACCCCAATACACAATCACACCATAAAGCAGTAGGTGATTGCATTGTTTTAGCAAAAGACGTTATGTACAGGTGCGGCTTGATTCCTGTGTTAGGAAAGGACATGTAATAAACTATGTCTATTTCCATGAGGATGTGTGTTTTGTGACTACACACAAAGCATTCTAATTTCTCAGATAGCGCTATGTTAAAAATACAGTGACCACACTGTCTATATTTCTATGTAGACACAGTTGTGAGAGAAGACTTCATTGTGATGTATTTCTACTGTTTTCAGGCAGTCAAGATAGTGTGGTGGTGATGAGTGATAAAGACATGTTTATAAACAAGTGTTTCTCTCTTGGAGAGAAAAGAGAGGACCCCTCTGTACTTTCAGTTTCCACCAAATTCTTTCCCCAGTCCTGTCCTTCCTTCCCTTCTCGAATCAAACTAACCATTTTCCAATTCATAAATCTTATTATCAGACAGACACTTCCCTTTTCCTCACTATATTCTCTAACATTCCATTGCTTCCCTCGTACTGTATTTCCTCTCTCTCATCCCCAGATCCTGAACCAAATTATATATTTTAGTCTCTCTTCTCCACCTAAGCTTCCATTGAGCCTTCTTGACTGTTTTCCACCCTCTCTGGCCTTGTGGGCATCTGTAACACCTATTTCTTCTCCCCAGCTTCCCACTTTCATCCAAGTTTACATGTGTATTGCTGAGCCTGACCTCACTCTAGATATACCCAAAAAGCATCTTGGATTTCCTAGTGTCATGTTAACATTAAGATCACATAATTATAGAAAGTTATTTAGATAGGACCTCTGGAGAAGGTATACTCCCACCTTCTGCCAGAAGCTGCATTCCAGCCAGCATCAGAAAAAATAACCTGTGGCTCTTGCTAGCCAAGTCTTGAAAACCTCTAAGGATGTGGGTACTGCAGTTTTTCTGGGAAACCTGCCTGAGTGCTGCTCTACCACTCCTGGCAAAGCTCCTCCTAATGCTCAGTCTGAACCTTCCAGCCACAGTTTGTACCTACTGCACCTTCTAACACTACCAATAATCTGGCCTTATAGTCCCCATCCAGTCGTTACAGGCTCCAACCAGATTACTAGTAGTTGCTTCTCAGCCAGAGTGAAGTTCCACTCCTTCATATTTCCTTCATTGTTCACGAACTCTAGCTGTTCCGGTAGCCTTCCTCAAGCCCCTCAGCTTGAGGAAGCTTCCTCAGTATACTTCCTGAGCTTGAGAAAGGAGCTGTCACAAAACTGGACACAATGTTTCAGGCACAGTGTCATCAATACCAAGAGCATGAGGATGAAAAGTTCCTTAACCAGCTTCTGGCGATAGGAAAAAAAATCCTCTCCAGAGCTGAATATTCATCTCACTTCCACACCTCTGTTCCTTTTCTGGCCCTACTGACATCACTAAAGCCAGTTACCTTTCTTTTCCCTCTTTTGTAACTTTCAGCCTGTGTCTTAACTACATCTTGATAATGTTTTGCAGCTTCTTTCTCTTTATTACCAAGTAGACTGTTCATTCTCCAAGCCTTCTCTAGAGATGGGTATCTCCTTTCCTGATCATTTCTTCATCTCACACACTTGAAATATCACTTTTGAAAGGGGAGCTCTCTTTACACGACCACACCTTTGCTCCGTATCACTTCATTAATGTATTTCTAGGTTGCCTACATCCCACACTTCACCTTCTGACCCATCGTACTAGAACTTTGTCTTATTTCTTTATTCCATGGTGCTCCTCCTTCCCCTACCTGATGTATGTCCAAGCTACAGTATTAACATTATTGTGTATTTACAAAAATGTCTCTTTGTGCACATTCACTTTTTACCATGACATCCACTTTGCTCATAATTAATTCACGAAAAGAACTTTTTAAGAAAGAGAGGAGTTTTGTAAGTGACTATTTTGATTTTGGGCACCAAGTACTAATCATTAGCAGTAGCTGCCTAAATCATCTCTCTTTATTGTTTTATTTTTATTCCTTTCAGTTACATTTCCACTGCTGAGTTTTGGAGGTAACTATCCAAAATATCAGCTGAAAGCTTCCTCAGAAAGCAAATCTTTCCCACATCCTTCCCTGCAGTTCCTCTTTAAGAGGTGTCAGCATGGCTGAGAGAATGAAGTGGCTCCACATTGTTTGCCTGAACTATTATGTGTTTAACATTTCCATAACAAAAGTGCCACTCGACTTCTCCCCGATTAATGCAGCTCGAGGGCTCTTGTCCTCTTTTAATAAAACATTGTTGAAATCATTTATTTTAGAGCCCCTGGTTACTAGTGGGAGAATGACCATCTTTGTGCCAAAATATAGTGTATACAGTCCACTATTTTGTAGTAGATCATTCTGTTATTTAAGAAATTGATTAAATGGATGTCTTGGAAAGTATTTATGCTAATAGTGCATTACTTATGTCATTCAGACAGTCAATGTGAACCTTTTCAACTGTCTACCACAGCCAATGCCTCAAGTAAAATACAGTAACTTTCAACTTTACTGCTTGCAAAACTGTATCACACATCACCTCACAGAGAAGCACTGCACTTTCCATTTGAAAATGTTTTCTGTTGCAAGACTACCCACTTTCCCTGAAGACTTGCAATGGGTATGTCATGACAGGCAGTGTGGGAGTTTGTGACGTTATTACTGCGGACAAAACCAAAATCGATTGAAGGTCTGAATTTGTTTTAATGACATTGAAGATTCAATGACACTCAGTCACTAAAGTACTGTTTTCCATGACTCAGCTGGTGAAGAGTTTGTGTTCCACTGCTTTCTACACATGCACCTTGCTTATTCTGGAGTTCCTCTCAGCCTCCTCCAGTGTACTCAAAAGGAAAATAAACCAAACCAAAAAGCAAGTACTGGCTTTGCAGTGCATTTAGGTGGAATTTCTTGTTCCACACCTGCAAAGCTGTCTGCAACCAGGTCTACAGGCCCACCACAGACATGTGCTACACATAGGGTGCCTGCAGTGAGCGATCTGGTACACTAACAGTTCTTGGGAGGAGCAGCAAGAAGATTGTAACTAAAATCCATCATGCTTTCCAGTGTGACCATGAAGGACTTGGTCAAAGCAAAGCTTTGCTTTCCCTCAGCGTAAGGCTTCGTTTCATAACAATTTTGAAAGTTATGTATGCCTGCCTATATACATTGGTGTCTATTGTTAAAAATAAACAGAGACCTTATGTTATGTCCATTGTGATGGCGTACAAAAGCCTTGCTGTGCGCTTGGGTGATCAGTGAAGCTTGAATCTCCCTCTATTTACTGTATGGTCACTGTCAGTTCAATGAACTGCCTCCTTGTTCTCCACCATTGTCCCACACTCCCTTAAACATTTGTCACTGAAGTGCCTCCAAAGAAAGACAAATAAACTGTCACCAAGAATTCAAACCTGGTAACTGGGAACGAAAAGGGAGCAGAACCTACTGGATTATTTTACATGGAATGGTGGAAAGTTCCGTCTTCCCCTAGAAGAGACTGCCTGGACAGGACCTCAGCAAGGAGCACTTTCAAACATTCAGACGAATGACAGAACTTCCTTTCCTGCAGAAAATATCTCTCTGTCAGGGAACGCAAAGTCTTTTCCTCAATTAAGGCTGTCCTTGCCACGTCCCCTGACATTTCAGGAATTTCCATTTGTCTCAAAATTGAGCAAAGGAAGTACAAATTTGATGGACATCAACATCTGCACAGACTTTGTAGGCTGGGATGCCAGTATACCAATACTGGAAGCCATCCAGGAAATATTGCTTACAACACAACAAAACCCACAGATTTATCTCCTTATGGGGAGGAGTTCACAGGACAGAATTAGTTCAGCTGTATTTATTGTACAATCATTTAAATTAAAACATTCCACTTTCTGTAGGGAAGGAACGACACAGATGAGTCCTCCTTGCCTAGTGGTGCTCATTGTTGATTTATTCCAGGCAGATGCTTTGGATAGGAGCCCACAAAATCAAGTTGAACTTACTGTAGCAGTTAATTATCAGTCCTTTTCTGGTGATACCTTTACTCCTAAGTGAAGAAAAACAAAGGCTTTTAGCTGGGACTTAATTTTTCATCAACAATGAGTTAAATAGTCCTTGTGGGTGCTAACTGTTGGCAAACTACAAGTACGCTCCTCAGCATGTCCTGAAGAACTGGAGAAAATATCTAAGAACATCCACTGCACAACTGTGAACTCGGCACTTTATTGGTAAATAAAGGTGGTTCTGTTTACAAGTCTCACCCAACTACTCTGTCCTCCTCCTGATGAGACAACGTTTCCAGCTTTGTTTTAGCAATAATCTTACTCAACTGTTTGGATGACTTTTAAAAAATGAGGTTCAGGTCGTAGCTTCATACCATAACTACATACTTATTTGGTGTAACAAAAATTTGGGGTTTCTGTGTGTCCATGTGTGCCTATGTGCATTTATCACTGGGGACAACCTAATCGAACTCACACCCTAAAGAAATAATAAAATAATCCGTTGTTGAAAACACTAATCCAGAAGCAAGGATTTCTAATTGTTTTGATTTACTCAACAGACAGATGTGGATTTGCCCTCTGTCATGATCTAGTAAGATGAAAAAGACACTTATCTTGCTAATCTGTTGTCCCCTCAATCAGTTTATTTGTGGTAGCTTTTAAACTTCTGACTCACTTCCAACCACAGTATTTAAAATGAAAAGCTTTAAATAAACACCATGAATAGAAGATATTTAAACTCCGCCCCCCCTTTTCTTCTTCTTTTTTTTTTTTTTTTTTCTTGTGAGTGCCTAGCTTGACGCAGTCTAAACTCAAATCCCCAGAGTACTGAGCCCTCTCTTTTGTGTTAATGTTTATAAGATTTTCCAATGCTGGAGTTTATTCCTACTGCAAACATTTCTATTTACAAGGTCAAGTGTATCAGCACTCGACACAGCTTAAGAGTGTAATTATTTATCTAAGGGCGTTTGAGTGTAGATCAGTAGCTCTGGCAGCAAACCAAACTTCAGCACGATGCAAAGCAACTTCCTAGAACAATATTAAAAGATCTAGTGAATGCTGATCCCTCCACTGTGTTTACTTTCGCACTCTTCTTTGTGAGAGAAGGCAGGCCAATGCAGGGTAAACTTCAATGCATTTCATTGCACACCCCACTCTGCCATGTGTGTGCCACGGCGTGCACACGCATCCTTATTTGAAACTCTTGCCACCACTTCTCACCATTCACTCGATTACATGTCTAGGAGCATTCCTAAGAGTGTCAGAGCAACATGTCTCCACTTCAGGAAGAAAGCACAGTGAACTAGTAATTCCACATCCATACAGAAGCAGTGTCCTTGAATTGCTTTACTCTCTTCAGGCCCTGACGAGTTACCATGCCAACGCATTATAAAATCAACCACTCTTTTAAAGTAGTACTTTCAAAGCTGTATTTACTTCTTGCATGTAATTATTCATTAAAGTAAGAATAGCAGTAAGAATAGCAGTAATTTACATCTATGTAAAGCATTACAGGCAGGCAGAGATTTTGTGTTTGTTGATTGTTTTTGGTCTGTTATTCTGTGGTTCACTCCACCTCCCTCCCCCCTTCCAACCTCGGGTGCTGAGAGTTCAAGTGTCCCTAGAAAACAATTTCACCACATCCATTATTTAAAGCTCTTTCTTTACTAATTTAAACGTTTAGAGAGTACAAAAAGCCATACATATTTAAAACACGGGCCATTCTTACACTTTCTATAAAAAAAATACAGGGTTTAAGGCAGCTCAGAAATGCTTTTATACAATTCTACAAAGTTCATAAAGTCTCTCCAAATAAGAAAGTTAACTTCCAATCTATAAAATACACTGTACAGTTGATGTGCTAGAAAATACTTCATTGAATTACTGTCGCTGATATCCCCTTAAACATGAAATATGTACCTTTCCACAAATGAACAGCAAATGCAATTATCTGGCAGATAGGATGTGGATTTAAAACTTTTAATTTTTTTTTTAAATAAATTATCCCCAAAGCATATGATTTATAAAATTCTATATACAAAGAAGAACGACTGGTAACAAATCCCAGTTTTAAATACATTTTTCATATAAGATTTACCAGAGGTCAGCACCCTGATACGATGAGAGGCAATATAACTTTTCAGGATATTTGTACATACACGTTGTCGAGTTTAAAAGTGTCTTTCAAAGATGGCAGTGCAGAGCTCTTTTTTTTTAAAAAAAAAAAAAAAAAAAAAAAGAAAAGAAAAAGAAACAAAAAGTTGCATTGTTTGGTATAATGAAGAACTGATAAAAAATAAAAAATCTGGGTTTTTTTTTTTTTTTTTTTTACGTCCCTAGGTTAAAGGGGAGAAGCTGCTGGCAGGCACGCTTTTGTTAGAGGGAAGATGCGTGTACAAGAGGAAGCCCTGTAAGGCACAGGATTTGTTCGGTGGGCTAGTTCCTTAAATCCTTAAGGGGCGGCGGAGGCTCCGCGGGCGGGAACCGGATCGTGGGCTAACCAGTGAGGGAACAGCTTTGGCAGCAAGTCCGGGCGGCTTCCCCCTTCCTAACCTTCATGTCAGAGCGGTTAAAAAGAAAATACAAAGCAACAAAACAAAACAAAACAAGGGAGAGGGCAGGAGCGTGGGGCGAGGCGCGGGCGCTAGGGCAGCGCGGCCTGCAGCAGCAGCAGCGGCAGCATCAGCGGCAGCAGCTCCGCCATGGCGGCGGCGGCCGAGGGTCGGCCCGCCCCGTCCCCCTGCGCGGGGAAGCCGGGCTCGGCGCCCGCGTCGTCCTCCGCGTCGTCCCTCCCCCTGTGTGCCGGCTCCTCCTCGTAGTCCTCGTCGTAGTACTCCTCGGCGCCGCCGTCCGAGCCGCCGCTGCTGCCGGCGCCGTTGCCGCCCGCGTCGGCGCCGAAGCAGAGGCGGGCCATGTTCTCCTTGACCGACTCGCAGATGGGCCGCTCCAGCCCGTCGCAGACGCAGTCGTTGAGCAGCACGGCCTTGGGCACGGCCAGCATGTCCTCGATGACCGCGCGGCACTCGGGCGTGCAGCGCAGCCCGTTGAACAGCTTCCCGCAGTAGGTCATGTAGCGGCCGAGGGCCAGGCTGCAGCGGCTGTCCCAGTCGCAGCGCCGCCGCGCCTCGGTGCAGCCCATGACGCCGGGGCCGCCCCCCGCGCCGCCGGGGCCCGGGCCGGGCGCGGGGCTGCTGGTGCGGGGCAGGCAGGGCTCGATGGCGCGCTTGGTGGCGCGGCAGTTCTCGTCCTGCGCGCAGTCGCAGTCCTCGAGCGGCGGCCCGCGCCGGGTGTGGTTGAGCTGGATGAGCGCCGCGATGCAGTGGCTGGGGCACCGCCGCCTGGAGGAGGCGGCCGCGCCTGCAGCGCCCGCGGCGCCCGCCGCCCCGTCGCCGCGCTGCAGGAGCACCGGGGCGCACGCCTCGGCGTACTGGTTGTAAGCGTAGCTGCACTCGGGCTCCCCCTGACACTGCAGCACCGCCTGCCAGCAGATCAGCCGCCGGCCCTGCGAGCCCCGCGGCGGGCACAGCGCGCCCAGCGCCGCCGCCACACACAGCCAGGCGCCCGCCCGAGACATCGCGGGCGGCGGCCGCGCGCGGGGAGACGGCGTCGAGGAGGAGGAGGAGGAGGAGAAGGAGCTGCCGCCCGCGGAAAAGTTTGCCAAACTCCCGCCGGCCGTGCGCATGGGGTCTCCCCGCGTCAATCCATCCCCGCCGGGGCCGCGGGGCCAGGCAGGCGCCGTCCCGTGCGCCGCGCCCGCTGCTCCCGGCCGGGCGAGGCGAGGCGAGGCGGCGGAAGCGCCCGGGGAGGCCGGACGATCAGTGCCCGCGGGGGCTCGGCCGAGATCGGCTTCGGAGCGCGCTCGGGGGCTCGCGGGCTGCGCCGGGAGAGCTCATGGTGCCGTCCTGGTCCTCACGCAGTTCCCTTCCTCTCTCTCTCTCTCTCTCTCCCTCTTGTTTGGCACGAAATAAATGCCCGGCTGCTGCTGCTGCTGCCGCCGCCGCCTCCTCGGGAGCTTTTAACTCTCCGCTCGCAGCATCTCCACGCGTGCCAGCCGCTCCGATCCCATTCCCGGTACCGGCTCCTCTCGCTCCCTTGTCGGTTCGGGTTGCGCTTTCGGGCGGCGGCGGCGACCAGAAGTCTCTCTCCCCCGCTGGTACGAAGATGAGCACCAGGAAAGAGGAGGCAGCCTCCGGCGTCTCTTTCTCTGGGCGACCGATGCCGCTTCTGTTGTCAACAAGCTCCGCAAGCCGCTCTGCGGATCCGTCTCTGGATCTTTTTTTCTTCGCGAGGCTTTAAATACAAAAGTGCCCTCCGAGCAGCGGCAACGTGCTCTGATTAGATCTCATTATGCATGCATGGAAAAGCAAACAAACAAAAAAAATTAGCGACGCTTCTTCTTTTACACATCCCCCCAGCCTGCGCTCTCTCGCTCTCTTTCTCCTTTTCTCCACTTTTTTCTCCCTTCGCTCGGCCCCCTTTCCCTGCCTCACCACTTCCCATTGGTCCAGCCCGTTGAAACTTCCCCCCCCCCCCATCCGTCTTTACGATCCGCTGGAGGGAGGGAGGGAAGCGGGAGGCTGAGGGGGGGGGGGGGGGGGGGGCGGCTGGAGGGCAGCTCACATTCAAAGCTTGAAAGGAAAGGCTTAAGGAGAGTGACAGCCCCCCGGAGGAGCCCCTCCTCCCGTTAAGGCGGCTCGGGAGGGACCGGCCGCGGGGATCCTCGCGCTGCTAGTGCGGGATTGCGGCTCCTCCGGGTCCCGCTCCTCACAGCAAGAGCCAGGGTGGAAAAAAGGGTATCTAACCTGAGTGATGTGTGCACCCAAACTTACCGCTGTGAGGGCAGAGCTGCTTTCCGAAAGGTAGGGCGGTCAGGGGCCGACTTCGTGCTCACTGACACTTTCTCAGGAGGAGAGCAAAGCTAACTCTGCTGAGTGGGGGGTACTGCGACCCTGTTAAGCGCTGGCTTTGCTGCGCCTTCAGTGTTACCGCTTGCTTTCCACTTAGCGCATCCCCCGTCAGGTTTAAACTCATCCAGCTCATCTTCTCCCCTGAGATTTTTTGCGGAGGAGTTTAAGACGCTGACCTACGAGGATGCCCGTTGACAGAAATACGGTAGATCTCAGTTTAGTTGTTTGATTCTTGATATTAAGATCTACCAACTAGTAAAAAGTTGCTAAGAACTGTTAGTGGAGAGGATGAAATGTGTTTTCATTGGAAGCAAAATACCTTGCTAGCGCCCTACTTTCCTCTTACTCTGTCCGTTTGCATTATTTTGCTTATGAGGAAGCAAACACCAAAAAATATAAATATTAAGGCAGAAGGAGAGAAGCACAGCAAAATAAGTAGTGATGCATTTACCCATTGCCTTTAGTTTCAGTGCTACCTTAATTCCAGAGCAGAATCGTCTCCAACCACAAGGGACATCGGTATCTGCTGCCTGTCAAAACTGGCGGTTTTTTCCATCCTGAGACTATCAACAACATCTGTCACAAAAATTAGAGCTAAATCTGTTTTCCAGAAACTGGAGGATCCTGGGGTCCTATGCAGCGCGGACTGAGTCTGTCTGAAAGTGCGTGCAAGGTGGAATGGCGAGATGGTGTGGCTGGGGGTCAGTGTGATTGATGTGTTGGGAAGCATTCATATGGATTTGGTCCATTGTCGTCAGTTTTACAAGCTGCTTGTGTTTCTCCCTTAGTACAGGTTTGCGTCTCCTGGTGCCAAGATTATGTTTCTTTATGTTTTTAAATCCACGAAAACTGTATTCGCTTTCATCCACCTATTTTAGAGTTTGGGCTTTTGTTTGTTTGTTTGTTTCTTATTTAATAGTGTTATTAAAAACACCAGATGCCATTGAGGCAGGGTGCAGTAAATAGTCATTTCTCTCTGCACTGGGCTCATGGAGTCGTTGCTTTGCAGCTCTATCGACAGTAACGTTGTTACCAATGGAAATCTGCTAGTTTAGGGTGAGCGAGTTGGAGAGAACCTTGCAGGTCCGGCGTGAAGTGCTGCCCTGCTGCGAGATTGCTAGGGAAACCAGTCCACATTGGAGCAACCGGAGAGCAGGGAGCCCGGGGGATGAGTTTTGCCCCCTCCCAGCTCCTGCCTTCATCTGCAAAATACATCCAGCTCGGCTATCGTTCATTTCTGGAGCAGAAAGCAGTCTGTTTGCTTTGTGATGAATGGCCGCAACTGAACTTCAGACCTCCCAGGAGGGGGAGTAGAGGAGCCTTCACTGCCGGCTTCATCCTTGCCTGGCTGGGAAGAGGATGCTGAGATGCTGCCTGAGCAAGAGGAGGATGAACGCACGGTCCCACTAGTGCCAACAGGCTTCCCTGGCTGGGGACAGTGTTGATTTTGCCTGCTGCGCTGAAAGGCAGGGCATGACATGAAGCATTGCATCATGCATAAGCAGATATTTTCGTGTAATGCCTTTTAGTTCAAGAAAGAGCTTCCCCTACAGTAGTAATAATAATGATGATAATTATTAATAATAATGATTATTAATAATATGATGATGACAATAATAATGGAAATGTTGGCTTCAAAAGTCTGGAATTTGGGATTTTCTTTGGCATCGTACAACTGACAAAAATTGTAACAGAAAATAGCTGGGCTCTTCACTTTCCATGGCTTTTGGCAGTATCGAGTATGATCATCTATGTCCAGGATTATATAATCTCTGTCAATAAATTGATTTCTTGAATTTATTTAAAACGTACCAGTATGTCTTTATTTAACAAATGTTTGGATTCTGTCTGTATTCATAAGTACCATTTTGGGTAAAGACTTCAGGGCCCATGGTGCTCTGTTGGAGACAGGAAATCTTCTTGCGTGGAACTAATCCTAGGGAAATAAATTTGGCCCCTCTTCTTTGATGCAGGTTTTCTAACAACAGAGATGGTATTGTCAAATTTAACTTTCCAGTTTTCGCTGTAACAGTAATGAGGGAGGGAACTATTGCTCTTTTTCACTTAGTACCATAAAGGAAAATTCATCCCATGACTGGACAGTAAAATAAAATCTGATAGCTTTCTGATTTCCTGCATTTGCTATATTTTATGCTTGCCGTACTTTCCTGTCTTAGCAATTAATTTTGTTCTTTACACCAGCTCTCCAAATTATTATGGTCTAGGAGTCTTCCATCAATAGGGATTGTTTTGACAGCCAGAAAAGCCAGTAGGTATGTGATCCGTATTTACTGGAAAGACTCCTGAGCTCCTTTTTGTTTGATCCTGATGTCTTTTCCCCTTTTTTATTTCTCACCCACTCTTACTGGATCTCCTTTCCAACTCATGCTTCCTTTAATACTTTCTTACATTGTGTTTAGAAAATAAGAAAATCTGATACACACAGAACCAGTACACATTAAAATGTAGCGGTTTGCATTCAGATGTAATTAAAAATATATGGCCTATATATGTGGTTAATTCCTCTCAAGTGATTTCTAAGGACATTTCTTTTATTGAATTATGTTGGGTTTTTTCTACATTTCAAGAGATTTACAACTGCTATTAAAAATGTCTGGCAGGAGTCCTGTGAATTAATTAGCTGGTAAAATTTAGTTTGTACATCCAATAACTTCTTAATATGTGCCTAATGGAGATTCACAGTGAGAGAGCAATTTTTCTTCCTGAAGAAGGGATTAAATTATCTACTAATGGAGGATTTCACCTGTCAGTGAAAGGTAGCTTTGTACCAAACTCCGACAAGCACCTCGGCATTACAGTGCGTGGAGCTCGTAGGAGGCAGTAAAAGTCCTGCTTGTACACGGACATTCATCCTGTAGAAGTGGCCCAGTAAGGTGCCACTCACGTTAACCTCTGCAGATGACTGAACATGGACACGTGCATACTACTGGCCTCTTGTATTTGATGTAGCCTCAGAGACCAATAAATAATAACTTCTGCACTCTAAAGTTGCAAAAGAAAAACTGGGGAAGGCAGTGGGATGTGAATGTAGTGTATTCCCAAGTAGTATCTGTTTCAATGGAGAAGTAAGGGCAGGTGAAGGCATCTAAATTAGGTTCTTGCTCCACATCTGAAATAGTTTGTCTTTTTATTGACTATGCGGGGCTGTTTGGCAGCCTAGTGTGTTAAGTTAGTCACCTAAACTAGGTGCCAACGCTCCCCAAAATAATAGTTTATTCACTAGCACACGTAGGGCTTTCCAGTGTGACCATCCTCCCCCCGCCTCTTGCTTTAGTCAGAAAGTGAAATAATGAAGAGGGAGAATAGTCGGTAATTGTATCAATCAAGTCTCATCCATTCAGTTGAATCTCTCAGCTGATGAAACTAGGTTATCTTTGCCCACCTTGTGAACACTATCGAGGGCATTCAACACCCGGTCTTCAGGCCAGTTATTGTGATTGATTCACCTATATGTAATCTAGAATTGACCCTCCTGGAACAGGTTGCACCTGCCCACTTGCTTGCCTGTCAGCCTGTGGCTCCTGGTGACACCCTGTCACCCTTTTTCCACTCAATGCGTGCTGCAGGCTGCCAGTATGATTTACTTATAGCGTGGTTTCTCTTGGACCTGCTTCAACAAATGTATGTTACCACTGTGCTGAGGGCTCCAGAGCTGGACACAGCAGTCCAGGTGGGGTCTCACCAGAGCAGAGTAGAGGAGCAAAATAAACTAATATGTATGCTGGATGGAATTTGAGTGACTCAATCAGTAAGCAACTGACTGTACTAAAGTCTCTGAGGTTTTATGGGAGCAGAGAGTAAAAAGAAGTGCAGACAATTTGTCTTATTACAGGAAGGGGATAGACATAAAGAAAACATAGGTCTGTTTGGAAGAGCTGGGAGGCAGGATATAGTTACTATTAACTAATTATTATTAATTATTATTATTAATTTTGGATTATTAATGAGTTGGGTCCTGCAAATATGGTGTTGTAATGGTTAACTGCATAAATAGAATCATAGAATGGTGTAGGGTGAAAGTGGCCTTTAAAGATTATCTATTCCAATCCCCTGCAGTGAACAGGGGCACATTCAACTAGAACAGGTTTCTCAAATCCCTACCCAGTGCAACCTTGAGTATTTCCAGGGATCGGAAGCATTTAGAACCTCTCTGGGCAACTTGTTCCTATGTTTCATCATCCTCATAAAAAAAAAAAATTCTTCCTTTTATTTAGTTTGAATCTACGCTCTTTCAGTTTAAAACCAATACCACTTGTCCTATCCCAGCAGGCCCTACAAAAAAGTCTACCCCTATCTTTCTTATAAGCCCCCTTTAAGTACTGGAAGGCCACAATAAGGTCTCCCCGAAGCCTTCTCTGCTTCAGGCAGAACAACTGCAACTTTCTCAGCCTTTTTTCATGGGAGACATAATCCATCCCTCTGATCTTTTTCGTGGCCCTCCTCTTGGACCTGCTCCAACAGATCTATGTCGTCCCTGTGCTGAGGGCTCCAGCGCTGGACACTGTAGTCCAGGTGGGGTCTCAACAGAGCAGAGTAAAAGAGCAGAATCATCTCTCTCAGCATGCTGGCCACAGTGCTTTTGATGCAGCCCATTGATGTGCTGTGAGTGTATATTGCTGGCTCTTGCCAGCTTTTCATCCACCAATATCCCAAGTCCTCTTCCACAGGGCTGCTCTAGCCTGTGTTGATACCAGAGGGTGCCCTGACGCATGTGAGGACTTTGTGTTTGACCTTATGGAACCTCATGAAGTTCACAGAGGCCCACTTCTCAAAATTGTTCACATCCCTCTGGATGACAACCCATCGCTCAGGTGTGTTAATTGCCCACTCAGCTTGGTATCATCTGTGAACTTGCTGAGAGTGCACTCGTTCCCACTGTCTTTGTCATTGATTAAAGTATTAAACAGTGCTGGTCCCAATGCAGATCCCTGAGGGATACCACTTTTCACTGGTCTCCATCTGAACATTGTGCTGTCAACCACTACTCTCTAGATGCAATTATCCAGACAATCCTTATTCACTGTATAGTGCACCCATCAAATCTGTATCTCTCCATTTCAGAGAGAAGTATGTTGTCAGGGACTGTGTTTTAGACCTCACAGAAGCCTGGACAGACAACATTCATACCTTTTCCCTTGTCCCTGGGTGTAGTCAGTCCACCATAGGAAGACACTAGGTTGGTCAGGCAGGACTTGCCCTTGCTGAAGGCATGCTGGCATGCTGAATCTCCTCCCTGTCCTCCATGAGCCGTGGTGTAGCTTCTAGAAGGATGTGTTCCATGGTCGTCCCTGGCACAAAGGGTCATCCTTTCTACCTTTTTTAAAAATGGGTTTCACATTTCCTTTTTCCCCCCATCACTAGGTTCTTCACCTGACTGCTGTGACTTTTCAAATGTCATGGAGAGTGGCCTGGCAACTATATCAGACAATTCTGTCAGGAGCCTGTGATGCATCTTGTTGAATCCAATAGACTTATTTATGTTCAGGTTCCTCAGGTGGTTTTAAACCCATTCATCTCATACTGGGAGAGACTTTGCTCCCCTAGTCCTTGCTTTGAGGTCCATCCACTTGAGGTACATAAACTTGCCTTAAATATATTTTTAGTTCAGTGTCTCTTTTTTTTCTTTCAGTATGCCTTCACTATTTATAATATTTACTTAAAAATTGAGCAGTATTCCTGTAAAGTTGAGGGTTGTTATTTTTATATGAAATGGTAAGTATCACTGAGAGTATTTACCCAGTGCATCCAATACAGTAAACATGGAAATATTGCACACTACATTGCCGGACTTCTGTATTTTTTTTAACACAGTTCCAATCTCAACTCCAAACTAGACCACACATGATGTAAAAACAAATCTGAGAACAGAGTCAGTCTCCAACCCTTTTTTGATCCTAACAAAGGCAAAAATAATTGTGAAAGCAACACATTTCTGGTCACCTGTAAAGCCATTCAGATAAAGGTTTAAAATAACCATGTTTTAGAGAGATGAATATAAACCACACATGCTGTCACTATGTCAAGCCAGTTTAAACCATCATAGTATTATGGGAGTTCTTTGTTGGACATATCAACACATATTTACACAAACACAGTTGCATGTTTTTCGTTTGATTACTGCTTCTGGTTTGCCGATTTTTTATTTTATTTTCAGAATTTCAGATTTTTCAAATGTTTACAACTACATATACGCTGAAGCATCTAATAGATTCATGTTTAATTTTCTGGATGTGCTTCTTTGAAATTCATATAATGCAAGTTTGCTGGAAACAGGGAAGTCTGAATTTTCCTATACAAGAAGCATGAAGACATTAGTAGCTATGTGGGTAAGCGGAATTCCACACTATATAGTCTGAAGGACAAAAATACAAGTAGCAGTTTCATTTTTGTGGTTTCAGATTATACCAACACAAACATAACATATACTCTGGAAGGGTAATACCTAATTTGGTGCTCAACCTCTTCTACCCACAAATTCAGTTTCTCTATAAGGATTTGAAGATGGCTGCAGTTGAACATGTGACTCAAAAGTATATCCATGGTCTTGAATTTAGTAGATATCCTTGATGTATCCTGTGATGATATTTGCCTAAGGCCTTGTTTGTACAAAAATGTAGCTGTGGTTAAAATAAAACCATCTTTCAAAACAGTTTCGTTTTTTTTTTAAAAAAAAGCAATAAAAATCTAATTCCAATATAAATTTGGAGTTACCAAAATGATTTTGGGTGTGTTTCAATAGGTCTCTTTAAGAACAGCTGGCTGCATATCATCAGAAAATAGTGACGTCTTTATTGATTTGACCTGCTATAAAAGAATGTCAGACTTGTTTATTACACCTTCTTAGAAGAGTTTCATTCTTTCAGTGTACTAAAACAAAATGTGAATAGACTAAATACTACACTAAAGAAGAAGTAGGCATGCAAATATTTCAGTCTCGTGACCCAGATTACAAAATTCAAATAAATCAGTTTTACTCAATAAATAAATAGATTTAAGTGTGCTTGGGCAATGATTTGCTCTCATTTAACTGGGTCTTTTAAAAGAAAGTTTTAGTTAATCAATGCAACTTTTGGTATGGTCAGCAACCTGAACTTCCTTTGGTTTATTCATTAATTTGCTTGAAATGCTTGAGGAGAAGAGAGAATTAAGATGGGTTTTTATATGAAGGAAGATAGCTTGGATAGTTAGCATATTTTGTGACAAGAACAGCAGCTACATTCATGCAGGTACATGCATCTTTTTTTCCTACACCTCACCTAAAATTAAAAGATGTCAAAGCATTTAGCAGATTTCTGCTCCGTTCCTCTACTACGCCCTTCGCTGTGGTATCTGAATGCCAGGATGAAAGGAAAATGTGTCTTAAAAGTTTAATTTGCAAAAGTGATGAATGATTCAGTTTCTTACATGTTAGGGGCACAGTCTGAGACATTTCTAGACAGCCTTATTTTTGGAAGAAGTTGGGCACCTAACCTTTGAAAAACAGATTTTCTAGTCTAACATTGAAAAAGGAATAATTCACAATCATGAATAGCTTTGAAAGCATATCTCCTTTCTGCAGCTAACTAAAATTAAGGCTTTGGAGATGATGTATTCACAAACCTGTCACTGTGCCAATAATAATCTTTAAAATATTGAGGTGCGAGATCTCGGTAACAACACCATGTAATAGCAGTGGTTTTAATTTCAGGTGAAACATTGTGTTCAGGGGATTGATATGTCAAAATACACCAAGCCCCCAGGAGTACTTGGTCATGTTTGCAACTGAGTATTTTGTTCTTCCTAACAAGCAGTAATCATTATCCATGTGTGTCACGGAGATGAACTATACTGTCATCTTTCTGCTTGCTTGAGGTGACTGCTGTTTTCAAGGTGCCCCAAAAGGGATGGATCAGATTAGGGAGACAGTAAAGATGACACTAAAGTCAGTAGTTTTGGGAAAGTGGTTAGCAGCAGCAGTGCTTTGGAGATTTCCTGAACTTTGGGAACTGAGTTGTATGCTGGCACCATACTGCTTTCTGGAGTCAGACCTAATGTCTGTGGCTGGATAGCCCAAATATGTCCAGCGGCTTACAGGTATTAGACATTAGAGATGAAAAAAAGGTTTTTGAACATTCTCCATCCCTGTTGCAAGATTATGCAGTCAGTTTGAGATTAGTCATTGTGTTAAATTTTCCAGTGATTTGTTTTGTCCTAGTTTTAAATGTCCTAAGCGATAAGATAATAAGTTTCTACCGCTTTCTTTCAATGGATTTCTTTGTTTGGGAACATCTCTTATTACTGATGCAAATTTTAACTGTCCTTAAATACCATTGTGCATGGCTATATTTCATTTTTCCACTCAGGTAATTTCCTGTCACCGTTAATTCCAGTAATGTTCATAAGATTAATTGTTAGAGTAATTGTTGGATAATTAGCTATTCATAATACCCATGCCAGTTCAGTTTATTATGCTGTCGGTAAAACTGCTGTTTGTGTAAAATTGTCTAGTTGTTTTTATCTAAGTAAAGCTAAAGCAGACTAGAATTAGGATTTAGTATTACACGATTACTAAAAATCTTGTAAAATCCAGTGAATAACATCTACATTTACTTCATTCTCTTCTTCCATCAGTTTTATACATTCTCCCCACAAATCTGTTTACTACTTGTTTATTGCTTTTGTCCACAGTCTTCATCCTATTCTGAATACTCTACTTGTGCTTGTGGGCTACAAGCTGCAATGAAAAGGGTTAGAAATGTTGGAAAAGATATTTCCTAAATTAAAGTGCAGGACGTAGGAGAAAAATAGCCTTAGAAATTAATGTTCTGTCCTTGCCTTCAACATTTGGCTTTTGCTTATTTAATTTAGCCATAAAAGAGAGAAAGTTCCCTCTTCTCTGCTTGCCTCTTTAAGTCCAAGTGCATTTGTTCCAACAATGGTCTGCATTAAGTTTGCAGAACACTTGCTTTCTTTACTTTTGTTTCATGCCAGTGGGAAGATGGTATAGAGTTGCTGTAGAGATGAGGGTTTGCAATACATTCATGGTACGTCTTTTGGGAACTTCAAAGCTAGTCCTGCTTAAAAACCTTTTATTATAACCTGTTTTCAAAGGATATGTCTATTTCATAGTGATTTTTGACCCAAGTTTATCCTGACTTATATAACTGGTCTACATATTATTTCTTGAGAGAAAATTGGAATAATTACCTAATTTCTAGCTTTAGGTTAGCTAGGCCTTATGAATTCCAATGTGTTATTTCTCCTGAGTTGATGTGAATTCCTATACACTGAAAAACTTAGCAGTGTGTTCTAGTGTGGCTAATGTGACGCTTACTGAAAGGCAATTATTTCCTCAAAGTGAGATCAAAGTTTTCCACAGGAATATGCATGTGAGTAGTGCCAGTGTCTGTCTTCCATGTTTTTTTTCCCACCATTCTTTGTTCCATTGTGAAATGGTTGCCCCCTTGTGATAACATCTCTATATTTATTTTCTCTATTCCTCTATTTTTCCCTTGCATTTTTCTCTTACAAGCCTTTTTTTGATTACATTCTTTTCTCAGTCCCTGCTGACATTTAGGAAAAAAACAATAGAGAAGAGGTCCTCTATTTGACCATATTTACTGATACTGCTCTGGCTTTTCCAATTACTTTTTGCCAGCCTTTCTAACTGTATTTCCCTTCACAAAACTGTCAAAGGCAAAGCATTGTACAAACTCACACCTGAAGGTATTTCTGTGAAAATGTGCATCAGGATCATTTGTATTGCCACCTTGTAGTCCTTCTCCGGATTTGGGAATCTTACAGAGACCAGGAGTTACCACCAGGTGGAAAATTGCAACATGAATAGCATGCTACAAATATCCAAGGCTTATAGCCCAGCTCAGAGCAAATAGTCTGGAACAAGCCATTATTTGACTGAATTCACATAGAGTGTTTAGTGAATTATTAAGGAATGTGACAAAATATACGTTTTCTTGCACATCATTTGAGAGCAGAAAATGAGGCAAAAACTGTCAAACAAGAAGCTTGTTGTGAATGATCCAGGCAGTATTAGTCTTCTTTTAGGTGGAATGTGACCCTGCTAACACTAAAGTGTGATTTTAACACTTTGATGTTCAAGGATATTCAGAATTAGGCAGGCAGAGGTCATCCAGCCTGAGATGGTACTGTGTAAGTGACTGGTGCAAACTCTCCCTTTCAGTCAAACCAGGCATGGTTTGTAACCAGCCTTGAAACTATGGACTAGATCTAGCAGAGTAGTTTGAAGATCTGAGCCAGAGGTGGCAAGACGTGTCCCTTAAAAAATAAGGAAAGTATAATAAAGATAGGAAGGAAATAAAATGGAGAAGAAAGAGTAGAAATATCAGGGAAAAGAAATTATTCTTTTCTCTTGTCTTCTCACTTTTTTTTAATAATAATTAATTAATATAGAATCAGAATCACAGAATCACCAGGTTGGGAATGACCCTTTGGATCATTGAGTCCAACCATTCCTAAACCATTCAAACACTAAACCATACCTCTCAGCACCTTGTCAATCCATTTATTAAACACCCTCCGAGCTGAGGACTCAACCACCTCCCTAGGCAAACTGTTCCAGTGCCCAATGACCCTTTCTGTGAATTTTTTTTTTTCTGATGTCCAGCCTCAGCTTCCCCTGGTGGAGCTTGAGACCATTCCCCCATGTCCTGTCCCCTGTTACTTGGGAGAAGAGGCCACCTCCCTGCTCTCCACAACTTCCTTTCAGATAGTTATAGAGAGCAATGACGTCTCCCCTCAGCCTCCTCTTCTCCAGGCTAAACAACTCCAGCTCTCTCAGCTGCTCCTCACAGAGCCTGTTCTCCAGCCCCTTCACCAGCTTCATTACTCTTCTCTGGACTCGCTCCAGGGCCTCAACATCCTTCTTATAGCAAAGGGCCCAGAACTGAACACAGGACTCAAGGAGTGGTCTCACCAGTGCTGAGTACAGAGGGAGAATAACCTCCCTGGACCTGCTGGTCACAACGCTTCTGATACAAGCCAGGATGCCATTGGTCTTCTTGGCCACCTGGGTGAAAGAGAAGTTTTTTTTTTTTAATGGGAGTGGGGTTTTTGGTTTTTTGTTTGTTTGTTTGTTTGTTTTCCAGAAAGCATTAATGTTGTAGAGAAAATGTCCTGATCACAGGTGAAAAGCATCAGAAGTTTTCTCTACTTCTGACCTCTTAGATTCAGTGTAAGTCCAGTAACTTTCACATCTATAGGATGTTCCTAGATGTGAGAATTTTGATTGGATAGGTACAGCTATGTAATAGAAAAGTTAACATGCTCAGACTTGACATATGAAAAGACACAGGAAGAATACAAGTTACATTTCTTTTGAAACAAGCAGCCATTTATGATCATTGTGGATAAAAATCACCCCTGTACAAATAGTCAGCAAAACCCCCTCTGCATCCTCTTCCTGGAATTCCAGTTTACGTGCTTAAAACTGAGTAGATTTAGGGTTGAAAGAGACTGTCTATATGGCACAGCTACATCAGGAAACATTTTAATGGAAGGAACAGGTCTTTGTCTCTAAGGAAATCTGATGCGGATAGGCTTTGCTCCTGGAATGCACTATGGAAACAGTGAGAAGTGGGAAACTCTCTCTGTACTGGAAACATGGTAAAAACTCAATCACAGTTACATTGTGGCTGTTAGAACCATTGGTACTAAATGCATCATCAAGCACTGCCCTGCAATGTGAATCAATATTTTCCCAGGAATGCAAAGCCATTCATTGTGTCCCTGCAGGTTTTCAAGTTTGTTGTCCCCACGTGTAGCCCAGGTTTATTTGATCTACTACAGAATTTTTTATTGGAACATATTAAAGAAAGCTAACTTTAGTAAATGAAAATTATTTATACTGCTTTGTAGCTAAAAAAAAATTCCCCACCCCCGCCAAAAGGTCAACTGTAGTGGTGTTTCAGAGAAACCAGCTTCCCTCTTTATTCAGCTGTGAGGTAGTGTAAAAGGTAATTCATTTAGAAATACTGCAATTTCCTGTACTTTACTAAATCTTGTCTTGTAAAGGTACAAAACCAGAAATATCAAAAAAGATTGTACGGTGTGTAGTTCGTACTGTGTTTTCTGAACCTTGAAAGAACAGTTTTCTCAATGCCATCTCCTTGCTCTCCACCCTAAGCAATCTATTAGCTGATGGCCTCTCTGTGGAATAAGCCAGCCCTGTTTCAGGAAGAAGTTCTCATGTTGGATAAGGTCAAGTAAAATAAAGTTTTTGGTGACAAAATTTTAATCTTGCTTTGTTGTAAATCATGAGAAAGTGTACTGATTTTCATAAATGAGAATTGGACCTCAGTTCTCCAGTGATTGCTTTGTAATGTCACAAATCATCTGTAATCCACTTTTGAGGTTACAGAGAAACCTCTCGCGTTTGGTTCTGTTCTGACATTATTTCTTTCTAAGTTTGTGCTTTATATAATTATAACAGAATGACATGCTTGGGGCACCTTTCATTTTTTGTCCTGTAAGAGGCTAATAAACCATTAGGGGTATTTTACAACATGGTGAGTGCTATTTTGCAATGTTTCATTAGCCACAAATCCACAAGTCAACTTCGGGAATTCCAGATGCCAGACTGAAGGTATTTTTGCAGCTGTTCTATAAGAGCTCATGAAAGTCATGCTCACTTTAAAGAAAAAAAAAAATGAGAGACTTTTTTATGTATCAGTTCTTCTGACAGTCCTCTGTAAAGCAGGATGACTCATCTCCATTTTATCCATATTCCCGTGGATTGTTCAAATGTCATCTCTCTTGTAAAATACTTTTGTGATAGCATTGAAGGAAGTGAACGGCTTTGAATACGATATAATGTGTTCCCAAATGCTTTGAATGACTGTTCACTTAATAAAATATTGCCTAAAGCAGTGCTATCTTCTGACTATTTTAAGGCGTTTCATGAGCTGACTTTTAAATTGAATTCCTTGCCATCTTTATGTACCGGAGAACATCTTGAAAAAATCAAGCTACAAATACTGACTGTTTTCTAAAGGTCAAAGAAATTGTAAGGGGGGAAAAAAGTGTTCTCTGAAAAGAAATATTCAGGAAGCCCTGAATATTTATATACTGATATCATCTTTAGACCTCCAGGGTGTTTCAGAATAAAGATAGCTACAGTTTTTAATAAAAATGTTTTCCAAACCAAGTTTCATTTCTCATTTTAGATATGTTAAAAAAAAATTAGTTTCCTGACTCATACTCCTTTGTTTGAGTTTTAACAGTTAATCTTTGGGACTTTTCCAAAACAATTTTCTATCCTTTTTAGAAGTGCTAAGGCTTCAGAGACAGAAATGCCAACAACTGTTTAGAAAAACATATGCTAAGGACTTGCCTACAAAGTAGTGGAAGGGGATGTAGAGTCCATTTGAAATGCCCTCCATTTACGCAGCAATATTTTAGCATATATTAGCTGGTGAGATAATGCACATTCTATGCTGCTATTTTTAAAGTGCGGTTGGTTTACTGAGTATTAAGTCAGTATGCTGATGTTCATTTTTGTCCATTTGCTCTGAGTGCTCTTTTGGTAGTCCTCCATTTTTCATCCTTACCAGGATGCACCGGCATCTATTGTTCTTTTCATAATAATGAGATGTCGTCTACTTGTTTAAGACCCTGTTTCGACTCAGTCTGAGTTCATTTGCATTCATGTTCTGTATCGTTGTACCATTTTTTCTCCACCTACTCTAAGAAATAAAGAGCAACTACCTCTGTTTACCATCTGGGTAGAACTGAAGGATCAGGAAATCCTTGAAATAAAATACTTCTACAAACTTAATTAATGGACTCTGAGAGTTGTCAGGTAGTCTGCAGAGTGCAATGGGAAATAACATCTTCTTCTTTATAAAGAGTACAAAGGCCATGTAGATGGTGAAGGAGAAAAGAATGCAGAGTTCTTGAATAACATCCAGTGCAGAGACACAGGTATTATCAGGTTTTGGCCTTGAGTAACCTTTCAAGCACTGGCAAGCCATGTGAGATATGGTATGAGTCAAGATAGCAATGGAGTGGTAAGAAACACTTCACAGCAACAGCTTCACAGCCCATCTTCCCACATCAGATTATTTCTCCTCTGACTGCTGATGAGATGTTAGATTTGCAAATTGAAGTAGTCATGTTTCTGCATGGCCACAGGAGAGCTACTGAAGTGGCTTTGTAGCTGGCACAGGACTTGGTTTGCATAACAGAGGTGTATGGTAGCCAAGATGTGGATGCAATTGCTCTCATCATGAAAGGAAGCATTTTATCTTTGTTGATTGGACACAATAGCATCCAAAAAGACATGAGTTGTAGGATATCATAAATTGTGGACAATTTGTGAATTTGAACCCTGTCCCACAGAATCACTTTTTGTCCGTTTTCTACATTGTCCATAATAACTGGCCAGACAAGACCGCAGGTAATGCAGGGACTCATAGCAAGACATAGGTGTATCAAGTACACCATCTGTTTACCAAGGACTGGGCACAGATATGGAAGAATAGATTGTTGCCTTGTGTCTATAGTTACATAAATATCCTAACATCTAATATGGAGTAGTTAGGGTGTTCATGACAGCTGCTAAATATGATCTAGACAATCTCCACGTGAACTACATGTGTACACACTGTGGCCCCAGCAAAACAGAGACTGTAGCTTAATGAAGTGACAATGTGTGTGTAAGGGAAGGAAGAGAACCTCATCCTCAAGAACTGGAAATTCAAGCTTGTCTTCATGGGCACTGCAGTTTTTACAGTCTTCAAAGAGCACAGATGAGTGGAATTCTTTATCCAGGCTTTGTGTACACCCGCATAGGTGTATAGAAAGACTTAAGATGTTTTGTGTGGCACACAGAGGTAGAATTGGGAGAAGTGGTATGAAATTATAAAAGAAAAGACATTCTGATCTTGGAGAAGATCACTAGAGGGTGATGAATGCTTTGTTATTTCTCTGTTTCAATCCTAGATTGGGCAAAACCAGAGAATATTTGGCAGGGGGAAAGTATTTTACAAATTGGTCTTGAAAGAAGGTGGCGTTCTCTGCCCTGAAGCAGCTACAGTGTGAAGGTATTGCACAAAGAATTCTTTGGTGCGTTCTTCAGCCTGGCAGTGGGCAAACAAAGCATGGAGAAATGCTGAATCCTCCTGCCTGTCCTTCTGAGCAAATAAGTGATATAAAAACAGGGGAGATCATACTAACTGAAATCCCTGGGTGCTACTAACTTAGGTTCTTATGGAATGGGGCTTGACTGTAGCATTCCAGATCCAGGCACAGATTTGGTAGCATATTTTGTGACTCCTGAAAAAAACCTAATGAATGCAATAAAACTTTATGTTCTCTCTCTCAGAGATGAGATGAGGCAGAGAGGAAGGAGAGAAGGATAGGGAGGAGCAGGGTTAGTTATTGCACTCATATGCTTATATGCTGTTGATCTTGTCAGTCTTCACTTCCACAACCCCTGGCTTCCGAGCTTGTGAGCTGCTTTCCATTCCTCTCCAAGTGCTCCAAGATGTACTATGCCCTCCCTGCTCTCTTTCAAATTGCTCAAGCTGTGCCCCTCTCACTTTTTTATTACATTTCTTTGTGTACAGCACACTCATTAAAGAATAAATGTACCATACATGCTATGTCAGTGTCTTCATTGGTAGCCCTTTTTCTCCTTCACTGTACCTACTTCCTCTTTTGTTGTCATATATAAATAGTTGCCTCAAAAAAATGTTCTGTTGTATTGCTTTCTCTTCACATGTTCTCTAGTGAAATGTCAATGTGGGATGAGAAAAGAATGCAGGAAAAGAATGATGAGGTATAATAATAAGCTCTGATTAAATAGATACAGATCACATTCTGGGCAAAGCTGTAATGTGGTGTTCTACTTAGTATCTATCTGTCGTTCCGCATTTTGTAGGTAGTTATGTTAACTGTACCTACAGTTTCTGTGTGTTTCCCATTATAAAGCCCAATGTTACAGTTGCTACTAAGTTTGCCCAAGTATTTCAACTGTGCAGGCTGAAAATTTTCCATTCTGGCTATTTACTTCAGGTTGAATTTGGAGGGGCTTTATAGGAAATAAAATATGCAATTTGTTTTGAAATTCATTTTCAGTTGACTCATCAATCCTACAATTTGAAGCAAGCCTTTGAATTTTGTGGCAAATAAAGAGGGCGTGTTATAGTCATACCAAAGCATGCTCTTTGCTTACTTCTGTTGGGTGAAGAAAACACTCCTCATGTATGGCCATGTTTTATATTGCTTGGTTTTGTTCTTAAATAGTTAAGCAGAAACTTAAGAATTAAGTAGAGACTGCCAGAGTCCTTTTCTACTTAGCACAGCCCACAGCAGACCAGTAGGCACTGTTTTGACTTGTTTTGTTCTTTTGTGTCTTTCTTTGGTTCCTTGGGGTAGGGGTTGCAGTATTTACTGTGCTAGGGCTAGTTTCCTTATTCAGCCAGATGAGAGTTTCTTCAGCAACCAAATTATTTTGTGCATCTCCTGCTGGACCACCATTTGAGTCAATCTCACCCTGTACAGCCATTAACTCCTTATTTTCCTGCCCATCAAGAGAACATATCTGAAGGCAGGTTTGCAGAATGGCTGAGAGCTCACAGAAGCAGATGAGGTCCCATACATGCGGTCAAGTTTTAAGTTTGCCAAAACATCAAATGCCAGTAGCTTGTTTTTGACAAGTCTGTCATTCCTTTTTCTTTACTTCACACTCCCAGGCTGTATGCAGGGAATGAAGAGCACTAGCCCTACAAGTGGTCAAGCAAAGGCATGGTGAGGGAATTACTGCAGCAACCAGGAGGGAGTGAATACTAAATGAGTACAGTGCAAAATTAAGTGCATCATGTCCTTATGAGGAATGGCTGAGAAAGCTGGGGTTGTTCAGCCTGGAGAAGAGGCGGCTGAGGGGAGTTGTCATTGCTCTTTACAAATACCTGAAAGGAGGTTGTAGAGAGGAAGGTGATGGCCTCTTCTCTCAAGTGACAGGGGACAGGATGAGAGGAAATGGCCTCAAGTTCCATCAGGGGAGGTTTAAACTGAACATTAGGAAAAAATTTTTCACAGAAAGGGTCATTGAGCACTACAACAGGCTGCCCAGGGAGGTGATTGATTCACCTTCCTGGGAAGTGTTTAAGGGACAGGTGGACGAGGCACTGAGGGGCATGTCTTAGTGTTTGATAGGAATGGTTGGACTCAATGATCCGATGAGTCTTTTACAACCTGGTGATTCTATGATTCCATGTCAAATAAATTGGAGGTCCATACAAGAAATGTTAAAATACAAACCAGAAAAAAGAATAGCAATATGCTTGCCGAATGAAGCGCAGCTTGGTTGGGCCAGAGAGATTTGTGTGGCCATGTGGTACCTTATATGTACTATGGATTGGAAAAACAGAGTTGAGTTTTGGATGAGAGTCACAACTTCCTGTTCCTGATTCTTGAGAGCTTGACTGTCCAGCATGAACAATCTTTTGACACAGGTGTGTAAGAATGTAGAAGGAGACACATGCAGTCTGTGGCAGCTCAGTTTCATTAGTATAAGTCTGTGATTTGCTGTTCCTGCCATGTTATGTAAAAACTCTTCTAGAATACTTCAGACCTTTCAAAAACACTTTCAGGAGGCTGCTCCTACTATCTCTTGGCATGTTAGGCAAAGTGCCTTGACTGCTATGAGGAAGAGAAAATTTTAAATTATTACATTTAGAACATATTTAAAATAAGTTAAGATCCCTTCTGTGAATAAAAATTCATTGTTTTAAACCTCAACATGTCAGATTCTCTATGTTTTGTTGACTTGGTCTGCTGGGAAGCTGTGCAAGTTTTTCCTGTTTCGTAGACTAGGACAATACATGCATACAGCTTTGAAACCAGGACAATATCATAATTTTTGGAATTAATTTTTCCTGACCTGCATCTCATGAAGTTATAATTTCTGAGGAAATTCCATTTCTTTGGCAGGGAGAGAGAGGAAATACTTCCCTGGCAGGTTGGCTTTAAAATATAAATGGTGCTGTTTGAAGCTGCTTAAGAGCCAGGAGCGCCAGACTGAACTGGGGAGACAGATTAATGGGCAGGTGATGCAATCATACCTATGTGATAAATTGCTTGGCTCTTTCTTTATCAAATACTTTGCAGTACAATATGTCATACAATTATCATACATGTACACATAGCCTACGTGTGCAGCACCAGATGTCCTGGGGCAGATCCCTGAAGTCCCTTTAAGTCCTGGACCTTGGCCATTTTGTACAGTTAAGGACTCGACCCCTTTGTCTCAATCTGTGTTCACTAAGCTGCAGACCAAACTGATGATTATTCATCTTGGTAAGTGTTGCAAGTTTCTGGCTCTTATTTGCTAATGAAAAAAAATGTTCTAACATGAAACTGGGCTTAGATCCCAGTTTTCAGTCATGCTCTCCTTTAAAAGATGAAGGATGTGGCATACATCACCTGAGAAGCATAAATCAAATATTAATCATGCTGTTGTTTTCCTAAAGAACTCAGGGAAGAACTTAATCACGTTCACATCTCCTATTGCATCTAGCCTGGTGTCCTTAGTCAGTTGTATTAAGATTGAGAAATCCTTACCAGGGATACAATACACATAATGGTTACAGTCACTGATGTAATACTGGCGCCAGTAAGCTTTATTTTATTTTTAAAAAAATACTACTTTCCATGTACTTTAAAATAGTATAGACATAAAATATTTTTTAAAAAAACAGAAGCTCTGTCTATGTAATTTGATGCTGAGCCTTAGCGAAACAGGCAAAGTTCCAAATATTTTTCCCTGCTCAAATGATTTAAAATATGTTTCCAAGGGTGATTTGGCTGGAGAGGCGACCACTGGGGAATTACAAGCTGAAAAGTTTTATTTTTTGTGAAGATCTGTATTTCTGTGAAGAAACCACAACTGCTTTTTGGGCTGGCCAGGAGCCAGAAGTAAGGTATGCTCAAAAAACATTTTCTCAACTAAAGTATCACTAATGAATCTGAAAGCAAAAAATGTTTTTCTTAAAATTTAAAAGAAAGACACAGAGATAAGTTCATTGCAAGCAGAATACCTTGAATGGTCTGTAAGCCCCCTGGTTCTGTCAAGATTTCTGCCAACACTTCCCTTTCCTTCTATTCACACCAAATTTTTGCATCACTAAGATGAAGAGAGTCATCCATGCATAACTGTTTGCTGAATTGGTGCCTCCCTTTGTACTTCATTATTGTTTGACATGTTCAGTAGGAAGTCAGATCAACTAGAGGCATAAGTAACACATAATTTAGCATTGCCGGGGGAAATTTATTTTACAAGCTTGTTATATTCATAGCCAAATGTTACTTTTGGCAAAAGGAATGTTTACAATGTTGTTGTTTGGAGAAATTACACCATTTTCTAATTCAGGGCCTTGTGCATGCACCCTTGGAATGCAGAGAAGACTGTCACTACTTTCCAGAGCATGAGTCTTCTTTCTGCCTGTATGTGGACTTGTAATAACCATGTGACGTTTTGGATGACTTGGCTCTTGGGAATCCTGTGGGCAACCTGTTTGGGAGGCACCTGGACTACCTTCTCTACATGCCAGGTAGCATCTATGCTATTTATTTCAGTAACTGGGCTAAGACTGGGGCAGAAAAAGGCATATTAGTCCTGTTTGTGTGCTAGAGCTATTTCTCTGTAAGCATCAACTATCTTTCTGTGCTGGAGAAGTTTTCTTAATATGCCTAAATGTATGCAGGACACATCACCTCTCTGCCCTTCAAAAAAAAAACCAAAAAACTAGAGCATTGTTTGTATCCTATATGTTCTCAGGGGAACCTCAGCTGGAAGCATGCTGTAGTGTCTGACAATTAGCTTTAGTGGAGAACATCTCTGGTCATTCTTGCTCAGAAACATTCCCACAGTTGCTGTCAGGCCTTCTCCACAACAGCCTGGTAACTGAAGATTTTACCCAGGAGCTGGAAGACAGGAGAATGCACCTTCTCATTGACTGTTTCTCTGGCTTCATTTCTCTGGCATCCCCCTCTGCATGATGGTACAGCTTTGACAGGGAGGACAAGAATGAGCCCTCCAGAAAAATCTAGTAGCGCATGTTTTATTGGTAGGTCAGAACTGCAAGGTGTCCTTCCAGGTTTTTTCAGAGACCTGAGCCCATCACCTCTCTTCCTGGGTGATTGTGTATTCCAATATACTGTCATACAAAGAGGAGAACGCACTAGAAATAGGTATGTTATTTTTGAAGTCCTAATCACTTTAGGCCACAATGTATGGACTGTGCTTTTAGACCTGGTGAATAATATGCTCATTGAAGAGGAATATCTAGGAGGTGGATGTGTGTTTTAGCACCCATTTGCAGTCAGCACTTCCCATGGGGTAGTCTGCTGACCACCTGCTCAGCCTCTAGGTCTCCTGAACCTGTCTTTGAAGATAACTGTCTTTTCCTGTTGACCAGAATGGGAGTTTATATGCTGAATTCTGATTTATGCAGCACTCACCTCGGGGCATTTGACCAATTTTTAGAAATTATTAATCCCTAAATTACAAGTACTACATCCTTTTTTATGGATCTCTCTCCAAACAAAAAACACTTTAATTTTGCCACCTATCCATTTATTTTCAGGAAATAGCTACCTTTTGTGACATGCTCCCTATGGCGAAGCCCAAATAGTGGATGAGAGGAAATCTAGTTAATGCTCACCAACATAGTATTTAAGGTAATTTCGTGACTGATGTCAGGAGGACTCATGTGCAGCTCCCACAAGGAACTGTAAGCAGCTGTGTCATGGAAGCCAGTGACAGGGAATTAGTCTTGCTGTTCATGTTGTGGAGGAGTCAATACTCAGAGAAATTCATACCTTCAGCAGACCAACAGTAACTCTGTTCCAGACTGTTATCACTGTAGTTTTAATGTCCAGTTAAAAATGAGTTATTGCCTGGTAAAATTGGTAGGGATTATTATAGAGACACTGGGCCTCAGGGAAATGGCATTTTCAACTATTGCGGTACTTTGATCATAATGTCCTAAGGGTATTGGTATGTTAACCAAGTTCTGATTATATTTCACAGCTTTGTCTGCTCTTTTCCTGTGTCTAATTCGTTTATGAAAGAAAGGAGCAGAAATATATTTTTAGCAGGTCATAGAATAGCCATAGTACCACAATGCAGATCACAAAATGTTTTGCAGTAGTGACCCATCCCTTGGACAGCCTGCAAGTAAAATCTGAAACTCATCTTCTTTTCAGACATTGAAAAAATTTACATGTGAAATCCTTTTACTTTAATTATCCTGAACAAGCCCTTCAAACAGCTGCTTTGCTTTGTTTTTATACTTTTACTGCAGTGTAGTTTAGAGCTCTTTCATCCTCTATTCTTTCATTAACTTTTATGATTTACCCAACTAATATCTAGGAACTACTTTATTGAGACTGTATGGAAATAAAAAACCAAACCAAACAAAAAACCAACAAAACAGAGAGAATTAGCAAATGCATTTTAAAAGGTTATATATGCAAATGCTGCCAGGGCTTTTAAACATTATGGTGCTCTGAAGTCTGACTACAGAGTAGCTGTGTTCCTGTCCATCTAATTTCTGTAACAGCTTTTAGGATAAAGTGGGCAGTCTCTTCTCCAGAGAGTTATTTAATGAGATCTTCTGTTTTTTATATAACTGATGCAATGAGTCCTCACTGCTTCTGCTTATTTGCAGCCTCCCGCTCCATGCACACAGCCTCCAACCTCAACATCAGTATGTACTTGGAAGTCATACTTCTGCACTGGCATTTCATTACAGAAGTTTGCTTGCTGGAAATCTTTGTCCATTTAGATAATATCAGAAATGATTGCTCTAAATTGTGTCAAGAGTCAGACAGTGGAATGCGAAGATTCCTCCTCACCACGGCTAAGCACAATTTAATACATCAGAATGAGTGTGTCTCAAGGTCTTATCTGTATACCGTAATATAGTCAAGCTGAACCAAACTACTAGTACTAGATTCAGTGGCACTTCATACATTAATGCTAGTCTCTTCACAGGTTGTCAAGTGATTCTTGCAGACATCATAATGCTAGATATTGTGGATATCTAGCTCTACAGTGCTCAGGGGAGCAGGTCAGGAGCAGAGCATTCACAGGATAACGCTATTCTAAATCAGTCCTCACAAACTCCATGGTCAGCAGTTGCACAGCACTGGCCCATCTTGTTCATCCAATCCTTTTTTGAAAGCATTTTTATTCCTTGGGGCTGTACCTCATACTGTGGTAGAAGGATTCACGTTTTAATTATGCACTGCATGAAGTGTGCAAGGGGGTTGTTTTATACCTGCTACCTGCTATGTTGACCGGTCTGGTATTGTGGGAAGTAATGGATAGCCATTCTTGGTTTACTTTTTCACAGCATCTATGACTTCATCAATATCCCTCTCAGACATCTCTTTTTTTGGGGGAGGGGAGAGGAAGGGAAGAGCTGAAGGTGTTAGTCTGTCTGATCTCCACAAATTAATCCCTACTAACAGTGTTACACAAATTAAATCACTTTTACCTTGTAATAATTGTCTTTCAGGAATATCTAATATCTGTTACTTGTTATTTTGCTGTTTGGACCTCTTGATAATAAAAAAGAAGGAAGATAGAGAAGCAAAAGACGAATTAAAGTTGTATATAATTGGGGTATAACTCCCCATCAGGCTTTTACTTTCTTACAGTGAATCCAAAAGGCTAGTTTGCGTTTTGAAGATGTGGCTGGTGTTACCCCTAGTTTACAGGGAAGGGAGAGTATTTATTTACATATGCCTTGATGTTACCCCCTGTTCGAATTGGCTGGTATCAGAAACCTACTACTTGGGAGTATCTGAAACCTACTATTCAATTAAACATGTGGCTTACAGCCTTTCATGGAAGTTGGCATGGGTTTCATTATTAATAAAGTTGTATATATACTTGCATTGAAGCTGATTAGCAAAAAACATATTTTCATGGAAAAAATAAGCATTGTGGGGTCATTTCAAAAGTTCCTTCAAGTTCTGTGTATCTATACCAATAGTATATAAGTCAAGTTCTGTACATCCATGCCAATAATATATAGGGCTTTTTGGCCTTGTAACAGAGAAGTGATGGTGGACATTAGGAGTGAACTCTATGCCTCTTATTATAGTTAGTAGCTATGTTTAGCTTTTAATTTAAGGGAATATATTGATGGTGAATCTGGATCAACTTTTCTTTCCAATTAATGTATGGTCATCTGCACAGTGAATCTTCAGGAAACAGTGGAGCTATTCTGCTTGTGTTGTCATACACAATGCTGAAGATGAAATATTTCACCAAAACAAGTGCAATCATCATCACATTTTGTTTTCCATTTCAACATATAAAGTACCTTAGTCCAAAGCCTGTTCTTTCGGGGGTAAATGTATTCCATGTGATTTAATATGCTGGAATGTGCAGTAGTAGTAAATAGTTTCATTTGCACAATCTCTAAGAAAACTGCATCTGCTCAACTGCATCAGTAAGGAAAAAACACTTGAAAGCTTCAAAGCATTGTGGCAAGTTCATTGTGCCTTCCTGTGCATGAAACCTAACAACTGTGTCTGCTTTATTCATTAAGAAACCATTGGTTGAGTAAGAAGCTAATCATGCCATGGATGCAACTAAGACATTGGACATTAGGAAAATTCCATATTACATCTGTGCTGAAGGTACCCTGAGGCTCCAGAGAGAGAAGAAATACTCAAGTTCAAAATGTAGGTCCTAAAATGTGACACAAAGGTATTAAAAATAATAAAATACTTAATACTTTTAATAAATTATACTATGCACAAAATAGAATAATAGAATCATAATGAGAGACTCATAGAATAGTTTTGGTTGGAAGGAACCTTTAAAGGTAGTCTAGTCCAGACATCCTGCAATGAGGAGGGATATCTTCAACTAGATCAGGCTGGTCAGAATCCCATCCAGCCTGACCTTGGATGTTTCCAGGTATCAAGCATCTGCAGCCTCTCTGGGCAACATTTCCCAGAGTTTTACTACAAACTGAAAGACCATTCCTTACCCCTTGAAAATCAGTAGAAAGTAGATAAAGACAACTACATCTAAGAATGCTTGTATTTTAATTTAAAATATTTGTTAAACATTAGAAAATTTACTATGTGTTTGTTTTCTTCAAGATACTGCCTGCCTTATGGCTACAGAAAGGCACCAGAAGATGAAAATTTGAAGAACAATTGAATGAAGGAGCCAGCCAATATGAACAGGGCAATAAAAGTCACAACTTCACACGAAATTTCACAAGAGTTTTCCACACATGAGTACCTGCTTAGCACAGTTACGAAGAGTGCCTTTCAAACTCTCTTTCAGAAGAAAGAATCCTGAGGTCACATGCCACTTCCAGACTTGATGTGGTCCATCTAGGATCCTTAGCCTAGTTGCAAAATGGGTGTGATTCAAGATTCAAAGGAATGAATTTTTGAAGGGTTAAGACATTCATGAAATTCTCAGAGTACCTGGGAATTGAAATCTTGTTGAAACCATACACTTTCAATGAACCACAGCTTATTTGCAGTTTAAAAGAGCATATTGGAGTGCACAAAACTAGAACTAAAGCTTGAGCACCATAGAAGAATGGCAAGGATATTTTTTAGTTTTACTTTGGTAAGTAAAGATTCTTGTTTTAGAAGAGCATGGTAGGTATGATTCTGAAAACTGTCATTTCTTTTCTGAAACAGTGCAGTTAAATCTCATGGCCTTCTGTTTTTCAGCACCCAGAGAGACATACCCTGGATTGTCCACATACCTTTGAAATCCTATGGGCAATTTCCAGAGGTAACAGTTACATATTGTCACTGGTTTTATTTCTTTAGTTGCATTCACCAAAATAAAAACAGAATCTTTTCAGTGGATAGCATGAAAACAAAATGTCTGCATGAAAACAGGCTGTAATAAGAACTGATAATCATAAAATTCTGTACATTTTTTTTTATTTTAACAGACTCCTGAGACCTATAGCTGTGCCAGGGGTAATGTTATCTACATGCTCCCAGATTCTTCAATTTTCTTATCCACTGGTTAACTTAAATTAAATACTAGTTAATATTAATCTCTTATTTTTGTAGTTCAAAATGATCAAATGAAATACTAGGACTGGCAAGGCAGACATGATCTGATAAATTACAGTGTACTTTACTAGATTTACAAAGTGTTAACTTTGACATCAACTGTAATACGATCCAGTATTGTGAGATATATTTTTGGGTCTTGACATGTGTATTGTCAAACCTGGCATTTTTGCTGTATTTTAAAATTATTATTAAGATCTGAACACACGTAGGTTATGGGGAAAGATTTTTTACAAAGCGACAATATGCAAGCTCCTGCTTGAAACCAATTTACATGCCAAATGAGGTCATGGAGAGTGTAGAAGTAAGAGCAAAAGTCAGTACACAAAAGGGCTTGTGTCTGAAGACCTTAGTCTGGAATTCACCTTTACATCAACCTCCTGCTCTAGTCAGACAAAAATGTACCGAATGTCAGTCATGGATGGGCAAAGTAAGGGTATTGCTGGTCTCTCGACACTGCACTCTTTGGATATGATGGATGTGAAGAAATTTAATCCTTCCAGAGGGAATCAGGTGGCACTGTAAGGACAAAGACTGCAAACAATTTTGTTCTGGAAAAACCTTTCAATTTTTGTCTTTTTCTGCCAAACTGTTGGTGTCCAGCTGTTTTCTGTTAAACACTAAATCTGCTAGAAGAAAGAGTCTTAAAGAAAAGGTTAAACATCGAATAGCAGTTCTTATTGGTTGGATTATGTTTAGATCATATAAAACATGCTAAAAATAATTTCCCAGGCACTGGTAAAACATCTGCTTTCTGGATTAGAATGCTAGATGTTCAAATCCAAGTTGGGGAAAAAAATGCCAATAGCCAAAAGCTGTTTTCTTTAAAGGGTCTTTGCTGCAAACAAGTGAATTGAGTGTGATATCTTCCTGTTATCCCAGAAGTCAGTCTGAGCAGGCAGAGAAAGAAAGCAGATGTCTTACAGACTGAGACAATGTTATGTGAAGAACAATATAAGTAATCTTCCAAAGGATAATTATTGAATTTGGGCTTTCCCTTATGTCATCCCTGCACTAAAACTGACTGTTTTCCTTTGTCCTTTTAAATACAGAAAAAAGCATGGAAGTGTCTGATTCTTTGACATTTCCACTGTGGTTTTAGCATTGTGTGTCCCTTCTCTATCAATGTAGGGAATGCCATTGTTCATCCTGGCAATCTTATGTTTTCCCCTATGCCTTACAGTTTCTCTACAGGTGATTTATTGGTTTCCCTTCACAAGAGCACCTCAGTTTGGAGCATGACTCTAAATTTCCTCAAATTGTAAATAGCAATCTCATGTCAGAAACTGAGTACCATAGGTCAGCTGGGCAGAATTTGGTCTTGATAGTGCTACAGAATCTTGTGATTTTAGCATAAACGTTTTGATATCTGGTGTTCCTTGAATTTCCCACATTTCTAGATGTGTTCTTACAAGAATTTGACCTTATACTCAAAAAACATGTGCTTCTATTCTTGTGGTAGCCTAGGGAAAAAAACCTCTTGAACATATGAATTAAAGTTCCTTAAATCTATTTTTTAAATCTTGTAATTTTAAGCCCATCTCATGATTTTGGGAATGACTCATGGCTTCTTATTTTTGAAGTTCAGAGTACTGTGATGGAATGTAGAAAGCTGGTTACAGAGTGTTGACTTTTTGTCTTCAGTGGCTGGTTTGCATAATTGAAGACAGATGAAAACATACTCTGCTCAACATTTTTAGAGCTATTTTGGTGTCAGACTTATGAATAGAGATAGCTGGAAACATCTTGTAGTTACTTTTTGGTAATTGAGTTTTAATTACTTGTTTGTAAAAAATATCATGTTATTTCATCAAAAATATTTTTCATCTAAATGATGAAAACATGAACACCCAAAGGGGTTTAGGGTTTATGTTTTTGCCTAAAGTATATAAAAAAAATTCTAAAAGTGAATGGCTAGGTTTTTTTAATGTAGATTATTCAGTTTGGGACTTTCTGTAGCTGCTACAGAGGTATTATGTATCATAAGAAAGGGTCATTGGGCAGTGGCAGAGGCTGCCCAGGGAGGTGGTTGATTCACCTTTCCTGGAGGTGTTTAAGGCACGGGTTGAATGAGGTGCTAAGGGGCATGGTTTAGTATTTGATAGGAACAGTTGGATTCGATGATCCGGTGGGTGTCTTCGAGCCTGGTTATTCTATAATTCTATGATTCTATCAACAAGAGGTCAAGCAATCATTGAAAGGAGTCTTTCTACTTCTTGAAAACATTGAACTTTCCCTAAATTCTCTTGAGTTTCTTGTAATCTGGAAGCGGTACTATTACCCACAAATTACTGGATTTTAAAGTGTTTGCTGAACATTACTAGGTAAGAATTAGCTGTCCATTCATTACGCATGCTGCAATGTCTGGCATTTTGTGTATCAACTTCAAATGCCTAATGAAGGGTCACTGCTAAAGTGAAAGTACATAGGCTGTTAAAGATAGATGTGCTAATAACTGTTTATATGGAAACCAAATCTATACATTTGACTATATCACCTGAGCAGGATATGAATATTTGTGAATATGCAAACTCCAAGAAACTCAGGAAAAGACAAATTCAGTCATCACAGAGCCATTCATAATACATTCATACATTTTTTGTCCAGTATTTGATCATGTCTGTCGTAAATTTGCTCATAATCAAATTTAGAGGTATCAGTTCACTTTGGATGCTTCACTACAGCAGTTTATCCCTAGTACTTCCTTGGAAATAATTTGGAATAGGAAGATGCTTCCCCTTCAACAAGTTTCACAGAATCACTAGGTTGGAAAAGACCCATCAGTCATTGAGTCCAACCATTCCCATCAGTCACTAAACCATGTCCCTCAGGACCTTGTCCTCCCATCCCTTAAACCCCTCCAGGGAACGTGGCTCAACCACCTTCCTGGGCAGCCTCTGTCAGTACCCAATCACCCTTTCTGTGAGAAATTTTTTCCTAATGTCCAAACTAAACCTTCCCTGCATCAAGTGGCTTTACCAAAATGTTTATGTGAGTGGCATACTGATGACCTTGTCCTTCTCTTTTCTCCTTATCCAGGTTGCAGCCACTTCTTATTTTTTCCCCTTTTTACCTTTCCTTTGCTACCCTGAGGCAGATAAAAGAAGAATCTCCATGGAAACCAGTCACGCATTGCTTCCTGTATTTCATCCTTCCCTGGTCTGCCTTAGTGTCCTCATTCTTCTGCTTGAATCTTATTTGCTAAATCATCCTGTACTGGAGAAAGCCACGGTCTGCAGTAAAGCTTTGTTTGCTGAAAAGCATCTCTGTGACAGTTCCTACTAATCAAATGTTGAGATCATTTAAAAAGACCTTTTTTTTTTTTAAACAAGAAGACAAGCATTTTAGAAATTAATAAAATCACTCAAATTGGTATAAAAAATCTGCTGGTCAGTAAAATCTATTCCTTGAGTTCAGTTCTGCGTCATTACTATGATATTTTCCATCTCCAATTGAGGTTTTTTTCTGTAAACACACAGAAAGCTTGTTTCTGCTAATAATGTGGTGCTTCTCTTTTCCTGAGTTAATAGGTATTGGCAAAAATACTCCACTGAGATCCAGCTAACCATATATTTTAGCCATTTGGGAGTCAAGCATCTTGTCCAGCATCTTGTCCAGTCAGCTGTTTTTTTCTTAAGCTAATTTGGTAAGACGTTTCTGATCTTTGGTATCTGTGGCAACACAAAGGGTTTCAACATGAGCAGATAGAATCATAGAATCATAGAATCATAGAACAACCAGGTTGGAAGAGACCCATTGGATCATTGAGTCCAACCATTCCTATCAAACACTAAACCAAGTCCCTCAGGACCTCATCCACCCATGCCTTAAACACCTCCAGGGAAGGTGAATCAACCACCTCCCTGGGCAGCCTATTCCAATGCACAATGACCCTTTCTGTGAAAAACCTCCTCCTAATCTCTAGCCTAAATCTCCCCTGGTGGAGCTTGAGACCATTCCCCTTTGTCCTGTCCCCTGTCACTTGAGAGAAGAGGCCAGCCCCCTCCTCTCCACAACCTCCTTTCAGGTAGTTGTAGAGAGTAATGAGGTCTCCTCTCAGCCTCCTCTTCTCTAGTCCAATATATTGGACTAATTCCCTACACTCCATGCAGATGTCTAGAAGGCTAGAAACTGTCACATGCAAGCCATGAGGAATGCTTGTATTGCTGGAGAGTTCCTTGGTCACATCAAGAGCAAGGTAAAAATGTCACTGGTAAGTGCATGATAAAAGCAATTATGAAGATGCATCTGTCAGTGTGAAAGCTAGAACAGTGCCCAGTGACGCTCTTTTCCTTTTTCAGCTGTTAAAAAGAGCTAGTCCATCTCCCAGTTGTACAGAAGAAAAGATTCCCACTGACAGCCAGGAATTGCTCTGAGCCTGGAAGGAAATCCACAACTACAGTGTGAAGGCAGCTGGAGATGGAGCTAATAACAGCTCTGGGTGGGTATACAGAAACAAGAGAAAAGTGGTAGAAGAACAGTAAAAAAAACCCCTGCAATTTTAGCTTTGGATTACAACACAGTTGCTCTGTTGGGTGAATGTTGTAGTTTTTATTTACAGGAATAAAAGTTTCCTTTTTCAGCAATTAAAACAACCAGACACCTATAAACTCGTGTTTCTTTCTTTGGGTTACTTCTCAAATTGACAAATGCTGCCTGTCTAAATAATTCTATGATTTCGGTGGGAATGACTAGATATGTGTTATTGTTTGTGTGAGGATGTAGCCTATTTCAGTGTCCTGTTTCACACCTGGTATTTGTTTCCATCTTTCCCTTCTTGCAGGGAACTGTTTGTGTCCTCAACCCAGACCTGACATTTGCTGCCTACATGCCCTACTTAATTTCTTCCTACTTCCAAATTCTTCTGTCACTCAAAACATCCTGAGTTAGCAGAGGGGATCTATTCTGTAGCTACCTCTTCTCACAGCTTGCACATGTGCTTGTGGGGACTGCTGAGTCCAGGGTCACTCTGGCCCAACAGAGAGGCAGATCCAGCTCTGAAATGGGATGAGGAGCCACCTGAGGGATTCAGAGCATCACATGGCACCAGTGTATCTCACAACTTTTGACATGTTCTCTGACATTTAAAGGGCATTTTAACAAAGCAGCAAGCACTGAAAGTCAGAAATGCCCATTGATGCAGGAGGCTGCACAGATACAGCTTTTCCCATGATGGTTACAAGAAACTGATGTTGCTCAGTTTTTAGACATGCTTTACCTTTTCGAAGGGTGAGGCTAACAACCATATTTTTAACCCAGTGGCTTTCTAGCAGACATAAGCTGGAACCATTCCAGTCCACTTTAACTACTGGACATAATGTTTACTCACTAGGCAGTCAAATGCCAGCTGTTATAACATTCACAACTCTGCTCCAGCATACAACACAAGCAGGTGCATTAATACAAGCTTGAGGGATTACTTACAGACAAATAACACCCGTAAAATGGTGCTAATAGACACTTACACTATGAAACACAGAACAAGGGAAAGGATCCATGTTCAAAAGACATTGAGAGTTTTCAAAATAAAATCTGCAAGTTTCTGATCTGCTCACGGAGAAAGTCGTTAGGAGTCCAACACAGCAGGGCTTTTTTCAAATGTGTGGCACTTATGCCCTGCAGTGCTGTTTGAGATAGTCATTAGCGACACAAAGAACAGAAATGAAATTTGTTGAGTTTTGTTTTCCTTGGAGTCCTAAGTCCTATCTCTCCTTTTAACCCTGTATGGTTCCAAGTGAGAAAACAAAATGTAAAATGGCATTTTCCCCCTGAATTTCTATGCTTGGTTCTCTCTCTAGTTTTGGTCCTTTTCTCATTTATCTCAAGACATATATGAGGAGAGGGACCTGGGGGTGTTGGTCGACAGCCGACTGAACATGAGCCAGCAGTGTGCCCAGGTGGGGATTCTTTGACAATTACTGTTCTTATAGAGATTAGAGCAAATTAATACTTACTCCTTTACAGAAGCATAGTATTGCTGTTTGCATATCATCCTACTGAAGTCTGCTCTCATTGTAACATGGTTGTATTCTCTTTCAGTTTTCCAACAGGCTGATTTTTCAACACACATGCTAAATTTACAGGCCAAACAGTGCCTATATTATTATTCCCAATGCCTTGATAAGAAATGCACAATATTTAGAGGCACTGACCAGACATATAAGTGAGGGCAGAGGGCTTGAGGATGCTGCCTTGGAGAGGTCAGCAGGCAAAGAGCAGCTATGTATGTGTGAGGGTCAAATTCTTTTCCCCCCATATTCCTTTCCAGTAGCATCTGTTTAACTCAAGAGAACAGGTGATAAATGTCCTGGAGATCAGCTGATTTCAGAAATTGAATGAAATGGAGACATTTCCCATGGACTAAGTTTCGCACTGACAGGATTCAAACCTCTGTCTGATGGGATGAAGTCAACATCTTTGCTCCTGAACGGAAGCTTCCATGTTCACAAAAGAATGCTCCTGGGAGATTCAGAATAAATCATTTCACTTAGAGTTTAAAATTAGTTTCAAAGTAGGTCCTTAAAGAAATTCATTATGTGGTATCACAAGGAAATAATTTTACAGGTTCTCCAAACTTACTAGACTGTAGAAGTTCATTGATACCTTTCACACAAGCTGGTGTGACTTAGCTATCAAAATGATGTGGGCCCCATGGTTCTCTCATTGCACACTCAGCTCTTTAATATCTTAGTAAGAGGAAATGTCACTGCTGATTTCTCTTATGTTAAGGATGGAAAATAAGTAAGTCAGGCACTGCCATAGGCTTTACTGAATAAATAATATTAAGAAGTTTTAAGAAATTCTCTGATATATTTACATGTCAAAAATGAAACATTATGGAGGCAAATGGTAAATACTTGGTTTTGAGGATATATTGTTGAACCCATGCTAGCTTAACATGCAAGTCCAACTCTTAGAGTGTGAAAAAAAAATTACTGCAGTACATAGGTAAACCAATCTGCTACCCACATGCTCTACTAATGCTGGCAATTGGCCAGGGAACAGATTTCAATTAGATAGATTAGGTTAAAGAAAGCATAAATGCAGAATTTAAGCAAATTACCAAAAATTACCCTCACTGAAATATACCTTTCATTTGCAGTCTTATTATAACCTGCACTGAAATTTTAGAAGTATGTTTGAAAGGCAAGATTTGATAGATGGCAAGCGGCAGCACAAAATTAAGCCACTTCACTTGAACACAGACTGGATATGTTCTAGATTCATCACATCAGAGCTCACACTTGCTTTGTGGGCCTTGTTAGAATAACCAAATGATACGATGGATTCTTTCTAGATAAACAAATGGGGCTCATAGGCTCTTAAGACTTTTTTTCCAAATACTCGGGCTTAGACCTGATCAACTGCCTCTGAGCCCAGGCAGACTGCCCTCTATGTTGACAGGCAGGAAGGAGATTTTATCTCTTGTGTGCTTAGGCCCCCATAATTGCATCTCACTCCTGGCTCCTTCAAAATAACGAGTGTATCCTCCCCATGGTTTGCAGAACACATGCAGAGGAAATAGCAGGGTTGCAAGCTAACTGGCACAAAAATTCTAACCAGATGATGGAAAAAATGTTTGTCAAACTGAGAGCACTTGAGAGATTTTCTTCTTCCAAGGGAACTGTATATAATCCAGTAAATAGCCTGCCCTGGAATTGATTGACCCTATCTCAAGCAAGCTGTTACTTGTTATTCCAGTACCATTTTGCCAAGCACAGTTTTAACATGTGCAGGAAGATTCCAGCATACCGTATTTCCCCTTTATTGGCAGGCATATAAAGTATGTTTGGAAAAAAAGAAGGACAAAAACCCCAAAAAGCAATAAATGACACTTCTGAGAGGAGGGAGAACCAGCTCACGAACCAGCATTTTTCCCCAACATTGTTAAGTAAAAGAGGTAGTTAAAATACTTCCAGAAACATAATCATCTTGTTTTGCTGATTTTCCTTGAAGTGATGATTTTTCCCCACTTGTCCTTGCAGCCCTGAAGCACTTGCTTCAGCTCCTTCAGAAGCAGCTTGCCTCACTTAGTACTGGAACAAGTCATTTTCAGGACAGATTTTCCGGTTAAGCATCAGTGAGTCAATTAGAAACCAGGAACAGCTCATGGTGTTAGTGTTTCTCCATCTCCAGAGGTTTTCCTGCCCCGCTAACACACTCACTTTCAAAAATAACACTTATTTACCAACAGTAATTCACCAAAAATCTCCAATGAGATTAAAATGATTTTCTTAGTTGCTGAGATAAAATTATAGAGATGAAATTATGGAGATAAACTTGCAGAATGTGTAAGTAAATATACCTCCTTTTAAACCAGAGACTATCACTAATGACTATGATCAGCTGAGGACTGTGCCCCCACCTAAAATGCAAAGAAAATTTCCTTAGCAAAGACACATGTGAATGGAGTCTGCTGTGAGATGATGCAGTTGGCATATAGCTTCCCTGTGACCTCTGTGCTCAGGCTGTTGCCAAACATGCCCAGGATGCCTTACCTGCAGTTTGTTGACACCTTCATTCACCTCAGTCTTTTCTACCCTATAGCTGTTTGGCCAGTCCTCTCCCATTCTGTCTTTGCATAGCTGATTCCTTATACCTCAGAAGATAGTGGAGCTGCATTTACCCTTATTAAAATATCATAGAATCACAGAATTATAGAATCGTTTGGATTGGAAGTGACCTTAAAGATCATCTAGTTCCAGCCACCCTATGATGGTCAGGGACACCTCCCACTAGATCAGGCTGACCAAGTCTCCATCCAGCCTGGCCTTGAACACCTCCAGGGATGGAGCATCCACAACTTCTCTGGGCAACCTGTTCTAGTGCATCACCACCTTCATCATGAAGAATTTCTTCCTAATGTCTAACCTAAATCTCCCCCCCTCCAATTTATAGCCATTCCTTCCTGTCCTATCACTACATGACCTTGTAAAAAGGCCCTCCCCAGCTTTCTTGTAGCCTCTTCCGGTACAGTACAGGCTGTCACCTTCTGTCAGCCTGGATAGTTGTGAGGGATAAGAAGTTTGTGTCAGTCTCATGTTACCTCTCTGTGACATCCTCATAACAAATCCATATGCCAGGGTAAGGAACTAGTTTTAGAGTTCACTTTTATTTAGAGCATTGAGGAATAATTCTGCACCAACATCCGTCTAACTTATGTCCTATTTTTATCGAACTATAATTTTTCCACTTATATCAGCAATCTGTCTCTCATTATAACATACTTATTAAAATATTAAAGGTGTTCAGATACTAATGATTCAGGTACTAGTTCTCTTTTAATCTAGGAAGACACATTTTTCTGAAAAAAAAGGTGTCTCAGCAGACATAAGCTATGGTTTATATGAAAAAGAAAGGATAAAATTACCCTTAGATATGGTTGTACTCTGATTAAACCAGAACTTTCTTTGGGTGATACAAGCACACAACTATGAAACAGTACAGGACAAAGACAGTGATATGAGAAAAATGCTTGATTCAATATGTACATATAAATAGATATCCTCAGCGCTTACATTTTTCAGGAAGCTTACTTTGAAACTATTTGAATTACAAAATTCAGACAAGATCCGTAAGAGAAGAAAATGCTTTGTAGCTTTGCTAGTGGACTGATAGGGAAGTTTTATGCATTCAGCAATTTTCACTTCCACAACTTGTAATGAAGAAGAATTGAAAAATTCAATCTGTGCAAGAAAAGAATTCAATGTTATGCATTGTCCTATATCTGACTTTTTTAATTTCTTTTATTGGAATTTTTTTCCCCAAACTTGTTTTCCTTTGATTTTAGAGTATAAAAAACCTTAGTTTTGATTCTCTCACCTGAAAAAAGGGAGCTTTCCTGGTTATTTTAGTCTTTCTTCACTTTTCTTCCACAGTATTGCTTTGTGCTTGATGACTTTCTGCCAAAGCCTCAGTTTTTTTCTTCTCTTGAGAGAACTAGCCAACTGCTTCTATGAAAGAATGGATAATTGTCGTGAAAATTTGGAGACTTTAGGCATGCTCTAACTTTCAGTGTACAGTCAACTGGTTATTTGACTTCTTGCCTTTGGACTGATTTTTTTTTTATTCTTCTACCAACTTCCATTTTATATTTACCAGGCAGTGGGAGAGTACCAGGCCAGTTTGAATAGGTGCAAATTTTGGAATGAAGAACCCTTCAATAAAAGCACCAGAAGAGCTACAGTACACCCTCTGCCACCAAAAACTCCTACATGTGAGAGGGAAGAAATTTTATCTTATTTGTAGGTTAAAAAGTGGAACTCAGAACAATTGAATAAAATCTATGATATCATGCAGAAATTTACATGAGGAGCATGATGTAACCTCCACATCTGTTGTAACTGCAGCATAATTCCCATTGGAGCTGGGACCTGTCTCAATCCTTGTATCTCCTTTCACTATCTTAGCCAAACATATCTAATAGTGCACTTCAGTTCTCCAAGGTACCCAGTAACAGCTATCATAGATGTTATGAAAACTCCTGCTTCCTAGCCTGTCAGAGACTACAGTACCTTGTTTGGAGCACCCAAAACTCGATCATCACAGGCCCAAGTTTGCTCAATACTTTCCTTCACCCCTGTTTATCAATTACTTTCATTGCATAAAGAGGATGTTCCTCCCATTCTGGTATTCTTCCAATGAGTTTTTTGAAAAAATGTCTCTTTTTATTCCAGTGTTCTATCTTCCACATTTTTTTTCTCTGTTAGGCTTTGGTTATTTTTAATATATTTTAATATGTTACCATAAGATACTGCCTTCATACTGCCTGGCTGCCTCAAATGTTTCTATGGTTTTTCAAATGTTTTCCACAAACATTTATATTTTGTTTACATTCTTTTCTCATTCCAATTTTTTCTAATAATATTGAGTCCAGATATCATTGAAAGCCTTATCATTGGATTTGTAGCATAATATAGTAAGCACTATATTTGAAAGAAAATATTTTTGTTATAGCATATCTCTTATCATTGTATTGTAAATATGTCTTGAGCTGGTTTACAGTGCTCTTTCATAACACTCTTTTGTTATATGAGTTTTTTAAAATCATGCTATAAAACATTAACCCTCAATTGTCCTTGTCTGAAGCTGAATTAGTTCGGCTGGTATTATCCTGTAATGCTGACTCAGCTTTGCTTTTGGGCAGGATGTCTTCAAATAGAACATAGGTGCATGTGTTCATATTTGGTCCAAAGTCGTAAGAAAAGTACAAAGAAATATTAGGAAAAGTATTGGAAATAAAACAGAAAATATCATTTTGTCACTGGATGGAACTCTGATACACGTATCTCTGGAGTATCTCTTCAGTTCCAGTTATCCCACTTTAAAAAAGTCGCCCCATTTGCATATGCAAAGAGAAGGGCAAAATGGTTGACAGAAGTACAAGGCAAGTTCCATGAGGAAAGAGCACAAATAGACTTGTAGTAAGGAGAGATATATAGGAGGTTTTTTAACAATCAGACTTGACAAAGAGGAAGAAATACTGCTTCTCAACCCTCACTGTGGAAAAAAATCTTAAAAGTTTCAGTTAGGAGCTTTGAAATGAGCTGAAGGAAATCTTCTATCAGGCAAATCATAGTTAAATTGTTGAGCTCATTGTCACAAGGTGACATGGAAGCCAAAGTTGTTGTGTGGGTTCAGAGAGTGATCTGGCAGTTACTTGGAAGTTGCTGTAAGTAAGGTGTAATAAAAACCTTTAGTTTGGGACTATCCTTCCACTCATTTTTCCATCAAAATTTTCTTCCTATTGTTTTAAGGGACTCAAGTCACCATTTTTTTGACCTCTTACTAAATGATGTTAACCCACAGTCTAAAAACAAAAAAAAATCCACCCAAACCACTCAGCATGACTGAAAAATTCCATACTAGTATTGCTACTGTATATTCACTATTGCTTTCCTCCCATTTAAAAAGGATTCGTGAGACCTTTGTTCATTTATAGTGGTTACATATTTTGTGTGGTTCCTAAATTTGAAGGTATATCATGGGCTCAGTGCTGGGTCCAGCCCTGTTCAATGTCTTCATCAATGACCTGGATGAGGGCATTGAGTGCTCCCTTAGCAAGTTTGCAGATGACACTAAGCTGGGTGGAAGTGTTGATCTGCTGGAGGGTAGGGAGGCTCTGCAAAGGGATCTGAACAGGCTGGACCACTGGGTAGAGACCAATGGCATGAGGTTTAACACGGCCAAATGCCGGGTCCTGCACTTGGGGTACAACAACCCTATGCAGAGCTACAGACAGGGAGAAGTCTGGCTGAAAGGCTCCCTGTAGGAGAGCAATCTGGGGGTGTTGGTTGACAGCCGACTGAACATGAGCCAGCAGTGTGCCCAGGTGGCCAAGAAGGCCAATGACATCTTGGCTTGTATCAGAAATGATGTGACCAGAGGGTGCAGGGAGGTGCTCTGTACTCAGCACTGGTGAGGCCTCTCCTTGAATCCTGTGTTCAGTTCTGGGCCCCTCAGCACAAGAAGGATGTTGAGGCTCTGGAGCGAGTCCAGAGAAGAGCAACGAGGCTGGTGAGGGGTCTGGAGAACAGGCCTTATGAGGAGTGACTGAGAGAGCTGGGGTTGTTTAGCCTGGAGAAGAGAAGGCTGAGAGAAGACCTCATTACTCTCTACAACTACCTTAAAGGAGGTTGTAGAGAGGAGGGAGCTGGGCTCTTCTCCCAAGTGACAGGGGACAAGACAAGAGGGAATGACCTCAAGCTCCACCAGAGGAGATTTAGGCTAGAGATTAGGAGGAAGTTTTTCACAGAAAGGGTTATTGTGCATTGGAATAGGCTGCCCAGGGAGGTGGTTGATTCACCTTCCCTGGAGGTGTTTAAGGCACGAGTGGATGAGGTCCTGAGGGACATGGTTTAATGTTTGATAGGAATGGTTGGACTCAATGATCCAACGGGTCTCTTCCAACCTGGTTGTTCTATGATTCTATGATTCTATGATCACAAAGGCCAAATTTTGCTGTCAGTTCCACAATAGAAATACAGGCAAATTCCATTGGCATCTGGAATGGATGCCACTGTTCCATATTACATTGATTTATCTACAATTATGGCAAGTTTTCTGGACCTAGATCCTTGCTTCAATAATGGAAACCTCAGAAAGAGGCTGGTGGTTTTTCAGCAGTAGTAACACTCCCATTGTTTATCCTCATTATTGTAAACAGGTCCCTAGAAGAAAAATGAAAAATATTTTTCTATACCTTGATTTAGTTTTGCAATTAGGTGGGAGAGAAATGTAATAAAAAGCTAATATTTGCTCAGAGTTTTCTTTTTATTTTGGCCAAAAGAACAAATTCCTCTAGCTGTTTGTGAGACTTTTGATCTGCTTTTACAAGCTTCTCACTGAGGAAAAGAGACACAAAAGCTATTTGTTATTCAGCATTTGTGCTAGTGGGGGTATCCAAAGTACAGCTAAAACTGGGTACCTAACACAAGTACCATGTGTAAGGTACTGTAAAAAAGCAGCAAGAAATGTTTCCTTTCCCTAAAGGAATGAGAATATATTTACTTAAGTACTGTAGAAACCCGAGTGTTATATTTCATTCCTCTGGCTTTTGGTCACATTTATAGCACCATTTATAACCCTTTCTACCTTGGACCATGTCTTTTAGACAACTCTCACAATGTATGAATGGATAGCAAGATACCTTTGCAACCAAAGTGCCAAGCATTTTTTGTTGTTTCTATGTATTTCATGAGTATGAATAGAACAAGAATTATGAGAAGATAATTTAGAAAAGAAAACATTCACCATATCTTATGTTGACAGTATTACACTTGACATACCCAGTGTTGCAGTGATGTCATTTTGTTTCATTATTTGGAAACAATGACCAAGATAGTGAAGAAACCGTGGTTAGCTTAGAAAGCATTCTTTTTAATTTTGCTCTTTTTCTCCTTCCAGTATGAAGGCTCACTCAATAATAAATTTCACAGCTTTCTACTGCTTTAATCAGATTCCTTGCACAGGGCTAGTCAGTTTATGCTTCTTTCTGATGAAGAAGGTAATTTCTCCTTCCCTTATAGACTTGAAGACAGAGTTTTCTTTATCAAACCCAGTTAAATTATTGCACCATACCACTTTCAACCACCCAGTGAAACTGAACCTTTTTGGGAGTCTGACAAGGGATAGAGCATTCATAGAATCATAGAATCACCAGGTTGGAAGAGACCCGTCGGATCATCCAGTCCAACCATTCCCATCAAACACTAAACCATGTCCCTCAGGACCTCGTCCACCCGTGCCTTAAACACCTCCAGGGAAGGTGAATCATGGGGTACACTGGCACCAATGTCGCTGATGCTTTACTGTCTGTGTGTTTCACTCAGGAAGTTGATAGCAGAATAATCAATGTTTTTTTTAGAAATTTTAGTAGCCTTTACTGTGGCTTTTTTTTTTTTTCCTGAAGAACACTACACTGAGGTACGTATACAGTGGGGGAAACCTGCCCATGTCCTTCAGTGAGCTGCTGCAGTCTTCACGTTTCCATGAAGGCTGCCAAGTGTCTCCCAGAATTATACAAATTGTTAACGATGATAACATTTGCCTCCTCAAGTTACCAGTCCTGCTCATAACGTCCCTGCCATTTATCCGTTGGCTTGCTGCTGTCTCTTCACATGTCTGTGCTTTGCCTGATTCTCATCCTCAGTTTTGGCAGTTTCAGCAGTTTTATTACAACAGCTGTTGCATTTGATACACTTTTGCTGAAAACCTCAGCTGCCAGACTCTAGTGAGTCCATACAATCTCTGTTTTCACTGTTAGGAAAAGAGCATTTCTATCCCTCATGGTTGCAGTGAGAACTGTGGAAACACAAAACAAGCAAACCTGAAAAGCTCAGAAACCACAAGGCAACTAAATAGGGATTTAATTTTAAAAAAAACAAACCCCAAACCAAATAAACTCCCCCTCCATATTACTTTTAAGACAATATCATGACTTTTTTTTTTTTCCCAGCCCTCCCTTGTGGTTTTGGTATGCAATATTCTTAGAACTTTGAGTGGATGCTCAGTACAACTCTCTGTAATTAAGCTAATAAAAAAAATCAGATATAAAAATCAGAATAAAAATGCCTCCCTCCCTTAGTGCACTGTACATTTTCTTCATCTGATGCAATCTGACTGAGTGAGTAACACTGCAGAAAATACTGCCTAAACATAAGGCACCCAGCTCCTAGCTGGCATTCCTTTCTGGAAAAGTGGAAGAAAATCGTTGTATTCCTTGCTGTTATTCACAAATTGCCAAATAACCAATAAAATTAGAAGTAAGTATTAAAGAGCCGGACAAAGATATCTGAGGATTTAAAAAGTGAGAAAGTGCATGCCAAGGGCCGTAAGGTCTGGCAATTCTCTCATCCAATATTAAAGAATTTTTGATTAATTTTTCATCTGCTACTTTTACTTGTTTAAATAGTAATGTTGCTGACATTGAATGCCCTGACATAACAGCATAATTTTTAAAGACAGGCTCGCTTCAAAAGATGTGTTGGGAGATGACAAAAGTATGCATTAAATTTACAGGGAGTAGGCCTTCGAATGCGTCATTCAAAAAAAAAAAATAATTGGCTCTACGGATCTCTTTCAAGCATGAATTGCCATACCCAAGCACCACATTTATTCCAGATAGAGAGACAGAACTGCATGGGGCCCCTTCATGGCTCTGCAGGTCTTGCACAAGGTAATGAAAGGGCTCCCAGCAGCATCTGGTATCAGTTTCTCCTTCGCTGTGGTAAACTGCTGGTGTTATAATCAACTCTCCATGCCATTTGTTTTTTGTTCCTTTGTAGTCCTTGTGAGAGGTTTTTCTCTCAGATTTTTGATTTACTGTTGGGTTACTTCTTTGTAGTTTTGTGGTAATCTCTGACAAATGGCCAAGTGCTTTGAAGTTCACTCTTCAGAAATGGTTTCTTGGGCTGGGAGAAAGAGAGAGACCAAAGTTCTGTTAATTCTGGGTCAGCTCAATAGAAGAATGATATAGCATTAAATACAGGGAGATACAAGATTCCACTGCAACCTGAGGCTCTAACTATCTGCTGTCTGGTCTGTGAAGAAAGACAAAATATAAATTCCAGGTATCACCATTTTATCAGTCAGATCAAAGGCTCTTGCTCCTGTTTTCTGGCTCCCTCAAGAAAACAAAGTGGAACAAGGTTTTGAAAGCTGACTTATCTTATAATAGGGCACTGTCTAGTTTTTTCAGAGGTTTCAGGATCTTATGGGTTCCCTTCAACTTTGTATATGAACCTGTGAAATCACTTGCAGATGATGTTTTTGCCAATGTTTTGGTAGAAATTCCTTCTTGCTGGGGTACAGCAACTCTCCTGTGAAGACAGGCTGAGAGAGTTGGTCTTGTTTAACCTAAAGAAGAGAAGCCTCCAGTGAAAATTATAGCAGTGTTTCAGTACTGAAGAGAGGCCTAAAAGAAAGATGGGGAGTGGCTCTTTACTGGGGAATGTAATGATAGGATGGAGGGTAATGTCTTTGAACTGAAAGAAGTAGATTTATATTAGATATAAAGAAGAGAGTTGATACTCCAGAGTCACCGGGAAACAGGTTGCCCAGAGAAGTCATGGATGCCCCACCCCTGGAAGTGTTCAAGGACAGCTGTATGAGGCTTTCAGCAAGCTTCTCTAGAGGAAGGTGTCCCCAGCTATGACAGGGTGATTGAACTAGATGATCTTTAAGATCCCTTCCATTCTATGATTATATGATCAATGTATGACTCTTTCACTCTTTACTTCCTTTGATTTGATGTTTTAGAGCAAATGTGCTGACAAGCAACACCACAGTACAGTAATTCCTTAAGTACTGCCAAGAAGAGTTTATTCTCAGGTGTCAAAGACTGGGACTGGGTGGGAATGTTGTACTTCATTCATTACATTATCCTACATTTCCCTGGGAAAGGACCGCCTTGTACATATACTTGCAACTGATCTCTTATAGCATCAATAACAGCCTTAATGATCTCTGAAATCCTTTTATAGCAGTCCCTGTTTAGAAGATATACTTGTCCTTGAACAGAGACCCTTATGAGTTTGAAATATCCCATCTTCTACCCAAGTAGGTACTACCAGGTCCTTTACCTTATGCTTGTCTCCCTTCCTGCTGCAATAAAGAAGGCAAGACAGAAATAGAAAATGCCTGTGAAGTCTTTTTCATAATGTAATTAGTGAGCACCTAAAGGAATTGCCACACAGCAGGCTTCAAATAAGAGGCTGTTTTTCAGATAATACTGAGTCAAGCAGCAAAGAGTTAAAATGATAAACATATAGGACAGATGAACTGGCATCTGCTAAACAATCTCCAGTTCAGAAAGCTGCCCTCTCACTAAGTCTTGAAACCCTTGACACTGTGGCACCTTTTTTTCCCCATAAATTTTGATTTTTAGGAAACTCTGTAATAAGCTAGTGGGTCAGGTGGAGCCTCCCTGTGACCCAACACAACCGTTCTTCTATTCTTTAACTCTTCTGCTTTTCCCAAGACTGTAAAGCAAGACTGCATGTTTACATCCTGCTTTGTATTGTTTCTGTATGAGACTCTTTCCTTCTGTACTTTCATACTCTTTGTCTTGGGTACAAAGTTGGGTCACGATTTTTTTAAATTGTCTGGGATGTTTAAGAAGAAAAACATTGAATCCCCTAAAATGTTTTCAAAACCTCCATCTAAATCTTTAAGAGCTATAATCAGTTGGAAATAATCTCTTGCAATTCAAATACTTGATTTGTCTTGATCTACCTAACTTGACAGTTCTGGAGTTCAGATTTATGCATATTTAGGCCTAGCGTTCAGATATATTCTCTAAAATAAGGTTTAACTATCATGTTAAACCATTCATACTGCAGGAAGCCAATGGATGTTCATTCTTCTTGAGCAGACAGTTGCTTCACTACTCTGTAGCAGCTGTTGTTAGACACTGTTCAGCCCCTTCTACTCTCAAACCACTTCTAGTGCTCCACAGAGTCTGCAAGTCCTGAACCAGGTGCCAGCTTACAAACAAGCAACAAGACCTTCACCTCTCTATCAACTGGTGGAGTACGAGTTAAACCTTAGCTCCTTCCTCTGGTAAGGCACTTGTATCTCTGTCTTGGGAAGTGTGTTCCTTGCTGTGGGACGGGAATGCAATGGCAGGGGTATGGAAATCTCCTCCCTCTTGGAGCTGGTCCAAGAGGGGTGCCTTCATGTGATGGCTCATGGCAGGAATTAATACAGTGAAAGTATTTCTCTCTTTGCAGGACTTATTTTTAATCAAATAACTCAATTTCCAGTGTTCACAGATGCTTGGAATGCAGTTATCCCTTGAACTTGCCAGTAAGAGCACAGAGGATTTATGTTGTGTACTCAGCAATAAAAAGGGAATGTCATTGCTTTGATCTTGTTCTTGGGTGTTTTTAATTTTACAGTAGGTGACAATACGCAAGACCATATACTACATTCAGAGAGGCAGTCACTTTCCCTGTATTTATTTTCACATTGTATCTTCTTCAGTTTTAGTGAATGACCAAAAATAGATTTGTTTTCTTTTGTTTTACAAATCAAGTGACCAATGCAGAATTATGAATTGCCCTTTAGAGAACAAAAGGTAGCTTGGTTCCCACTGATAAAATAGCCGTTTTAGCACCTGTAAATCTGTTTTGCATTTAGTGGAAAACTTTATTCCATGCTGATAACAGGATCAGAAAATGGACTCTGACAGCATGTTGTGATTTTACAGTATCCAGGGGTAAAACTTCAGTTAATTATGAGCACATGGCTTTCAAGAGTCATACTTTTATATTTAACCCCATAAATCTTGCTAAGTGAGATCCAAACCTATGTCTACAGCATTTGCTAATCATTAAGTTATTAATTGTTTTTGCTTCTTTATTCACACAACCTGAAAGTGCTTGGAGTTTCATTTTTAAAATAATGGCTAAAAAAAAATTGGAAGTACTTTCTTTCCCTCTTGTTACTTCACAGGAGGTGTTTCTGCTGAATTGCTGAAGCTAAAAACCTGTTGGCCTCCTAAACAAAGGCCTCTGTAGAAGAGTTTTTCAGCACTGCAATTTAAATGGTGTCTAGTTTCAACCCAGAATACCAGGGTCATAATTTTAGACCATAGATGTCTCTCCCAGATGTCTTTGGTCAAGTTAATCACAGTTTGCACTTTCAGGTAATCCATCAAGGCATAATTGTAAATCAAAACCTTCTTCTAGATCAGTAAGTAGCATATTTCTAGTTTGTGTTAAGACTGACATTGGACAGGAACTTAAATTGATTTCGAATATTAGGAAATAATACTGGTTACTTTCATTTGTCACAAATACTCTTTAAAAAGTATGTTTTGCTAATAGCTATCAAAAAATTCCTTGTGGATATTTCCATACTATTTTAAACTCAAATGGAATTACTGTATGGTCTTTTTAAATCTTCAGCCAGTATTAATACTCATTGTTTAAGCTATGTACTACAATACTCCATTCTGGACAGAAAAATTGTACCTTGGCCTGGTGCACAGTGGACCTCAGACACACAGCATTTTGATTAACTGAATGTGCAAGATCTACAGTTGTATGTAGGAGGACAAATCCTTCAATGGGATGGAAATATGTCTCTGAATGGGGCGGAGGAGTTGTCAACATCCACAGACCATCCACCACCCGTGTTCATGTTCAAGGAGGGTTACAAGGCAAAGCGGGGGAGGCGGGGGTGGGGGTGGGAAAAGCTGTGGACACATGGGAAAACATAGAAATTGTGAGGTACAAGAAAAGAAATCTCCCCTGAGCCCTTCCATTGGGCTGTCCTGTGAGAATACACACTCTTGCTCTCTATTGTTCCTAATTTTGCAGTCTGGCAGATATGACTTTTGGCCTGAAAAGTAAAAATCACTTTGTCTGCATCTGTAGCTAGCCAGCATGAGAATTAAAACCACCAGATATTCAGTACAGTAGAGTAGCCACCCTCTATGGTTTAAGTCAAGAGTAAGGAATACTGTATGTTCCTGAAACTGAACACGCAGGCTTGTGAAATGTGCCAGGATGCCTTAGTGCCCCAGCTATGCTGTGACCTTGGTTTTGTGCCCTACTCCAAAAGGCAATAGCAGTCTCTGTTGTGCCCTACTCTCACTTTCAGTAGAATATTGAATGAGTGTGTTTAATTGATAGCATGACTCTGTAGATAGATGCATACCTACAACGAGCACCTTTAACAAATTCATATAAAAAGCATAGGGAGACTTGCAGCTCCTAGACTTAAAATTCACTTTGAACTATGTTCACAGTACACACTGTCTACAGTTTCCCTGCCAAAGGTATAAACTATCTCAGAAGGACAGACTAAATACACCTCTTCTCAGAGGATATGAATCTCCCCTTTGGATTTCTTGGCTATAATATGGAGGGACAGAGGCTTAGCTGATGTAGCTCAGCGTAGCTCCGGGGCAGCCAGGGAAGCATTGCATTCCTATTAGCTGGCCCCTGGGAGAAAGACCAGAGCTGAGGGTAGAAGATAGAAGGTAAACCCCATGAAAACACTTTCTGAAGTTTCTTGTGAATTAAATTTAACAACAACATAGCATCCAAACTCCCTTTGAATCCAAAAATCAATCTGCTGGAGGTTAAAGTGACAGTTTTAAAAAAACTAACATGATTTTTTTCAAAATTTAAGAAAGAAATACAAACTTTGGATAAATGAAATTACTCGGTTTTAGACTAATTAGTGCCAGTGTTCATTTAATCTCTAAATTCCTTCACGTGCTGCTGGAGTGTTGAGCTCTCACAGACTGGAGCAGTGCAAAACACATTCTGCATACACGAAAATCTTGCCAAAATCCTTGGCAATGCATCTTTCCCCCCCTCCGCCACTCCCCACACTTCCAATCTTTGTTTTGCTCTTGGTGTTCATGGTAACAGTAACAGCTGTCGAACATGGCTTCAGGCTGTCTGACTCCCTTGGGAGAATTTATGTGTTTTTCTACTTCCTTTCCTTATTAGGAGGCAGGAATCTGCGACACCTATTAGAACAAGTATGCATAAAGGGTAATGACTGTGCAATTTATTAGTGGTCTGTTCTCCTTCAAGCAAGTCATCAACCATAAGCACACAGTGTATGCCAGGAATCATGGCTAAGTACAATCTTGCCGTGCAGCAGGTGGGCAGCAGCAGAGATCCCGTACAGGGAGAAGTGTGCCAGGGTAGGTCAAATACTGATCTACTTAAATAAACTTCTTAATTGAATATCAGTGAAGAGAAGATAGGAGGGATGGGGAGTTTACCCTGTTAAATGTGTCTCTTGAAGCCCCAGGTGAGGGAGGCAAAACTCAGAGAGCCAGATCCTGTAATTTTGTGCCCAAGTCATTAAATTCCATGAACAGTCACAGCGCTGTTGGTGCTGCAGAGCACCATGAACTCTTCTCAGAAGGTGATGTGCCTGGAGAAGGCTGTCCAGTAAGAGTAAGAGAAATAATGAGATCTCAGCACGTTCTGATACACAGTAGAGTCTTTCTAAGGTATTTCAATCATATTCAGTCTTATTTATCAGAACTTTTTAAGAAACTGAAGGGTGGGAGTTCTGGTTATTGTTCAGACAACAATGAACAGAGTTTTAAAAGAGTGGAGAAGTCAGTAATTTTTGAAAATGAGGAACTTTGATTTATAGTCCTTCTGCTGGAGTACATGAATACAAGGGACTGGCTCTGCACAAGTTTGGGAGTATTCACATCTGGCCTTTATCCTGGTAACTTATCTAAACTTGCAAGCCACATTTGGCCATTGCTTGGAGGTACTGTTTTTCCCAGTCCTGTGGCATGTTGAAGTATTTCAGTCTGAAGAGAGTAAGAATCTCGGTTTTATTTAAACATGATATGTCTTTGGTATTTGTAAGTATACTGAAATTCCTTGCACAAATAGATGGTTTTATTGGATAACGCTCTGGCTATGTTATCTAACAGAAATGTGGCAGGAGGAGGAAATAAAAAGCGCAGATCCACATCCATCTCTCCAAGAGCTGGACCAATTGGCTGACAACATTAGCAAAAGCCATCAACTTCTGTAGCAAGATTCAGTCTAATCATTCCGCAATCTGTTATGCCAATAAATGTCGTATGCATTTTACACCACTGTAGAACAGGAGGCGAAGTAATTGCCCTGGATTGCTGACATAAGCAAGCACAGGTGCAAAGACATTGGCTCTACCAGGTATCCTATGTCAGTAAGAACAGCAAGATATTTTATTCGGTTAGAGTATCATAGAATCATAGAATGGCTTGGGTTGGAAGGGACCTTACAGATCATCCAGTTCCAACACCCTTGCCATGGGCAGGGACACCTACCACCAGACCAGGCTGCCCAAGGCCTTGAACAACTCCAGGGATAGGGCATCCATGCCTTCTCTGGGCACTGGTGATAGATCATTGGGGAGAAAAGTTACAGTGCCTCATCACCCTCACAGTAAAAAAATTATTCATAATATCTAATCTTAATCTACCCCCTTTCATCTTGAAACCATTACCCTTCATCCTACCATTACACTCTGTGATAAAGAGTCCCTCCCAGTCTTTCCTGTAGGCCCTACCATCAGACCTGTACTAGTTAATATAGTAATATTTTAATATACCTTGAACGTTTAATTACCTTTCTTGTTAGTAGGCACATGGGAAAACTTCTGTACAAATGACAAAATCTCAAGTTAAGCAGAAGACCTTGCTCATTGTGACATCTAGCTAATTTGCTGTCATGTAGTCTGTGTACAAGCAAAATGAGAACAGTGATGACACATCAAATTCCTGATTCTTCTCCTTTTTTTTTTCCAGGAGTAGCCCTTTAAAAATTCCACAATGAGCATATATTCATGTAAGGCAGAAAAATGAGAATAAAAGACCCTGTAGAACTAAGACAAACACAAGGAAATGGGAAGGAAAGAGGGTTGTGGGAAAGCCAGTGCTGATGAAAACCAAGTACAAATATCAGAGAATTTTGCTAGTTTTTGCAGATTGCTCATATAACTACAACACCCATCAAAAGCTACATGATAGCTATTTGTTCAGACATTCTCATTGATTAAATCTTGGTCTTTGAGCTAACAGCTAAACCTGCAGGTAGCAGAGGTAATGTTATTGTTCAATCTACCTAATTACAAGTTTGGATGTCTCAGTGCAGGAAAAGCAGTCAGATTACATAGAGAAAAAAAAATGCATGCAAAGCAGTAACAATAACAACAATTATTTCTGTTAACTGGAGAGGGGAAATTCTGCGGTCCCACCATGGCTTTGTCCATCAGATGGCTGTATTATTGGATTATTTTCAGTGTACTCCAGCAAGGCACTGCTAACTCTACATTTTAGGAGCAGACTTAGGGTGTATTCACTCTACATTACCTCTTATCATCCTTTTTCTGTCTATGCCTGCTGTCCCTTTTGGACAGGTTATGTACAGTAGAATATATGGGTTCTGACAACCATGTCACCTACATCAGGGAAAAACTTGCATATGCCCTGTCCTTCCCTTCTACTCCTTCCATATGAGATGCCTTTCCATAAATCAAAATGTAGCACAGGCAATGTGTGGTATGCTTGGTAGGCATTTTCTTACACATCTCTTCAGAGGTGACACTGTATGAGTTTTCTTTGCACTATGGTTGTTACAATTAAGTGTGATAATTATCAAAATGCCTCCACATGGTCTAGGAGGTGAACAATGAAGAAAGGAAACTTAAAGCAGTGAGTGATTGTCAGTTTTCACCAGTGAAAATGAAGTCAAGGTACAATCATCTTTCTCTCTTTCAGAAGGTATTTCTTCCTCTAAATGAATCTTCTGCATGAAGGTGGAAATTTCCTCAGCTGCTTAGGTATATTCTGAAAACATTCTTCTGTCCTCTGTAATCTCTTCGCAAGTATTTTAGACCAATCCACTCAGCATTGTAAATTAAGATTACTAAGCAAGTACTTTTCATCCAGTTAATGCAGGCACAGCAGCAGCAGCACTATCAGGTCCAAATATGGATAGCTGGAAATGAATAGCAATAAAAATCTTCCATGTAGTAAAAATGTCTTTTTGTTATCCCAGAAATACATGTTGTCTTTTCCTCTCTTTCAACCAAAAGTACAGAATCTAGATAGCGCCTGCCTTAACAACCATGAGGCATATATATATATATATATGTATGTATATATATTGTGCTTATCTTAGATTATTGGCACCAGCCCAGATGGAAGGAAGACAATCCTGGAATTCTTTCAGTCTTAAGGTTACTTGACTGTTGTCTTTCATCTGTTTTGCCAAAGGAACCATATGGTGACAATGACAGCTTAATCCAAAAAGGTCAAGAGAGGAAGAATGTTGAGGGTGATGCTGGTAGCTAAGGTCTCATTTCAGGAATTAGCTTAATTTAATGCTCATAAAATACACTGTAATGACTGCCTTCAAGACAAAGTTTTGCCTTCAAGACAAAGTTTCTCTCTGTTCACGGAAGAGGCTCAGTTCTTGTACTGTTTTGGTGCCACTACAGGTTTTATTTGTTTGTTGAGGCATACCTTGTAAGTGGCAGCTGTTTTAAGATGTTTTATGTGAATCATAGAATCATTTAGATTGGAAAGGACCTTTAATATCATGAAGTTCAAATGCAAGCCTAACACTGCCAAGTCCACCACTAAATTGTGTCCCTAAGCTCCACATCTATGTGTCTTTTAAATAACTCCAGGGATGGTGACTCAACCATTTCCCTGGGCAATCTGCTCCAGTGTTCAATAGCGCTTTCCATGAAGAAATTGTTCTTCATACATAGCCTAAACCTCCCCTGGTGCAGCTAAAGGCCATTTCCTCTCATTCTATCAGTTGTTACTTGGAAAAAGAGGCTCGCGCCCATCTCACTACAACTTCCTCTCAGGTAACAGTAGAGAGCAGTAATGTACCCCCTCAGCATCCTCTACTCCAGATTAAACAGACCCAGTTCCCTCAGCTGCTCTTCATAAGACCTGTACTCCAGACCTTTCATCAACTTTCTTGTCCTTCACTTGGATGCAATCCAGCACTTCAATGTCTTTCATGAAGTGAGGGGCCCAAAACTGAACACAGTATTTGAGGTGCGACCTCAACAGTGCCAAGTACAAGGTGACAATCACTTCCCTACTCCTGTCCAGCTACACTGTTTCCCTCCCATCACGCTATGATCCCTCTTGTCAAGAGCCTGACTTTATCTCTATATGCATAGGATCTGAAAAGGGTTCATGCAGCTGGCACTGAACTTCATGATCAAGACTATATCTTCTCCCTGGTCAGTTAGAAGAATTAAGGAAACTCTCTTCTGCAGAAGCAGATAGTGACTCTGTACTGCTCGTGGTACTCAAGGCACATGAGTCCTGTGGGACACAACTCCTGCCCTGCCAGGGACAGCTGGGGAAACCCAGTGCTGCTTATATGCCTCTCTGTCTGTTGAGTGACAGTGGGACTGAGCTCTGGTGGATACATGCCAGCAGGGAAAAAGGATGAGCAATCTGTGTCTTCTTGGACAGCAAACCATCAGAAGAGAGACATTTTTTGATTGCTTCTCCTTTTGACTGGTTCTGAAGAGTTGGTATGGGGTTGTAAAGGTTTGTATCCCATTACCAGATCCCTAAGCTATTCAGCATCTCAAGTGAGCTCTCACCTTACCAAGTAAGATCCTCTGCAGTTGGTATCTGTCTCCTAAAAAATTCTGTATACACACAATATATACAACAGTAAAATACGTGTTTATATAAAATATTACATTTTACATTGATATTTATGTTCAAGCAAGCACAATTTTAAATATAAAGAGTACATGTGTAGTGTATGTGTATAGTACGTTGACAAGATTTTTGTAAACATACTAGTAGGATAAATGTACAGATGTTCTCAGTATATGTAAGACATTCTAAGATAAGCAGTTAACAGTATCATTACTATTGGTTTTAGCTGGTAAAAAGTATGAGCATGTGAGTTAATAACTCTCCATATTCCCAGTCTGTGGCAGTGGGAAATTAAAAAAAAAAAAAAAGAAGGGAATTGCTCATCTTCCCTCTCAGCCTGTGAAAAATCCAGACATTAACGTGGGACGATGATACATACTGGCTTCAAATTTCTTTATGACTGAACACCCTCAGGTGTTACATTTCTTGCACTTAACTCTTCCTTCATTTTTCCACCTTTCCAAAAGACATTCATGATAACCTGAATTGCTCTCCCTGCCTATATACATCCTCTGCAAGTGTATGTGAGCCAGGTGATTAGGCAGGATATGAGCAGAAAATATGGGCACCTGGCTGGCAAGCTGCTTGTGAGCATAAAAGAATACACAAGAGATCAGAATCAATTGCCATTTTGGAAATTTTTGCTGCCAGTTTTGTAAGTATTAAAATCCCAACCTATCTGTTCAGCTAACCTTCGCAGTCATGTTGGATTGTTCTCCAAATTTCAGGCCAGTTCCTGTCCAACTTTGTTCAAACAGTAACTTCAGAAGGTGCTACAGAATTGATGTCAAAGGAAAACACTTCTAATTCAAATACTCCCCACAGACTGCATGCTACTAGCAGCTGGTGCAGGTGCTTCATTTCCCAGGTACCAGAGGATGGGACTCTGTGCCTCCAAATACCTTAGTTGCAGTCTGCCTTCTGTCTTCTGACTTTCTAGGAGTCCTTTTCCTTGGGTTTTTTTGGATGCAGAAAGCTGAACTGAAAAGCAGGGAAACAAGAGAGAAGGGATCAGGATTTGTGTCTAAATGCAAACATGTAAAAGTGCACCTGCCACTGGCAAAGACAGCTCAAAACACAGGGAATATGTGACCCCCCACAAACTCAAGAGGAGTTGTGTGCTTGCAACAGGTGATCCCTGGTTTTCTCTTCTGACTAAATACAAATACAATTGTTACATCCTCTTAGTTACATTTTTTGCCAGAAAAAAAATATTTCTTCCTCTAATTAAAAATCCTGTGGTCATTTGGTAGCTCTTTACATTAACCAAAGAGAGTCAATGTACTGCCTCAAGTATTAACAAGACAGAGCTGCAAGCCAAAGCACATTATGATGTAAGAAGGTACCTGATTTTTGTGTTTACGTAGGATTTTTTCATATGTAGTGAAAATGTTTGCATTAGAAGGAGACTGATATCCTTGTTATTTAGCCTTTTAAACTTCATGCTTAATTTATACTTTAGTAAAATTGGCAGGTCATGATTAAGAAAGATAGCTTCATGAGCACTCTTGGCTCCACCTTCTGCCTTTCTGTGACAGCATATGTGGGATGGAGAGGATCAAAAGCCAGAGAGAGCTACTATGTAAACAGTTCTGTCTGTAATTGGCTTCATTAGGCAGCAGAATATTTTAAGGCTATTGATAATATTTAATTAAGCAGATGTAGGCTTATTTTGTAAAGCAGACATGACTAATACTGAAGTCTTTTTATAGCGTACATTTAATTTAGACATTCTCCCCTGGTGACTGAAGTAGTGTAGGGTCTGGTTCTCATTTATGCCTAGACTCTATATGAATACTAACTTTCTAGCCATAAACAGTCACTGGGCTTATTGCAGGCATCAGAGGGCATGTGATCTTTTTGGAGGGATTTGAAATCTATAAATAAAATAGCATTAGACAGTCTCTACGTCTACTCCTCAACAAAAGACTAGGAAACAGAAAAATGCTGGTTATTTCTCTTTATTGACTTTTAAGAAGTAAGAGCAAAATGCGCAACCCAGTACAGCACACAAAATACATTTGCTATTCAGATCTGAAGGAATATTTTCTCCTCAAAGTGGCAATGACAGCTAAGCATTTATTCAGAGCACTTCAGGCTGTTGTTTCAAAGATAAAATGGGTGTTTCAGTTTTTCAAAACAAAATAGCTTGTCTTTTTTAGCAGAAATGTAAACTCTTTCATGAAAATTTCTATTTAGTACCATTTTCTGGCCAACAAACATTACAGTGGGTGCTGTTGCATTGTCTATTCTAATGCTAAAATATTTTGAAAAAAAAAAATGTTTATCACAGCAAAATACTCTTCTGGAATTATATGTTTCATAGAATCATAGAATCATAGAATCACCAGGTTGGAAGAGACCCACTGGATCATCGAGTCCAACCATTCCTATTAATCACTAAACCGTGTCTCTCAGGACATCATCTACCCATGCCTTAAACACCTTCAGGGAAGGTGAATCAACCACCTCCCTGGGCAGCCTATTCCAATGCACAATAACCCTTTCCATGAAAAACCTCCTCCTAATCTCTAGCCTAAATCTCCCCTGGTGGAGCTTGAGGCCATTCCCCCTTGTCCTATCCCCTGTCACTTGGGAGAAGAGCCCAGCACTCTCCTCTCCACAACCTCCTTTCAGGTATTTGTAGAGAGTAATGAGGTCTTCTCTCAGCCTCCTCTTCTCCAGGCTAAACAACCCCAGCTCTCTCAACCGTTCCTCATAGGGCCTGTTCTCTAGCCCCTTCACCAGCTTTATTGCTCTTCTCTGGACTTGCTCCAGGGCCTCAACATCCTTCTTGTAGCAAAGGGCCCAGAACTGAACACAGGATTCAAGGAGTGGTCTCACCAGTGCTGAATACAGAGGACGAATAACCTCCCTGGATCTGCTGGTCATACCATTTCTGATACAAGCCAAGATGCCATTGGCTTTCTTTGCCGCGTGGGCACACTGCTGGCTCATGTTCAGTCAGCTGTCAACCAACACCCCCAGGTCCTCCTCCTCCAGGCAGCTTTCTAGACAGACTTCTCCTAGTCTGTAGCACTGCACATGGTTGTTGTGCCCCAAGTGCAGGACGCGGCATTTGACCGTGTTAAACCTCATGCCATTGGACTCAGCTCAGTGGTCCAGCCTGTTCAGATCCCTTTGCAGAGCCTCCCTACCCTCCAGCAGATCTACACTTCCACCCAGGAAGGCTGTTTCAAAACAGCCTTTGCTTTAAGAACTAAAACTTCTTATATTATTAGTAATGCAATAACTTTTAGAAAATATTTGGCAGCTGCTTGTGAAAAGTCACTTTTTCCAGAGCTTTTCCCCTAAATACTTTAATACACATAGGACGTAGTCTAATTGCTTTCAGCATTTGCACATTAGAATGGAACGACTCTGAAGAAACTGTCTATAGCCTTGGGTAAAGAGTATAATATTAAAACTCTTAATGAGTTCCTATCACACTTAACCCTTTAATAAATTTCCTTATGTACGATTTTTAAAGTTTTAACTGCTCATGTAGCAGATTCTGAAAAAAAAACACAACCCAAAGCACTGACTGAAGTTAGAGCTGAGTGATTAAACAATTAGCAGCTTCTGGGGTAAAGTGAGGACCACTTCCAGTTCAGTCCATTTCAATACTTTCCCAGTGTTTAACTGGTTTCACCTCCTTGTATTTTCCCTCTCTGCTACCCAGTCCCTGCACTGACGGATAAAAGAGGATCTTGGGAAACACAGAGGAAGGAGAACTGACAAGTGCTCTGAGAAAAGCAAATGCAGATGCTTTTGGTGCCAAGCAGAAGAAAAGGGTCTGTAGTTGACCTTAAAAACATTAACAAGCTTTTGCATCTGTTTTTACTGAAGATTAGCATTAAGACTTAAATGCTGAATGGACATCAGTGTGGGCTGATAAGCCTCAGAAATATCTTCCAGCTTTTTCTCTTAAAAGCTGAAGAGGTATTTCTGCAGCATTATTCCTGTGGAGCTGAGATAAGTTGGAAAACCAGAGCAAGTCTGGTGTATTTATCAGTCAGTGAAAACCCTGGCTCGAATGAAACACTAGTTCAGAAGCTCATCAATCACTTTTTTAAGTTTACAAGAGATAAGCCAGGCAATGTTTATTAAGAGCAGTTACTGCACCACTGAAATGTAGTTAAAGAGATATACTATTCATAATCACCATCTGTGTTATGTCGTGTTAGGAATAGACTACTTTTATATAGATGTTCTGGGGCTGTGCTCTATCTATATTTTTTTTTCTGAACCTGAAGATGGCTCTGAATTAAGGTAAAGGTTTGCATTTATCACCATTTATCACCTTAATGATCAGCCACGTTAGTATCCCAAAGAGCTCGTTGCATCAATCTTTCAGGGACCCTTATCCTCCCTTGCCTCCTCTACCTGTAGGAAGAAAGGAGAGGCTTGGGATTTATCGTGATCCTATCTGGCAAGTTCACTGCTGGTGAATACTGTGGTTTGCACTCATCTGAGTGGCTGGAATAGGAGATTTACGTCCTCAGAGAAGTCACTTCTTCTAGGGCTGTGGAGTCCTGAGGTGCTTCAGAATTTCCATCCTGACTCCAAAATGGTAGTGATATGTTAGTCTTATTTTGTGATTTTTTTAATCCCTCAGTTGGGTTTTAATTCTCACTTAGATCATGCAAAGTGGTCCAAATGATGCAGCAGGAAAGTTTTTATTTCCTGTGATGACTGATAGGTCTTTTCTGGTTTGGGGGGCTGCCTATAATGCAGTGCAATGAGATGTACTCTTACTGCCACATCATGCTCTCCAGAAAGTTTATTCCTGGTAGAAAGAATCCTCTCAAAGACATCCATATGGAAAAAGTACAGTTTCTTTTTCTCTGTTTGTTTCTGTGTATATATTTTGCTTGGTGTTCTGCTTCTGAGTTATTTACTGACCCCTCAAGTGCCAAAGCATTCAGTGAAACAGCAAATCCAGCTCCTCACAGGATTTCTTACCAGCAGATTGTAAGTGCTTTTTCCAACTTTCTTTCTTTCTTGAGCTAACATGGACATAAGTTCCATGGAAAGCAAGGATTTGTATATAAATATAAAGTGCAACGAGGGCCTTGTGCAGCTCCATGATAATATTTTCAAGTAATAAAAATTAAAATAATAAAGATAATTCCCTTCTTGTCTTCCCATAATTGCCAGGGGAGGAGAGATCCCAGACCTCTGTTGACTGTGCTCCAAGAGGACTCTTGCAGCATTTCTCAGGGCAGCTGAGAAAGTTGACTACTACTCCATGAAAGGACTAAAGATGGGAAATGGAGAACCTGAAGGACCATGAATAAAATTCGTCCCTGTTAGGAAACCAGCCTCATCAGGCTCCAAACAGTGAGGAACTGCCTGTTCTTTCAGGGCTTGAAAAACTTAAATCCTGGTGACAGACAACATACAAGCTGTGTGAGTTTGTTTCTCAGGCTGCTGTAAAGGAAGGACTGTCTGGTTTTGTGAGAGGAATGAGCTGAGAAAGTGGAAGAAGAGGGGAGGAAGTGATGGTGTTGTTAATTATTGTACTTTGCATAGCCTTCATCTCCTTTCTGAGAAAGTTGTAATTTAGGCAGAGGTGAGAGTGTTCTGCTGCCAGCTTTGATACAGCCCTGCTCCTCAAAGATGCCTGTCAGCCTTCTCACTCCCTGGGGAGTAAAATCCAACTCTGTGCCTAGCAAAGGGCCCCAGTATTACTGCTAGAGAAAGGTCACTAAAAACGTAAAGACAGGACCAAATGCCAGCATCACTTACCATCATTAAATATTTAAATCTAGATGTGCTCAGCTCTTCTCTCTTGCAGATACTGAGGCTACTGTGGCTCTTTGCTTTCTCAGAGTCAGTCCACACCTCTCAAACCACACCTGTTTGATACCATCTTATGACCTCACCATGAAGCATTGGTGGGGCTTTTTGCAAAACAAAGGTTTTCTAGCAAAGAAATACCTGTTGTCTGTAAGAGATAATGCATTGTCTTTCACTTAAAACAAGGAGAATTGTGGAAAAGATTTCTAAGGAAATAGGCAAAAGCTGTCATCAATTTAACCTGAGTGACAATTTCCAGCATTTGCAATCTAAAATACCACTTCTGTAGGTCACAGATCCCAAAAGGAATTAATGACTTCTACGCTCATTTTTTCAAAGTGGCAACTGAAGATGTACCTAGAGTAGTAGGTCAGACACCAACATGAATTCAGATAGACTGACATTGAATAATTGTACAAACAAGGAAGATTACGGCACACTTCATGGCCTTTTAGGAAATATCTTGTAAAATCTGGTCATTAATGCTTATTGTTGCAGTGCAATTTGGGTATGTCTGTATTGTTACTAATTCATGCTTTTGCACTGTGACCACACAGTGTTCACAGGGGAAATTTCTTACTTTTCGAGTCGCACTGTATTTTGCAAAACCTATTCCTTTTCCATTCTGTATTTGAAAAGAATGAGTCCCAAAAGAAAGCAAAATACAGGTTAGGAACATATTTTTGTCAAGTAAAGAAAATATTTTCTTTTGATTAAGAGCAGGATGCTACTATCTCAAATGCAGCATGAAACCACACTGTGGACGCCTCGCTGTGGTTTTGAGAAAGGAAAATCATAATTGCACAATGAATTATTATTATGGTAGAGCATACACTGTGGTCCAGAATCTCCAGATATTGGTAAACCCAAGCTGAACTTCTTTACAGCCATAAATCTAGCATAACCCTAGAGCGAATCAGATTTACTGCACACTTAGAGTAGCCAGAGATGCTTACAACCATGGAAAAACAGTGTGTCCTTGTGCTAGACACCTTGCAAAGACCAAATAGGAGGAATCATCTGCCTCTCAGAGATTAAAAAGAGCAATGAAGAGTGAACAAACAATATACATGGAATAAGCACTAAGGAAAGGATTGAAAGGGATTACAGGAAACAGTTAATGCAGAAAGAGGAAAATGCCCCTGAAGATACAAGTAATGATTAGTCCCTGCACAAAATTCTTGCTCCAATGGCCATTGCTAGCTATTCCACACAGGTTTTCCCAAATACCAAATGGCTACAGAGCTCAGGTGGCTCAATGTTAAGTAATAGTTCTTAAAGGTGGAGAATGACTTTTATTTCCTGGCACCAGAGGAAGTTAGAGAGGTCTGGAATAAGCTAGTTCTTAATTTCTTCTCTCTTGCCCAAATACCATCAGAAAGTAGAAGAGTAAGATTGGCATATCTGCTTTGCAACTGGAGACAATCAATGCACTCTTGAAGATCTAGCACAGTTGTCTGAAAATAATGGCCAGAACAGTATTTTCTTTGTTCTTCCTCCCATTCTAACTGTGTATTGCACGACTGCAGAATTCAACACTTAAAATGCTCAGTTACCAAGCCACAGTATGCTACTCATTTCTAAGTTCTGGAGTGATACAAACTGTATATTTAGATTATATAACCTAGTCTTTGACTGCAAATTCCTGACCAGTTGGGTATGGTGGCTTTTGACTAGATCTCTCATTCACCCAGACTTTGAGCTCCTTTTCTGTTTGGACAATCCATTGAGAGGAAGGTGAGACTAAACTTGAAAGAACAGCCCAAAGACCAGCAGTTGGTCTTGGTCATCCTTGGCATGTCCTTTTTTGAGAAAATACTTGACTTGAAAGGTATTACAGAAAAAAAAAAGTGGTCTGGAGACAAAACATCTATTGTTGAGAGCAGCCCACTTAGGCATCATCATGGAAAATGCTTGAGATGAAGATATGAATCCATTTACACAGGGGAACTGGGCATGTAGTCAGGACCAACAAGTTCCAAGGCAAGGTCTTCTCAGGAAAGAGGCCTCTCTTATGTCAAAGGGTGCAGGAAGTCCACGTGTAAAGCTAATATGCCGCACCACTGCTAGTAACAATGGCCACTGTGTATAAAATCAAGAGTGAAATAGGCACCACCTTCTTCTATTCTAGGGGAGCTGCATGTTACTGGGAGCAATAATTAACATCAGCAGTGTCTCCCAAGTATCTTCTCCCCATGGACAGGGCTAGTTTGTGAAACAATAGGCTACCTAATCCTAACCAGCATCTAGGTGACATATTTAGGTGTCATATGAGACATCTTTTGACAGCTTGTGGCAAATATGAGTACTATGGATCCTTTGCAGAAATTTTTTTTATTTTGTCCTCCAAAGGCAGCTTGAATGTGTGGATCAAGCAGAGCTTAGGCTATACATAAGGAATAATATTTTTGTGCCACAGGGAGCTGGAAGTGTTCTATATACTCCAGAGAGTAATTGTTACTGGTTTACTATGTAGATTCATCTATGCAACTATAACTGCTGCATACAATGTTTATGTCCTTAAGCAAAACAGGACTGAATGCCATACTTTTCCATTTTAATCTTTCATAGGCTAAAATAGGTAAGCAAAAAGAGTTGTAGAATAAATACTACAGGCATTATTTTCAAGTTTCAAACTCAG
>JAUMJK010000048.1:3155000-3189265 GCA_033558105.1 Coccyzus lansbergi | reverse complement strand
CGCCCAGGGCGGCCAATGGCGGTGGGCGGGGCGGGAGGGGGACTTGTGCGCCTGTGCTGTTCGTCGAGGGTAAATAAGTTATCCCCTCTTCTGTGTATGTTTAACCAATATTTTCTGGGATATGTAAGCAGTGTTTCCCAGAATCTATGCGGGTATATGTGTTTAACCAGTATAAAAGTCCTGTAACCAGCCTCAATGGACACACATTAGGTGCCTTAAAAGTCATAGAATCATATGATCACCAGGTTGGAAGAAACCCACCAGATCATCGAGTCCAACCATTCCTATCAAACACTAAAGCGTGACCTTCAGGACCTTGTCCACCCGTGCCTTAAACACGTCCAGGGAAGGTGAATCAACCACCTCCCTGGGAAGCCTGTTCCAATGCCTAATGACCCTTGCTGTGAAAAACTTTACTAATGTCCAGACTACATCTCCCCTGGCAGAGGTTGAGGCCATTCCCTCTTGTCCTGTCCCCTGTCACTTGGAAGAAGAGGCCAGCAACCTCCCCTCAGGTAGTTATAGAGAGCAATGAGGTCTCCCCTCAGCCTCCTCTTCTCCAGGCTAAACACCCACAGCTCTCTCAGCTGTTCCTCATAAGGCCTGTTCTCCAGCCCCTTCACTAACTCTTTTCTGGACTCACTCCAGAGCCTCAATATCCTTCTTGTGGTGAGGGGCCCAGTGTTAAAAAGAGTACCTGCTTAATAATCAAATTGGCATTGATTATTGAGTTTGGCCTTTCTCACAGCATGACCAAGTTGGAAAAGACCTTTGAGATCATTGAGTCCAACCATATCTGTCTGCCACTAAACCGTATCTTTAAGTACCTCATCTGCCCGTCTCTTAAACACTTCCAGAAAAGGCAACTCAACCACCTCCCAGCGCAGCCTCTGCCAGTGTCTGATGACCCTTTTGGTGAAAAATGTTTTCCTAGTGTCCAGTCTGAACTCCCCTGGTGCAGCTTGAGGCTGTTCTCCCTTGTCCTGATGCCTGTCACTTGGGAGAAAAGACCAGCTCAACGTGAACCAGCAACGTGCACTCACAGCCCAGTAAACAAGTGTGTCCTGGGCTGCATCCAAAGAAGCAGGGGCAGCAGGGCAGGGAGGGGATTCTGCCCCTTTACTCCCTTCCAGAGCCCAGTGTTCAGTTCTGGAGTGCTCCGCACAGGAAGGACATGGATCTGTTAGAGTGAGTCCAGAGGAAGCTGCAAAGATGATCAAGGGTCTGTAGCACCTCTGTTGTGAGGACAGGTTGAGAGAGTTTGTGTTATTTAGCCTGGAGAAGAGAAGGCTCTGGGGAGACTTTAGAGCAGCTTCCAGGACTTAAAGGGAGCCTACAGGAAAGATGGGAAGAGGCTCTTTATCAGGGAGTGCAGTGACAGGATGAGGAGTAAAGGTTTTAAGTGGAAAGAGGGGAGAATTAAATTAGGTATTAGGAAGAAAGTTTTTACTGTGAGGGTAGTGAAGCACTGGCACAGGCTGCCCAAAGAAGCCCTGGCTGCCCAAAGAAGCCCTGCCTGCCCAGTGCCTGGAGGTGTTCAAGACCAGGTTGGATAGAGCTTGGAGCACCATGATCCAGTGGGAGGTATCCCTGACTGTGACAGCAAGGGTTGGAACTGGATGATCTTTAATCCCCTTTCCAACCCAAACCATTCTATGAATCTTTGACATTTCCAGGATATGGTGAGCACAGGAAAAATGCAATCATCAAACATGTCACTGCTGCCTGAAAACTTGCTTCTCACAGATACTGGTCTCTTCTCAGGGGTCAGTCCCACCAGAATTTGTATGCTCTTCTATGTTTGCCACATTGCTTCACCTTTGTTTCATCTTATCAGGGTAATTGGCCCAATGCCAACAGATGAATTACTAAATAGCAGAATAGTGTGTACATATGTACACTGGCCACAAGATGGAGGCAAAACGGGATGACAGCACCTCAGGCACATCAAGACTGTTCAAATATTTTAGTAAGAGCTTGAAAGAGGGAAAGGAAGCTATCATTATGAAACTGGCCAGTGACACCAAACTGGGGGAAGCTGCTAGCAGTGGAAGAAGGAATTCAGAATCCTCTTTTAATGATCCGTGTAAGGAACAATCAAGGAGATGAACTGTAATAACAAAAAGAAAAAAATAGTACATATTTGGAATTTGAAATCAAGTATATGAATTCAAAATAGTCAAAGCTGCAGTGGAAGTAAATCTGGGTCTAGGCCATTAAAAGTGACATTGCATATAAAACCTGGAAAGCAGTTATTTCCTTTTACTTGGCACAGTCAAAACCACTGGTGGAGTACACAATGGTGAAGTTCATTTTGGGACTCTGCAGTTCAACAAAGACGTAGACAAACTCAACATAGTGTGGAACAGAGCAGGAGGAATGACCAGAGCTTTATGAAACATGACCTAAGGGGGAATGTAAACAGAAATTGTTTAGCTGTTCTGCAGTAGCTGTCCTTATGCAGCTTACGCATTTCATTTGGAAAATTCTAGGAAGTTTTTTCTTAGTTCTGTTGACGTAATATATCTAGATTTCAACACCACTGTTGACAGTGTTCATCATAACTGAATGGGATGGATTCTGTCCACATGCAAAGCCCTGGAAACCCTCCCTCATAGCCAAGAATTGTGAATGAGCTATTTTTTATACTCTCAACTTCTAGGAGTAGTAAGTACAAACCTAAATAAAACCTAAGGCTGCACGCACAACCAGAGTTCAAAGTCCATAATTGCTTTATCATACAACACATTAATGATATTTTATAACACAGTGTAATCTTATACAGCTTACTTACTATCATGTGGTTTTACTGTACAACTGCTGTGTTTCTAATCTCCTCAGAAGGCTTTCCAACAAGCAAAGGTGAGTCATCTTGAGAACTTTTGATAAGGTAAAATATATAAATTATATATATAAAAATATATAAGTTATTGGAAAAAGGGAGATAGAAGCATAATGGTAAAACTCATATTCACTACTCACCAATCATTCCCCTTATGGAAGCTGGTAATTCACATTATGGCTTTTTGAGGATTGTCTTAAAGAACTTAAAGCCAAGTTTGTGTGTTTTCTCTGAATTTGTATGTTTAATTGATCTGTACATCTGTCTGTCATTGCTTTGTATTGCTAAGCTTGCAGAAACTTGCTCAACAGTTCTGCTTGTACAGAACTACGTGTATTCAAATGTTCCTAGGAGAGACTGTCATTTGAAGGTGCACAACATTTTCTTTTTCTTCTCTTCATGTTATTAAATTCACATTCTGCACTTCTAGAAAGATGCACTTGCACATACTCAGGCCCCAAAAAGAGATACTTACTGAGCTGCTCAGGGACATGTGAGGGTAAGGTCGAGGCAGACAGTAATTCCCTGCTGCAGGAATTTAATGCATGTAACTATTTTAAGTAAATGTCACATGCTCGGGTTCACTATGAAGATCAATTTGCAGTAACTTTCTCTTGTTTCTTCAGCCTGACTTCCAACTTATGTCAGGCAGAACAGTTTCAATATTGCATTTCCTCTGTTATTAAGGAGAACTGAGCTCCGGGGTTGTGATCCTATGGGACATTTCTGAACAGCAGTTCTGGAGTATGCCATTTCCCACACAAAAGGAAGTTCTGTGTTGTGTGAGGAATTGTGCCATGATGAAGCACTGTAAAGTGCTTGTGTGTTTTCTCCCCTACCCATGTTCCGTGTGCTGCCCTGAGTTCTTTAATTTATGTCTGCCCTTCAAGCCCTGAATCTTGATATACGTACTTTTCCCTCCTGAACTGTATTTCTATCACACATCTTCCACAGGATACAGACAGGATATGAAACTAGTGGTTTACCGGTCCTGTTTTTCCTGTCAAAATTCCCATCCCCTTCCCCCACATACACATGTACATACCCTTCATGGAAATCCCTGTATGGCTAAGAAACAGATTGGATTTAAGACCACATAAGCTTTGCGGATCTGGAATCATACCTAAGTTATGGACCCTTTTTACGTAACAGATTCAGGTCCAATTTCAGGACCAACTTGAGCTTCTGCTGGCACTGCTGCAGAAAGAAGTATCCAGCCGCTTTCCCTGTCCTTGATTGACCCTGTCTATTGTGCCAGTAGAAGTTTCTGGCACTGGCTCACTCAGAGAAGCTTCTGACTACACCCTCCTGCTGATTCTTACAAAAAGAACTTTTTGCTTGTATTCAATTTTTTTCCCCCATACCCAGTGCTATAAGGAATTGCACAATGAGCTCACATGCAAAAAGCCACAAAGGTGGTCTAAACTCCCAGTTCCTCGACAGTTTACTGACTTTTATGTGCCTATTAAAGATAAGGGCACAAATTCTTGACTCAAAGACATTAAATATTTAACAGCAGCAGTTAGGTTTCAGCTCGATACAAACTTAAAGTTTCTCATTCAATATGAGCAAGAAAAAAATAGCATGAAATAAAAACTCTTCCAGTCCCATTTTTCTTCTGATGTCAAGAAACAGTAAGGTAGATAGGATCCTTTTTCTCACTGAAAAGACAGTGAGTTAAAAAAAAAAAATCACACTTTGGATGATAAACGTTTTGGAAGGTTTTGACTGAGGGCTGCTTTGTGTTTGGCAGCACAGTAAATATGTCTGTAGCCAGAACACAAACCATCCTGCTTTGTCTGCAAGGATAGGCTGACAAACAGAAGTGAAAGAGGGGACAGGGCCCCCAATCCCTCTGTCCATTTCTGCAACAAAGATGTTTAACAACACTGGTCCCCATGTGCAGCATCACTTGTCACCAGTCTATTTTATGGAAGCAGGTTTTGCAAGCTTACTTTTAAACAACTTCTGTGCAACACATGGCATTACATAAAATCTGAAACATACAATGAGACAAGTGATAGTCCAAGAGGAGTTGTTCATCTGCAGAGGAGCTGAACACGTCTGTATTGAAGGAGACTGGATGTGAAAGGTGCATTTTGAGAAAGTGTAAATAACAACAGGAGGGTTTTGTTTCAGTTCATAGCAAAATGATGCTCTGGGACTACAGTCAGGGCTGCGGAGGCACTGGGAAGTTTCAAGGAGGTTGGCTTCAGCTGGCACTGAGAGTGCAGATCACGACACCATGGTGCCAGCAGCCCTGTCCCCAGGAATGGTGGGCACCCAGAGGCTGTGGGGAGGGGTTGGTCTATCTGTCTATCTGTCTATCTGCTTGTCTGCCTGCCTGTCCTTCTTGTCTGTCTGTTGGTCTGTCGGTCATAGAATCATAGAATCACCAGGTTGGAAAAGACCCACCATATCATCAAGTCCAACCACTCCTATCAAACACTAAACCATGACCCTCAGCACCTCATCCACCCATCCCTTAAACACATCCAGGGAATGTGACTCAAACCCCTCCCTGGGCAGCCTGTTCCACTGCCCAATGACCCTTGCTGTGAAAATTTTTTTCCTAATGTTCAGCCTAAATCTCCCCTGGTGGAGCTTGAGGCCATTCCCTCTTGTCTTGTCCCCTGTCACTTGGGAGAAGAGGCCAGCACCCTCCTCTCCACAACCTCCTTTCAGGGAGTTGTAGAGAACAATGAGGTCTCCTCTCAGCCTCCTCCAGGCTAAACACCCCCAGCTCTCTCAGCCGTTCCTCATAAAGCCTGTTCTCTAGCCCCTTCACCAGCTTCGTTGCTCTTCTCTGGACTTGCTCCAGAGCCTTAACATCCTTCTTGTGGTGAGAGGCCCACAACTGAACACAGGATTCACAGAATCACAGAATCACAGAACAACCAGGTTGGAAGGGACCCATCGGATCTTCTAGTCCAACCATTCCTATCTAACACTAAACCAAGTCCCTCAATACCTCATCCACCCATGCCTTAAACACCTCCAGGGAAGGTGAATCAACCACCTCCCTGGGCAGCCCATTCCAATGCCCCATGACCCTCTGTGTGAAAAACCTCCTCCTAATCTCCAGCCTAAATCTACCCTGGCGGAGCTTGAGGCCATTCCCTTTCGTCCTGTCCCCTGTCACTTGGGAGAAGAGGCCAGCTCCCTCCTCTCCACAACCTCCTTTCAGGTACTTGTAGAGAGCAATGAGGTCTCCTCTCAGCCTCCTCTTCTCCAGGCTAAACAACCCCAGTTCTCTCAGCCGCTCCTCATAGGGTCTGTTCTCCAGCCCCTTCACCAGCCTCATCGCTCTTCTCTGGACTTGCTCCAGAGCCTCAACATCCTTCTTGTGGTGAGGGGCCCAGAACTGGACACAACATTCAAGGGGCGGCCTCACCAGTGCTGAGTACAGAGGGAGAATCACCTCCCTGGCTCTGCTGGTCACACCATTTCTGATACAAGCCAGGATGCCATTGGCCTTCTTGGCCACCTGGGCACACTGCTGGCTCATGTTCAGTCGGCTGTCGACCAACACCCCCAGGTCCCTCTCCTACTGGCAGTTTTCCAGCCAGGCTTCTCCCAGTCTGTAGTTCTGCATAGGGTTGTTGTGCCCCAAGTGCAGGACCTGGCATTTGGCCGTGTTAAACCTCATGCCGTTGGACACTGCCCAGCGGTCCAGCCTGTTTAGGTCCCTTTGCAGAGCCTCCCTTCCCTCCAGCAGATCGACACTTGCACACAGTTTAGTGTCATCTGCAAACTTGCTAAGGGTACCCTCAATGCCCTCATCCAGGTCATTGATGAAGACATTGAACAGGACTGGACCCAGCACTGAGCCCTGGGGAACACCACTTGTCACTGGCCTCCAGCTGGACTTAACACCATTTACCACCACTCTCTGGGCCCGGCCTTCCAGCCAGTTTTCTACCCAGGAGAGTGTGCGTCTGTCCAGGCCAGAGGCTGACAGTTTCTGTAGCAGAATGCTGTGAGAAACTGTGTCAAAGGCTTTACTGAAGTCCAGGAAGATACATCCACAGCCTTTCCCTCATCCAGCAGCCGAGTGACTTTGTCATAGAAGGCGATCAGGTTGGTTTGGCAGGACCTGCCTCGGGTAAACCTATGTTGACTGGGCCTGATCACCCGGTTCTCTTGCATGTGCTTGATGATAGCACTCAAGATCACCTGTTCCATGACTTTCCCTGGCACTGAGGTCAGACTGACAGGCCTGTAGTTCCCCGGATCCTCCCTGCTACCCTTCTTGTAAATGGGAACTACATCAGCCAGTCTCCAGTCCAGAGGTACCTCCCCAGTCTTCCAGGACTGCTGGAAGATGATGGAAAGGGGTTTGGCCAATACATCCGCCAGCTCCCTCAACACCCTAGGATGTATCCCATCTGGCCCCATAGACTTGTGGGTGTCCAGTTGGCCAAGCAGGGCTCTGACCACCTCCTCTTGGACTATGGGAGCCTCATATTGCTCCTCTGTTTCCGGGGTATCTACACAGAGGGAACAGCTTTCTTTACAATTAAAGACTGAGGCAAAGAAGGCATTAAGTACCTCAGCCTTCTCCTCGCCCCCTGTCGCTGTTGTTCCCTCTGAGTCCAAAAGGGACTGTATGGTCTCCCTTGTCCTCCTTTTACTGTTTATATACTTATAGAAAGATTTTTTATTGTCTTTTACAGACTTAGCTAATCTGATCTCTAGTTCAGCCTTAGCCCCTCTGATTTTTTCCCTACATAGCCTCGCTTCCCTCCTGTAGTCCCCCCCAAGAGGCCTGTCCCCCCTTCCAGAGCTTATGAATATTCCTTTTTTTCCTAATTTCACTCAAGATTTCCCTACTCAACCAAGCTGACTCAAGATTTCCCTACTCAACCAAGCTGAAAAGCTTGTGTCGAGGGCTGATTCTCAATAGATCGCAGTGAGGGAGCTGCTCTGCTACGTACAAAACCCTGACCCAAAGGAGTCAGGGTTTCAAGGAACGGTTTCAAGGAGCGGTCTCACCAGTGCTGAGTACAGAGGGAGAATAACCTCCCTAGACCTGCTGGCCACACTGTTTCTGATACAAGCCAAGATGCCATTGGCCTTCTTGGCCACCTGGGCCACTGCTGGCTCACATTCAGTTGCTGTCAACCAACATCCCCTTCTCCTCCAGTCTCCATGGGGATGCTGCCACTACAGGGATGTAATTGCTGCTACAGGGGTGCTGCCACCACAGGGAATGTGCCACTATGGGGACATCACCATGGGGAACATTACTGCCGTGGGGACACTGCCATCAAGGGGGATGCCACCATAACAAGGATGCTGCCACCACGGGGAAGGGCTGCCCAGGGGAAGCTGCCACTCTGTGGAGACCACTGTCGGAGAGGACACTGCTGTCACAGGGATGCTGACACCGTGGGAATACCACCACCCAGGGGAAACTGCCACCATAGGGACACCACTGTCACGGGGATGATGCCACCCCGTGGACACGGGGCAGGTGGGCACCTAGAGGCTGTGAAGAGTCTGTCCATCTGTCTGTGTGCTTGTCCGCGGGTCTGCCTTGCTCGTCTGTCGGTCTGCCCGCTCGCCTTCCTTGTCTACCTGTCGGTGTTCCTGCTTGTCCTTGTCTGTCTGTCTGTCTGTCTGTCGGTCTGCCTGCCCTTCTTGTCTGTCTGTCCGTCTGTCGGTGTGCCTGTCCCCCTCTTCCCGTCCCCCTTTTCCTGCCCCCCTTGCATCCCCCACTCCAGGCCGGTCCCGGTCCCGCCCCCCGCGCCGCTCCCTCCGCACCAGCCCAATTATAGCCGCTGGCCCCGGGCCCTCCGGGGGCTCCGCCCGCCCCGTCCCGTGACTGCGCGTCCCGCGGCGGGAGCGGCCGGGATGGCGCGGAGCGGGCGGGCGCTGGCCGGGGGGCTCGCCGCTGCCAGGTACGTGGGGGGACAAGAGGGGCGGACGGGGTCCACCGCCGCTCCTCCTCGGGTGCCCGAGCCGTCCCGGGACCCGCTGCATCCCCCGTTCCCGCTGCATCCCTCCTGCTGCATCCCTCCTGCTGCATCCCCCCTGCTGCATCCCTCCTGCTGCATCCCCCCACTGCTGCATCCCTCCTGCTGCATCCCCCCACTGCTGCATCCCTCCTGCTGCATCCCCCCCGCTGCATCCCCTCCGGTGTCCCGGTTCGGTTCCCGCTGGCTCCTTTCGGTGAGGCCGCAAAGAACAAGCGGTTTTCAGGGTATCGACTCGCCCCTTCTTTGCTGGAGGCAGCAACCGAGCTTGGAGCGATCCATAAAAGAAGTGGAAAAAAGCGCAAAACCCAGGGTGGGATGCCCAGGCGTTTTCCACTTAAGATAATGCGAGTTCCTTATCCACCGATGGCTGCTTCCCCCCCGCTGCATCCCCCTCGCTGCATCCCCTCCGGTGTACCGGTTCGGTTCCCGCTGGCTCCTTTCGGTGCGGCCGCAAAGAACAAGCGGTTTTCAGGGTATCGACTCGCCCCTTCTTTGCTGGAGGCAACTGCCGAGCTTAGAGCGATCCATAAAAGAAGTTAAAAAAAAAAACCCAACCAGGGTGGGATGCCCAGGCATTTTCCACTTCAGATAATGCAAGTTCCTTATCCACCGATGGCTGCTTCCCCCGCTGCTGCATCCCCCCTGCTGCATCCCCCCCTACTGCATCCCCTCTGGTGTCCCGGTTCGGTTCCCGCTGGCTCATTTCGGTGCGGCCGCAAAGAACCAGCAGTTTTCAAGGGTATCAACTCACCCCTTCTTTGCTGGAGGCAGCTGCCGAGCTTGGAGCGATCCATAAAAGAAGTGAAAAAAAAAAAAAATCCAGGGTGGGATGCCTAGGCGTTTTCCACTTAAGATAATACGAGTTCCTTATCCACCGATGGTGTGTGTGGCTGGAACAACTTGGAAACCCAAACGTGCCTTGGGAGCAGGGCTGGTCTGCAACTGGGAATAACAGAGCGAGCACAGGGGAGAGAATGCGGAGGGAGAGGGCAACTGGAAAATCCTAACTGGTTGACCCACCGTGACTGTTACGGCAGGCCTATTGTGTTTCCTTGTTCAATCTGAATCTTACTGTCATCCCCATAAAACCAGTGAAAAAGTAGATTAGAGGTCGGTTCCTCATGTCGGATTTCAGGCAGTCATTGGACAGAATTGCTACTATACAGTGGTGTAAACTGGCATCTTACTTGGACCCCATTTCTTACTGTATATCCTTCATGTTTTAATCTTTAAGATGTGGTTACAATACTAAAATGGTTTAATCTTGGTTTTTAAAAAACTGCTATTTTATAGCTAATTTATTTGAGTCTTGAATTGAGGGCAAAGTCTATTACCGGGAAGGGCATTCAGTATACGGAAACTCATTAAGTAACTGGTTGCAACCTGAGTTTGAAAATGTCTCTAGTGTAATCTGCGAGAATCTTGGCAGCTGGTTTTGAGCAAGGGCAGGCTGAGTCCAGTCAGGGCTGTGCTCTTGATGACCCTGGAGCTGGATGTGCTATCAGGTCTTGCAGTTGTCGCTGGTGTGTATTTTGTGCCTGCTGTTGGACCCCTGACTAAGCAGAGAGGCTGACTTCAGGGGCTCAGGTGGTAGATGAGTCTTTGGTGCTTACTTGGACTAAGATGCTAATTGTTGTCAGTGCTCGTTTATTGTGATGTGAACAGCTGTTGACAAAGAATTTGAATGAGTCCAACTCACATCTGGCAGACCATAAAATGGCCATTGGATATCGCTAGCCTTATGGCTTCCTGGAGAAGAGGAGGCTGAGGGGAGACCTCATTGCTCTCTACAACTCCCTGAAAGGAGGCTGTGGAGATGAAGGAGCTGGGCTCTTCTCCCAAGTGACAGGGGACAGGACAAGAGGGAATGGCCTCAAGCTCCACCAGGGGAAGCTTAGGCTGAACATTAGGAAAAAATTTTTCACAGCAAGGTTCATTGGGCAGTGGAACAGGCTATCCAGGGAGGGGATTGAGTCACTTTCGCTGGAGGTGTTTAAGGGACGGCTGGACGAGGTGCTGAGTAACATGCTTTAGTGTTTGATAGGAATGGTTGGACTCAGTGATCTGGTGGGTCTTTTCCAACCTGATTCTACGATTCTATGGATGTAACAGTTGGGATAACAGTAATCGTGACGGCCCTGGCATGATTTTATCCCCAAATTGCAGTCTTTGTAGTCAGGAGTTTGAGATCTCTTTTTAAAATATTCATCTTTTGGCTTAGAAAATTTTGTAGCTGTCAAAAACAATCACTGAATCTAGATCACCATGTATGATACTCTGGTAAATTATTCCTTTCAGGTCATGGAGGTCAGGCGATGCTGTGATCAGTGCCCAAACATTTAGAAAGAAAGCAGCAAGTGTCAGGAATTGAATGATGCCAATGAGAGCAGTGTGAGTGGATGCACTTATGTTGCCCTCGGAGGATACTTTCAGAGGTGGTAGGTGTGTCTTCGTTCTAGGATGGACTTGGCTTTTCTTCTGTGGCCTTGACCAGGTGCCCAAAATCTTGTGTGACAGTCGGCTGAAATCCATGCTTTTGTGCTTTTTCAAAAAGTTTTTTTTCCTGCCCTAGGTCTGAGCCCAGCACATTCTCATAGCGTCTGTTTTTCTTCAGATAAAATCAGGAGAGAGGTGAAGGCTCACCACGTGTGTCAATAATTATAACCTTTCTTAACCTTGCCTTCCTTGAACGGCAATGTAATTGTGAGCAGGACATTGCCTTACAGCAGCTTAAAGATCATTTGTGGATTGTTTTTCAACCTTGTAGCTGAAACAAGTCCAGATAAAACTGTATGAAACAATATACCGGCACAACATTACAATAAAAAAACAAACCAAGAGGAGAAACTTGGCAGTGAGTTTGGCCTGTGTACTCTGTGTAGACTCAGATGGAGAAAGTAATTAGAACTGGCTCCAAATATTTGAACACTTTCTATGAATCTGGTTGAGGCTGCAATGTTGCTGGCTCCCTTCCAGCCTTTCTGTCAAAATGGTGTTTTTCCTTAACAGTCTTGTTCAGTCTGTGTGGAAAAAGAACAGAGCAGGTCCAAATCCCTCGAGACAGAATTGTCAGCATTTGTAAGGCTGGTAGTTGAAAGACTTGTAAAGTCAACCTATTATTGCTTAATTTTGATACCATACTTCTGTCCCTTAAGAAATCATAGAATAGTTTGTGTTGGAAGGGACCTTAAAGATCATCCAACTCCAACCCTCCCACCAGACCAGGCTGTTCAAAGCCCCAGCCAGCCTGGCTTTGAACACGTCCAGGGATGGGGCAGCCACAGCTTCCCTGGGCAACCTGGGCCAGGATCTCACCATCCTCATTGGGATGAAATTCCTCCTTACGTCTATTCTAAATCTGCCCCTCTCCAGTTTATACCCATTGCCCTTTCTCCTATCATTGTAGTCCCTCCCCAGCTTTCTTTTAGCCCCTTCAGGTACTGGAAGGATCTTAATTCCTTTTCAGCTGCAGTGATTGCAGTCTATGTTGTCAGTCATCCTGCTTCTTTCTTTAAAAGAAACTCTGTACAGATTGTTTCTAATTAGCTGCTGGTGATGATACTTTTCCTCTAATCTCAAGGCCAGTCCATTATTTGCCTGTCTCCTGATACAGTGACCATATAAGCTCATGTGGTCAGTCCCAGTCTGTGTTTCTTTGGAATTCAAAGTTATATCGATTTTTAAAGAGCACATTAATAACAATTTTAGTGGTTTGAAATTGGTAACTGTAATTTTCTACGCTACTTTGATGATTAATAAAAACCACGTCTATCCTCCTCATAGTGATTTAAAAAGCCCCAAACAATCATTGCAGGTACAGACCAAGCCTCCTGCTGAGTGGGGAAGGTTGATTCCAGTTTTGACTGTGTGAGTACCGAAGTTCAGTCCTGATTGTTTAATCAGAGGAAGGACAGAACAAGGCTTAGGTTGCTCTATAGCTTATGGTTGTTAGAATCCCTGGCAGCAGAGTGGCATTTTTAACTCCCTGGTGCCAAAATAAGAGCTTTTGAAGTGGCTTTTGTATCTTAACTGACTTGATCTAGGCAAAATCAATAGTCTAGCAGAAAAGACCAATTAATCACAGTATTTGTTAAATTTTAGTGTAGATGTTCACAGACAGAGAACGCTGAGGTGCAATATTAGAATTACTGGCAATTTTTTAAGTTAATTTGTTAAGTTTTACTTATGGGAACACTGTGTCCAAGGTTTTGCATTTTATTTTTCGAAGGAAGTTCTGAAAATTGGGTAAGCGATGCACCCTCCGAAAAGACTTTCAAAATGAAACTGTCCTTTTAAGAGAAGGAAGGCAGTGGAGGGATTATGGCAGAGTTCAGCTCATATCTCTAAGTGGAACCTTCTCCTCTTTGCACATTCCAAAAGGGTAAAGTATTGCTGACTATACCTCGATTCTGCTGTTAAGAAAGCCTGTTCTGCAAATTAAGTGTGTATGAGGTTTGTACATGAGCTCAGGCTGCCATAAACCCAATATTTCATGGAGGCCTTTGTATTTTACTCTGCCAGTTATTTTTCTCGTGACTGGGGGCTATTTTTAGTTTCTGCTAAGGGGGCGGGGGAGAAAAAGTCCCCCTTGTGTTTTTAACAGTTTGTATACTGTGAGGAGCCTTGGCTTTTCCGTCTGAATCTCATATTTTCTGGAATGTTACAGTATAGATTTTGTGTCACCTGAATGTGTTGTTATTTCTTTTGCTGTTATAAAACATGTCTAAAAGCATTTTCACTGTTGCAGGCACTTGGCTTCCTGTGGCATTCTGATGACCAGAATTTCTCCTTTGCAAGTACCTGTAATGAGCCATACCTTCTCAAGAAACTTCTTCAAAATTGCTGCACCACTAGTAAATAAAAGAAAAGAATATTCCGAAAGAAGAATTATAGGGTTTGTATAGCAGTGTGGAAATAACCTTCATATGCTTTTTTTTTTTGTGTGTGTGTGTGTCTGTGTGCGTGTGCTGTGATTAACCTGAAACACTGGAAGTTTAAAGTCCAAGCAGCCCAGAAGACATGTGCCCCTATGATTCTGTCCGGTTGCAGACTAGAAGGAGTTTTGACTTTCAGAATTTATAGAGATCAGGCTTTTCCAGTCTGAAACTGAGTATAAAAATGTAGAAACACAAAACCCTTGTCCCATAGAAAGAAGAAATAACCCTTGACTAAAACTATGACAAAGCACAAACAACTCTGAGAGGGAACAATGCATTATTATTTCCATGTGGTGAAATGTGAATTAACCAACAGGTGTGAAAACTCTCACTTTGTTTCCCTCTGTCCCAAATACGTGCTAATGTTTGCACTTACATTATGTTCTACTTCTCACTTGTGCAGGTTTTCTTCTTTCTAAAAAAGCAGGAAAATAATTAGCTGTGTGATGAAGAAGCTTTGGCACATAGAAAGTGATGTTGAAATCCAGTTTGCCTTAAAGCTAGTGGGAAAATTCCAGTTAATTTAATGAGACAGTGACTGTCTGCACCAGTATGAACTATTTCTTTATTGCATATTTTTTGACTCTGCTTAACACTCGGTTATGTGATAGTTCTTGAACTGCAACAGGTTTAGCATGGTCACTTAAATAGAGTCTTTGTCCAGAAGTGCTCACTGTGAATACCGTTGAACATACGCTTCATTTTAAACACAGCAGGAATTGAGCACTTGCATCAATTAGTTTCTGAGTCAGAACTAAAATTACAAACCATAGCTCTGTAATATTTTGCCGTGTTACCAAAGAATCAACTAAGATGTTGCAGTCATATTTGTTCACGTGATTTCAGTATCCTGCTTGGGGGGAGGGGCTGAACAAGGTGACTTCCAGAGGTCCCTTCTGACCTCAGCTGTTATGTGATGCTGTTTTTTCCATTGCATGTATTTTTTTAACTAAGCTTTTTCATTTGGGCTAAAATAAGGAAAATAATGCTCCTCTATTTAAACCTTATGAAATACAGTACTTTAGTTTTGATGCAACTTTTCTGGGTAGCCATAAAGCATAATTTCTTTATGTGGAATGTCTAAGATCTACCTAGATGAAGACAAAACTGTGCTGAAAGAGCTGTTTTTCCATTCAAAGAGTTAGGTGTATTTACCTGATATTGCAGAAAGCAGCAGACACGGGGTTCACTATTCACTAACTTTACTGCTGGATGTTGTGTGTTGTTTTGCATCTTATGCCAAGACCAGTTTATTATGTTTTTTTTTTTACTCTTTTAATTTTCAAAATAATCTTTGAAACTTCGTAATACTGAATTTGAAGTTAAAATACCTTGTTCCTGTTTTTATTTCCAGGTATTCTATGCAGGAAATGTATGAAGTTGTTGCACTTGTGGAGAATTACAAACTATTTGTTCCTTGGTGTAAGAAGTCAGATATATTGTCAAAGCGCTCTGGGTACTGCAAAGCACAACTAGAAATAGGATTCCCTCCCGTAGTAGAGAGGTACACGTCAGTTGTGACCCTAGTGAGACCACATTTAGTTAAGGTAACTCTTCTTTTTCTTTCTTCCTTAGCTGTAACTTCCTAGAAGTTTTGTTTGTTGTAATTCAAATAATTCACTGGTGCATCAAAACAAAATTGATGCAGAAAGTGCTTTCTGTGGCTCAAAACACATGTTGCTTTTGTATAAAGGCTTAGGTTAATTGCAGAGAATTTGAATATGCTTTTAAAACATAAACTGCCAAATTGAGGGGGGAGAGGGATTTTGGGTTTTATTTACTTTTGCTGGAGAAACTAGCAGCCATTAATGAATATATACAATTTTTGTTTGGTTTTGTTAAAATTTTGTCCAAGCCTTTCTAAAGGCAAAATTAACACTGATTTAAGAATTATCTTTGACAGCTGTTTCTTCTGATGCCTTAGCAAGATTGGCATCCGCTTTTACTGTTCTTCTGACAACTTGACCTATCTAATAGGAGAGGTCTTGAACTTAAGTGTAAGATCTGCTGAAGGACTTGTTATTCAGTATATTGATGACAAGATAGAAGAGTGGATTTCAAGTCCATTTTTAGACTCAATTTGTTCAGAAGGGGGCCAGTTGTATTTCTTCTTTTTTCAGCTTTTCAAGAGCATGTCAAGGGAGAAATTTTAAAAGACAACTGGATCGTCTGCTTAGTTTGACTGACATGTTCAAATCTGTTTTGGTTATGAACAGCTCAGGGTGGATTCCTTCTAGCAGAACTCTCTCTCCCTTTACATGACAGATCTTGACTTGTTTTTTGAGCAACTAGTCTAAATACAACAGTTGATTACTATTCAAGATAATTGTTTGGATATCCCATTTCACTATTCTTTCTAGGCTTCCTTGTAAGAGACGCTGCTCAAAATAGAAACTGGGTTTCTTAAGTACAGCGGAGGCATAGGTTGGCAAGGGAATATGCAGTGTGCCTTTTCTGGAAAGATAAAAATGTCTTCCTCCCTTTACTAAGAAAGTCAAACAGCTACAATGGAAAATCTGTATTTTTATTGCTGACTGTTTTCCCTTTCTGCTCTTCCCTGACAAGACTGTCTTTTTTTTTTCACTTAGCTATCAGATTGGCTCACAAACTCTTTTTCCTTCTAATTCACTCAGAAGGGGATTTCTCATCTCAGAAAAGTCCGTGAAAGTGATGACATGAACTGTTAATTCAGTTCTCCTTGACTTATTAGCATTTTCTCTGCTGGAAATATTCTTCCTAGAAGTGTACATATTGTCCATGTAACTGTAGGAACATTTCTAGAGACGCGACTGTGTGTTTGGAGTACTTGATGTCTGCGGAGAACTCTGGGCAAAGGCAGATTGCATGGTGGTCTTGGGCAGTGGGCAAATGGTGACAGAATGATCACGGGTTTGTTGCTTACGGCAATGGAAAAATCTGACTGGTAGCAGCAGCTCTTTCCACCAAGGAAAGCACAGAGTGCGTTTGCTACTTAAAAGGTTGGGAGCAAGGAGAACACACTGGCAGTTTTCCCACTCTTCTGCCCTTTTGGCAGCAGCAGGAAAAGCAGGCCCAGCTCTTCGTGCCTAATCTTCCTTCTGCTCCTCCCTTTCTGTAGAAATAGCAAGGCACTGCATCTCCTTGCCAAACAGAAAAATGTAGATATTTTAGTGCTGCTGCTTACTCTTTGGGATGGTTTCCCTTATTGCAGCTTTCAAACCACAAGCAGCACCTGTTCATCATAGGCAGCTTTGTTGGAACAGAACTAGTCATGGCAACAGTAAGAACATGGAAAAAGAGTTAAAAGAGGTACAGAATTACTCTGTAGAGATTTCAAACCAATTGAGATTATGTATTTGGATTATTTTGAAGTATGTGTCTTTCTGTCTTTTTGTGTTATAAATGTAGCCATGCAAAATGAGCCGTATGTGCTAAAAGCAAAATGAGTGAAAACAAGGACCCTGTTGTCATGAAAACTATGAAGCCAACTGCTGCAAAGACTTCATGGTTTTAAAGGAGGGTTATATGCAAACTCTACTGAAACATCAGTTAAACATGACTTGCCAGTAACTAAAAGCCAGCGTATAAGCTGATGATAAACTTGTGTGCGTAGTCTTACTGACAATCACAGCTTTTGGTGACAGTAGTATCTCCTGACAGATAATGTTTGGAGTTTGGCTTCAATCAGGTTTGTTTTGATGTGAAGTATTCCTGTAGCCCAAAACTACATCAGTAGCCCAAACATCAGTATATAAAACATTCTATACGTTTAATGAGAAAAAATGTACAAAGCCAGTAAATATCCATATCCTTTGGTTTAATCTGTGTTGTCCAAAATTCTGTTATACATTATTTTGGTGTTTTATGCATCATGTTAGAGATCTGTTTTATGACTCTCGACACGAAACTTTTCCTTTCCCTTAAAAGGAATTCAGTTCTTTTGCTGTATAAGGCACAGTGCAAATGGGATCTCATGCTGCCTGTGCTATAGGAATAATTGTAAACATGCTGTGACCTTCACTCTCTGATAAAATGCAAATGCAAACATCAGTAATACCAATGTGTCACATCTGTAAAAAGGCTAATTGTAGCTTGACTTTTTAAACTTTATTTTAGGCATCGTGCACAGACGGAAAACTATTTAATCACTTGGAAACAGTGTGGCGTTTCAGCCCAGGTATCCCTGGTTATCCAAGGACGTGTACACTGGATTTTTCAGTAAGTATTGTAATTAAGACTACTACATGCTTGTAACAGGGCATAGAAAGAGTGTCTTCAACTGTGGCATTTGTTGTTTGCTTTTTGGGGTTTGTTTTTTTTTATTTGAATGGCTGGTACTAGTTTTTTAAAAAACATTTATGCACGTGAAACAAGTATTAGTCACTATAATCCAAAAAAATCCATGCAGGCTCCACCACATGGAAACCACTGCAGTGTCCTTCAGATTAAGCAGTCTTCTGTGAGGTGTCCCCCTGACATGGAACAGTCTAGGGACTGGCCTCTCTTACCTTGTCTCTCACTGTACAGTCCTAAACATTCTGAAACTTATACAGTCAAACACAGGGGGACATACTTTGCTGTTTCCTTTAGTTACTCTATAACCTGAGTGCCCTTGATACCAGAAAGTAGACATTGTCCCATCTGTCCTCTTGGCTTGCAGTTTGGTCGTTCAATTTCCTGGCTTCCAATTTCGTGTACATTAAGTCTTACTCCTTCCTTCTGTAATACGGGTAGAGTAGATTTTTCCTGTCATTAACTCAAGTTATTGCTTTTTCATTTTGCCTATTTAGTCTGTCAACACTAATACATAAGGAAAAAAATTGAGTTGTGTTGCATTGAGCACATAACTAAGCTGGGGTTCAGAACAGGCTACAAAAGGACACAGAGATGGGTTGATCCTGCTGCCATCTACTGGGATGCTCTGCTTTAAAAATCATCTGTCAGTAGGAAAAAGAGCTTTTGGAGTATTTGTAAACTGACCCATTAATCTCCTTGGGTTAATAACTTTCAGCTTATTGCCACACTGTACTTCATAAGGTTTAACAGTAAAAATAAATTTATAGGCACTCAAAAAACCCATTTCTCATGGGATTTGCCAATAATGTGTGCGTGTTAGTTGCTCATGGTGTTTGAATTTCTCCAGGCAAATAAGTGTCAGTTCCTGCTACTGACCAGTACATAAGCTGGCTTTTAACCCAAGTCATAAATATACTGAGAAAAATCAAATGAAGCAAATGTTATAATCTAAATACTGAGTCTGTGAGGAAAACCACCCCCTTGCAAAAACCCAACTTTTTGACATGTCAGGTCAAGAACTTCAGTTAAAGGCAGTCAAACCTGGACTTAAATTGGACTCTTTTGCTTTCTTGGGTGGAACACTATCTATACCAACTACCCCATGTGAGGTGGCAGAAGCCACTGTAGACAGCTGAGCAGGGGCTAGCCTCACAGAGGCAAGTCGTCTAGGACTCTGACCCCTGCTCATTACTGACCTGTCCTCTTCCTGCCCTCTTCTTTCCCTCTGGGCATATGCAGTTAGGAACATGCAGCCTTTCACAACAAACTGCTCACAACACACTGTGCAATTACAAATATTTGAGAGAAAACTTTGATTTCAAGAATGCTCAATTGCCTTAGAAAATGTAATCTGAGTTTTGGATTATGCTGGTTCCCATGAGCTGCTGTAGTATCGTTTTTTGTCATCCTGCTGCCAGGAGATGTCCTGCTGCCAGGAATCATAGAATAGTTTGGGTTGGAAGGGACTTCAAAGATCATCCAGTTTCACCCTCCTGCTATGGGCAGGGATACCTCCCACCAGACCAGGCTGCCCAAGCCCCATCCAGCCTGGCCTTGAACACCTCCAGGGATGGGGCAGCCACAGCTTCCCTGGGTGACCTGTGCCAGGGCCTCACCACCCTCATAGGGAAGAAATTCTAGTCTAAATCTGCTCCTCTGCAGTTTATACCCACTGCCCCTAGCCCTACCACCACAAGCCTTTGTGAACAGTCCCTCTCCAGCCTTCATGTAGCCCCTTCACATACTGGAAGGTCCCGGTAAGTTCTCCTTGGAGCCTTCTCTTCTCCAGGCTGAAGAACCCCAACTCTTTCAAACCTGTCCTCCTATGGAACTTCTCTAGTAGGTGTCAGCCTGTAAATGATTTGGTATGTAGACTGAAGCACAACACAATGTTTATCAGCTGCAAAGTCCAGAAATGTGCACTGTACATCAAGGTTTTACATGATTACTGAACACAATGCAAAATTCATTATCCTTGCTCTGTAGAACTCTACATTCTCTACATGTCAACTCTCAGACTTGCAAAAAGGCACAGTAAGTTCACTGATGCTTGAGGTCAAGTAAATGTAAATGAAGCTGCACCTGGCTTACAGAGCAAGTAGTTTAATTACTTCTGTGCTGCTGTTTCCAGTTAACATGCATTACTCATAGGCAACTTGAGAAGCTGTATTTGCTGCATTTGGCATTTAACCCACTGATCCCTCAGGAACTAAAAAACTCCTTAAACTTTAATCCAAAAGACATGCTGTAACAGGAGGGAAGATAAAATCACAGAAGAGCAACCGGTTTCTTATCCTGAGAATTTTGTAATAATTTTGAATAACTCTGTATTCCAAAACAATGTGATTCTGTAGCCTTAGGGGAATGTTATTTATCTAGACCAAAGGCCAGCACAGCACAAAAGCATAATTGAAGGCTATTTGACATCAAAGTGAGCTTTCCTTTAGAAGGTGGAGAGAAAAGCCAAATCCCTGCACCCCTGCCATAACTACTCATTAGTTTTAAGGTTAACAGCAAGACTCGATACCTAAAAGTAAATGTAGAAGTTAAGTTCTAGGCATTGCAGCAGGAGGCCTAGGGGCTCAGTACAGAGGCCTCCACCAGTGCTCTGACATTGACTGCCCGTGTCCAGATAGCGAAGGTCATAAATGAGAGGGGTTCAGGTAGGAGATAGGCATGCAAAAGCAAATCTGTAACTTTAGGCAGTAAATTGCTCATGTTTGAAAGCACCATAACTAGAGCTACTTAGATGTAAAAGCTGATTTAAAATGTGGGTGCTTAACAGGTAGCTATTTCAAGCTGGTTTTAAATGTCTCTTGGGTTTGCTCCAGCTTTACACCAAGTCTGCTGTCTTGCCATGCAGAATTTTCTTCAGATAACTTTTGTCCCATGGGTGAATTCTGTGTAGAGAGTAATATAAGTCATTGTTTGTCAGTAGATGTTCATTATCCCAAATCTTTTACTTATGTTTTGTGACCCAGTACCTGAAGGGACCTACAAGAAAGCTGGGGAGTGACTGTTTACAAAGGCTTGTAGTGATAGGAGGAGAGGCAGTGGGTATAAACTGGACAGGGGTAGATTTAGACTAGACATAGGGCAGAATTTCTTCCCAATGGGTGTGGTGAGGCACTGGCCCAGGTTGCCCAGGGAAGCTGTGGCTGCTCCATCCCTGGAGGTGTTCAAGACCAGGCTGGATGGGGACTTGGGCAGCCTGGTCTGGTGGGAGGTGTCCCTTCCCATGGCAGTGGAGTTGGAACTGGATGATCATTAAAGTCCCTTCCTACCCAAACTATTCTATGATTCTGTGCCTCCTTTGTTCAGTAAAATACAGTTGGTTTAGATGAATGGAAGTGATTACTTCAGAGAACTGAACAGAAGGCCTGGGGGGATGCTCCTCTGACCAGGGAATAAGGTGCTTCTTCACAGACGCATTCACCAGTAGGTCAATTCTAACTGTTCTTTCCCCACAGCTTACTTGCAGACCAGTTGGGGATCATTAACAAAGCTGTTTATTTGTAGCAGCATTTTATAGTTTATCTAGTAGGTATCTATTGCTAATAGGTATAGGAAAAAACAATTCTCTGTTTTCCTCAACAGGTTTCTTTTGAATTTCGTTCACTTCTACACTCAAAACTTGCTACGCTGTTTTTTGATGAAGTAGTAAAGCAGATGGTGGCTGCCTTTGAACGCAGAGCATCAAAACTCCATGGCCCAGAAACAAGCATACCTCGGGAGCTGATGTTTCATGAAGTTCACCAGACGTAAAAGGGAAAATTGTAGCAACTCACATTACGAACTTGTTTATCCACTTCATCTGTAGAAGAGGTGCCGTGCTCCTCCTTTGGGGCATCCGTTTCCTACCTGAGCTTTGTGTGTGGTTTTACTGTACAGAACACGCCTGTGCAGCCAGATGTGTACAGAATGTTCAAGAGCAACCAAGTGCAACTTATCACTAACAGCAGCCTCGGTAACCCGGGATAGCTCAGGCTGCTGTTTAACTTGCCAAACTGTTTGTGCAATCACAGTGTAAGTTCTGCCTTATCCAAGCTTATTTTTTTTTTCAGCAGTGTAACATATTAACTCAAGTTTAAGTTATTAGCAGTGTGAATGTAACTTAAGAGCATCAACTGGGCCAGCTCCAGCCAAGAGAAGGGAAACAGACATTCTGGCATTGGGGAAGTCTGTGAAACCTCCAGTAGCAGCGGGTGCTTTTGATCCAAAGGAATAGCAAGAGTAAGTTGGGAGCCTCCAGCTGCTGCCAAATTCTGAGCAGTAGCCACAATAGAGAAATCACTGCAGCCTGCACATGCTCCTGGGCTTTCAGAAATTAAACGTAAGGGTTACCTGTAATGTATGGAGTGCTGTAATTTGAGTGCAGCAGTTTCAACTACAACCGAGGGCTCGTGGCTGCTGAATGCATGGTTGTGGGGCTGAAGTGGCCTGCCTGCCCCTTTCTCTCTTACTCAGTGCCGTTTGGTTAGGCTGGATACATCTGATCTAATGCAGTTCCGATTTCCAACATGACTTTAACCCAAGTCAGCACACGTTACCCCCTTCAGAGCAAGGGCACCTCGTTCTGTATCAAGTGCTGCCTTTTGCTTACTGCAGACACTCACACGCAAGGTTTGTGGTCCCTGAAATGCAAACTGTAGAGCTAAACCTCAGTTCTTCCTTTCAGTACCATCCTATTTAAATATCAGTTATTTATGATGGTACTGTCTTGTTTAAATACCTATTTATTATTATATCTTTTCATGCCCTTAATACTCTTTTCCCAGTCTCTGAAGAGCAAGTGCATAGAGGTGGACAGATTTTAAATCTCATGTGCTGCCTTGAATTATCAGATTTCCTTACTGAAAAGAAGCTTCAGGCCAGGTGTCGAAGCAGGTCCTCTCTCCAAAGTGTATACAATCCAGGTAGTTGCAGCAGCACAGTACATCGAGTAAGAGGAAGGCATGTTTCAGGACAAAGACAGCCCTGAAACTGTTTCAGACCATTCAGGTACTTTCCAGAAAGAGCAATGGCTATTTCACACCTCCTCTCTGTGAGGTTCTTTGCAAAGGCAGGAAGCTGAGGGAAGTGAGAGCAGGATTAAGAGGTCAGTTTTGCCACCCTGGGAAGCAGTTTTGTTCGTTGAGACAATTGGAGATAAACACACAGAGGTTTAGAAAGCAGGAGTTAAAAAGCATGCAGAAGAGACTTGGCATTAGCTGCATCAGATCAAAGAACATAGTAAGTACCAAAGTTTCCTTTTTAAAGGCAAAGCAGCATCTAGTACAAAATAGTTCTAACTAAATCCCTTATCAGAAAAAACAGAAGACAGGGCTGCCCATCTGAAGGGCAAGGAGGTAACTGCAGACTACACCTCAGCAGGAGCAGCAGTGAAGTAACCCACAGCCCTTTCTCAGCAAAGGCCACTTACCTGTTCCAGCCCCTCGGGGCACAAGCCCTCGCACAGCAAGAGAGAGGTGCATGGGGCCTGTTCCAGCACAACACGAGCAGCAGAGACAGGGCAAAAGAAAGCCAGGGCACATGCCTTATTTTCATAGCATTGTTTAATATTTCAGAGAACTGTAGTGGCAGTTCAGCTTAGGTATTTTGTACCAAAGTTAAAGACACTTGTATATCTGAGAAACACTCTAGACAAAGGAATGTTTCCCGGGCAGGAAACGACCTGTGGTTTCCAAGCACGTGTCAGCTTTCTAGTAAAACTCAGAAGCAGCAGCAGGCTGTCAGGATTTTCCAGTGACTAGGGCTTTGTGTGCAGATGAACAATGTGATACATTTCATAACTCGAGCAGTTTGTTTTATTACATAGAGGTCACATAACTATAGATTTGCCTACTTTGAACACAATTGACTGGTCTTGTCCACAGTGGCTCCTAAGTTCTTCCAAGTACTGGCAAGCACCAATAAATTCTGACACAGAATGTCAAGTGCCTTAAATTAAGTTTAAATGGGGACCCTTGGTAGATGGATCTTGAACCCAGTTATCAGGAATGTACAAATGTCTTTATTCAAAAAATACAAAATAAATTATCTGTAGGCATGGACAATGACCGTAAACAATTACACGTGTGTTAAATGAAATCCAGTAACTGATGGTTACAGATTCTTTTAAACACCAGCCTCTCTTCAGTAACTGTCCACCCTCTCACACTGACATCTGCAGTTTTTAGAGGCAGAAGTGTCAGCATTGAACAGCACATCTTATGATTCACCTCTATTCCCAGGAATTAGAACATGCCTCCTCCCATTCCTCCACCCATCCCACCCATTCCTCCCATTGCCGGCTCCTTTTCTTCTTTAGGAATTTCAGTCACCACTGCTTCTGCTGTCGATAAGAGAGAGGCAACACCTGCAGCGTCCATTAGAGCAGTTCTCACAACCTAAAAATAGGGAAGAAATAACTTAATACCTGCTGACTATCATGTGACGTGAGAGGAAGGGGAGCTGAGAATCAGAACTATTTTAGGTTACCTTCGTCGGGTCTATGATTCCTTTTTCTACCATATTTACAAAGTCCCCAAGCATTGCATCGTAGCCAACTTCTGAGGGACTCTGAAGGATTTTTTCAACTATCAATGATCCTTCAACACCTGCATTCTTTGCAATAGTCATTGCTGGGATTTTCAATGTTCTCTTTATTATTTCAATGCCTGCAAGAAAAAAAGATGCTTAGATTATCCATTACACACCCTGCTCCTGTTCCCACAGCACACAATCACGTGCTGGAGATAAATACAAAGAGGGGAACAGTCTGAGCAACAACATAAGCTATTTTTTTATCAGTTCCCGGGGAAAAAAGTTCTCTGCTATTTAACATCTATCAACAAATGAAATCACTGCAGGATACCCACACACAATTTAGTTTTGCTTCTGCAAAAGGCAGTAAGGAGCATTATCACTGGAACACAGCACAAAGCCTTTTTCCATTTGATTTGCCACACAATCTCTTAAGCATTCTTGGGTTAGTCTGTCTGCAATGGCTGTGAATGTTGACTCTTACTTTAATGGTTTGCAATTAAAATCATAGAATCATTACATGCAAAGGGCATCTTTGCTTTACTTTTATTGGTTCTTTCACAGCCAAGTTAGACACTCAGTGAAAGCCCCTTCCCACTGTACAGCACAGGATACAAGGTCCTACAGATCAAGTAACAAACTGACCAAAAAGCAATCTACGTTTTGCCTTAAAAAGCATCAGGACAGAAAAGTCTGCTCTTAACACTTCAAGTAATTTACTTACCTATTTTCTGATCTTCATTGGCTGGACTTAAAGCATCTAAGGCTGGAATGCAGCGAAGCAATGCACAGCCGCCACCTGGAACGATGCCTTCTTCTACAGCAGCACGGGTCGCATTTAGGGCATCAGTAACTCTGTCTTTCTTCTCATTCACTTCGACATCACTTGTGCCACCGACCTACAAGCAGCAAGTGACTCGTCAAAGTCCACACAAGGAGCATGGGTGGGAGACCACTGCTGGGGGCCATTAAACTAGAGAGCCACCTAGAGTCCTCAACCAGAATGTGTCAGAAAGCAAACACGTGCTTTTCCCGCACTGGCAATATTCTTCTATACCTCAGCACTCAAGAAGCCTAAACACAGTTTTAGTTGATTACTTCACGACTTCTTAATACCCGGGTGTAGCACAATAAAAGGCCAGATTCCTTACCCAAATCAACCACACAAGAATAAGTCTGATTAGCTACCACCCTTTTCCCAAGTTTAGCTTCTCACCTTCAATACTGCTACTCCATCAGAGAGTTTGGCCAATCGCTCATTCAGTTTCTCTTTTTCATAGTCGCTTGTGGTAACTTCTAGCTGTTCAATTATTTCTTGAATGCGTTTTTCAATTTGAGCCTTTTCTCCCTTCCCCTTTAGCAGCATGGTGTCATCTTTTGTCACAATGACCTCTCCAACTTTACCGAAGTCATGAGGCTGAATATCTTCCACATTTAGGTTCAAACCCTCTTCTCCAAATACCTGAAACAAATTATGTGAAAGTGGGAATTACCAGCTTCTTCATAAGTCAATTTCTTATTTGCAGACACAGGAACACATACAACAGGCTAACAGGGCTAATTAATCACAGTACTGCAGCTAAGTTTAACAAAACTCTTCCCATCTCCAACAGAGTCCAGGTGTGCAAGTACCTCAAACTGGCCATGAACCACCAACTTCTCTCTCATGACTGAGAAATGTAACTCACTGATTTAAAGAGCCTGGAAAGTGGGGTTGTGTTCAGAGTCCTCCTCCTGTTTTGAGGACTTACAAGTACTGGCACTGCACTGACTTTAAAATGGAGTTTTAAAGCTTGATTAACCTTGTGCCCCATTTAGCTTAAACACCAAATTTTATTGCAAACACCACAGCATCGTGCTAAGATTTTCAAGTGGGTGTAAAACAAAGACGTCATAAAGAGATACTGATCTGTGCATAAACTATGTGAGCAGCAAATTAGTCAGACTGTTCTAAGCATCCAAGAGAATAGTATTTGCCACACTCGAGTCTGGGCAATTGTGAGACAATCAGCTTTATGAGGTGGCAAGAAAGCTTTGCTATTTCTAAGACATTTCCTTGATGTTCCTCCCTCACTGTAAAACCTAAACGGTGCAAGGAAATTGTGGGTAAGTTTAGTCGGTGAAAGGACATATTAGTCTTGTATTACACAGCAATAATCACCTGCAAAATAGGGAGATTCAAACATTACTGTTAGATTTGCAACACAGCAAATACAAGCACAGACCTGAAAATATGCCTTCTTTTCTCCTTAAATACCGTTAACACTTCTTAAAGCAAAACGCTAATTAAAACATCATTACTTACAGCACCACCAGTAGCAATTGCCATATCCTTAAGCTGGTTTTTCCTGTTGTCACCAAAACCCGGTGCTTTTACAGCAACGACCTGAAGACCAACCTTCAGCCTGGAAAGAGGAATTTAGAGAGCGATGTTCCACACGTGTTCAGAAAAGGAGTCAAATTACTAACACCATTTAGTTCATTACAGCTCCAACAGTGAAGCAAAAGGACTTTCACCACATCAGCTGGTTTTGCTCAAACAGGTCCTTTGGAAACAACTGAAATTCTCTGCCAACTAATGCAAAGTAACGTGCAGAAGTTGCTGTTTCTTTGGCACTGATAACAGACAACAGCTCTACACTAGCAAATTCATACACTGCTTTGGTATGTACTCCTTTAAAAGGATGAAAATTTAAAAGGGAAAAAAAAAGGCAGTATTTGCCTGTAAGTATGTATTTTTAAGCCTCACCTGTTCAAGACTAGAGTGCTGAGGGCTTCTCCATCAACATCTTCAGCAATGATGACCAAAGGTTTGCGGTGAGAATTGGCAATTTCAAGAGCTGGGACTATGGACTGTACACTAGAAATTTTCTTTTCACTGATTAAAACGTAAGCATCCTGGAATTCGCATTTCTGCCCTGCAGAAACAACGTGTGTTATCTGAACAACCCAATTTCAAAAATACCTCAAGCATTCTCTTAAATTTAAGGAGGTGTACTTGGAAGGATTTTTTTTTAAAAAAAAAAAAAAGGAGTGCACATTCTTTTCTCCAGACTCCACTTTCATTCCCACATTGTTCTGAAGTCCTGCAGGTCCAGTTTGATATAAGCATGGACACTTCGTGAGGGGGAAAAAATACCAAACAAGCCATAGCCAACAAGTTTTTACCCAGTTAAAAGCTCCTGTTGAGAAGGACCCCGCTGTCTCACAGCCCTAGTACAGACTGTGATGCTTTTAGAACGCGTGCTGTTCTTTTTAAGTTACAAAAGCCACTGTAAGGTGTTCAATGTGTTATTGTTAACTCACCTTTGGTTGTATTAATAAAATATGGAGAGATGTAGCCTCTGTCAAATTTCATACCCTCAATGATTTCCAATTCATCATTCAGAGTTTTTCCATCCTGTTTAGATGCAATAAAGTCTGCATTAAAGATCCCTCACTTACTACCAAAAGCACAAGTATATATTTAGTACATTATACACAACAGAATCGTAGAATGAAAAGGTCTGCTCCACAGGACAGTTTTATGTGCTCCCTCCTTCAAAATATAAGGATTACATGTGGAGGGCAAAGAAAGTCTGATCTAAAGGGGCCATGGAAAGAGGAATTCTGGCACAACACTGTATGTGAGGAGCAGCAGCCACGTCACATGCCACAAAAACCAGCCCTAACCAGAGCAGACAGTCACCGCAGTCAGTCCGTACGGCGGCCAGTTCTTTACCTTCACAGTGATTACACCCTTCCGTCCAACTTTTTTCATTGCACCAGAGATTATTTCGCCAATTTCCTTATCTCCGTTTGCTGATATTGTGGCAACCTGAAACAGTGAAGCATTGTGCAATGAGATTAAACGGAGTGCTTCGTTCCCACACTCTAACGAAAATCAGAACAGCCCATCGCAATTCTCACATTTCCTGACCAGGCAGGGCACCCATGCCAGGATCTCGCAACTCCATTCTAACAGTTCTTGGGCAGCTCAAGGACAGGACAGTCCCTGCGCCCTGGGCTTATGCAGCACACACAGCCCAGCTCGATCTGCGGCTGCAGGGAGAAATGAGCCAGGAAGGCCAAGCTGGTACCCATGAACCAGCTGGGCACCACCACAACTCAGAACACTCACAGCAGACCCACCACCCCCCCAGAAGGCTGCCATTACCTCCCATCCACAAACACATCTTTGCTTTCCTCAGTTCTTCCCTAGTACACAAATTTGATTTAAGACCACATTTCAGAATGAAATTTGACAATGAGAAAATTGCCTACTTCTGAACTAGCTTCTGATAGCATAATTAATGGCAGAATACTGGAAATTTCAAACAACTTAAGAAAATTCAGGTGTTGCCATGATGATCATTCAATGGTGGTTGAGTCACCTTTCCTGGAGGTGTTTAAGGGACAGGTGGACAAGGTGCTGAGGAACATGGTTTAGTATTTGATAAGAATGGTTGGACTCGATCTGGTGGTTTTTTTCCCCAATCTGGTGATTCTATGACTCTAATGACACACACTGAATCCCAGAAAAATACTCAGGCATCGCATACCCACAGCCCAGCTCCACTGAATCTGATCTCCCAAGCCTTTGCCTGAAGAACCACTATGTAAAGCTGGATTATTTCATTTTCTTACCTGTGCAATTTCTTCTGGAGTTGTAACAGGTTTAGACAGCTTCTTCAGTTCCGCTATGATAGCATCAACTGCAAGCATCACCCCTAAAGATGAATGGGATACTTGTGAGTGAACAAAACAAGGTATATAATATAGAAAAAACACAAATTGGTTCACTTTCAAACCAAAGCGAACATGCAAAAATGTATCAAGTTTACACATTCAGAAACAAGTGACCAGCAGTTCTAGTTCAACATTGTTGTTTGATCAGTGACAAGTGACCAGTTTTTGCAGTTGGTGCAACATACTTTCCAGCATGATCAGAATTTATAGAAAATTTACTTACATGGCAGCAGTAAGTTTATACACTTAACAGAAACTAATAAAATATAGAAATGGTTTTGGCTGGAGTGTACTTGTGACAAATCAAACAGTTAATAGCATGTAAAATAGTAAAACAATTAGAAAAATGAAGAATTGCTCAGAATAAGCAACATACACAAGTAGGTTCTCTAAACATTATTCTTCGTATAAAGCTTTAACTGCTTCTTCAAAAATGCAGCAAACTTATTCAAACAACCAGTCAAATCTAGGATATGACAAGTAAAAACCCAGCAATTAAACATTAAAAACAAAGAAGAAAAGTTACCCCTCCTGATTTCTACTGGATTAGCTCCTTTGCTGATCTTCTCGAAGCCTTCCTTGGCAATAGCACGTGCAAGTACCGTAGCAGTAGTGGTACCATCTCCAGCTTCTTCATTTGTGTTGTTGGCAACATCTTGAACCAACCTGGCTCCGATGTTTTTGTATTTGTCTTTTAAGTCAATTGCCTTTGCTACAGTCACACCATCTTTTGTCACTTTGGGACTTCCCCAGCTTTGCTCAATAATAACTGTTCTTCCCTAGGGTGACAAAGAACAAATATTAAATCAAAGCCACATAATCCACAGGATGTTAGTGTAAAAGTTCAACTAAAGATGAAAATCCTTCTGAACACCTACAGCTGAACAGGGCTTGCACAGAGCTTGTAGCTGGAACTTTTTTTCAAGCACACTCATTACCAAAGCTCTGGAAAAATGGCTCAAAGGTTTGTTTTTTTTTTACTTTAACAGAACAGGGCTTCATTCCCCAGTTGTGATGCTCAATATGGCAGATTCAGAAGTCTGCAACACAAGTAAGATTGGCCTTAGAGAGAAAAATAATTGCAGAGATTCCTTCTAGGGCTAGTTTTTTTTCTCCATAACTAAAATATAGCAACATACTCATACAGCTTTGCAAAATGTCCATCAAATCACAATGAAAAAAGTTTGTGACTGCAAACTAGTAATGCAAAACTCCATTTGTTGCATGTTCTGGGAAAGAAAGAGCAGACACTCGCAAACTTTATTAGCGATTAGAAAAGAGAACTGAGAACACCTAACAAAATTATGTTAATGCGTTGCAACAATTTCTCAAGCTTTGCCTCTTTCACCCTCTTGGTTGGCACTTGCATTCAACTAAAAAGCCAGGAGATCCTATGCAACAGACACTGTTAACACAGGAAACTACAAACCATACAGGGAATGCAGGACAGACACCTGCACAGGAGGATTGCTTGTTCCCAAATGAGTTCAATAGCCTGAAAAGCTGCCCCAGTCAACCGTGTCCCCGTTTAAGCTGGAGGCAGCAGAAATGCAAAAAGCTGCCTCTGGCCCACGGCTGCCCTGAAAACTCCGCAGCCATCCTGCCAGGGAAAGGGAGAGCAACCGCCCCACCTCCCTGCTGCTGCTCCCAGCGGACTCTGCCCAAGTCCCTCTCATTCAGGTTGTGAGATTCAGCCAGCGCTGACCCCGCCGGCTCCTGCAGAGGTTCTGCTGCAGCTGAGCACATGCCAGCACAGCTTCAGTTCCGACCAGAGGGTGGATCACGTGCCAAGGGAGCCGGACTCTAGCCCAGCCATGCAGCCATGCTGCCGCTGTGCTGCACTGTGCTCCCCGCCTGCCGCAATGATTTAACAAACGCTGGATCCCTGCCAGGCAGGAGGCCACACTGCTCCTCAAGTACAACCAACCCTGGAAGCTACAAAAGAAGCATGAAGCTTCAGTTACTGATGTTAAACTTGTGAGACAGCTTACATAATCGTAGCTCTGTGCTATAAAACAATTATGCCAAAACAATGCATCATCTCACTTCTTTCTGCTACTTCTAAATCTAGAAGTTCAAGAGTAAGAAAACTCTCTCTGCAGAATCCTGCTCCTGCCAAGTTTTTCATGTAGTTTCTCCATTTTTTATTTAATTTTAGTCCGTATTTTGGCACTGTCTTATAACAAATGTACGTTTGTTAGCTATGAGAAGAACGGCACAAGGAAATGTACTTATACCCTATGACCTTAAAGGATTCGCACTCAAGCACTTCCTTCCTCTCTGCGTTTCTGAACAAGGCAACACCACCAGTAAACGCACGTGTGTTCTGCAGGCCCAGCACATTCAGAATCCAAGCACCCACATAAACCAGCTCTGGCAAAGCAATCAGCTTGCCAGCAGCAACATCAGAAGATTGCATGAGACTGCAAACCACCTTTCTTTAAAGATAAATCATTGCCAGGGGGAGTTTCCTCACCAGAGTGATATTTCTTAAAAACACTGGAAGCAGAATTGAGCATTACAGGCCAGTCTCAGTGTTTCAACACTTATACATAGAACAGCAGATAAAGTGAGAAGGTTGGAACAAAAACCCCACAAGGTTACAGCAAGTTGCATCAGGAACTGCCTTTTAACCGGCCTGTTAGAACTATGCTTAGGCATTTACAAAGCAGTCTGATGCAAAAAAAAGCAAGAGTTAAATTAACTGGCTATGCTTAAACTTTGTTCCTTTATGGAAAACAGCAACAGCTTGCAGATATTGCTGCTCCGTAACCTTCATCTGCTCAGCTTATGACATTTTTGCCTTTGAAGAAAGCTAATAGAGCACCAAGGCCATACAAGAAACACACGAATGAATTCTGCAAAGGCCAAGAAGCCTTGAGAAGTACTGTGCACGTGCTGTTATTACATGGATCAGCTATTTTCACAAATCTAAAGAAAATCAGCATCTTGTCCTTAAAAGGAGATTCATTTCATTTTACAAGACTATGCAGAATATAGCAGCTGTTTTTCCAAAGGACCTAGAATCATGCCCTACATTATGTCCTTCAAGCAATACAAACAAAGGCCACTGCCCTGGAATTTCCCTTAAGCTGGTAACATGTATCAGCCAACCCAAAACTCAAGTATTCAATGTTTCTCTGGGCTTGTTAATACTAAAAAGTAAAGCGATAAAAAACCCCTGTAACTTGTTAAAAAGAAAAGCACGTGCTAATTAAACCAAGTCACCATATAGTTAAATTATCTACTGCACTGTTACGGGCCATCAACCAGGCCGCAGTAACTTATCACATGCAACCTTTAGCCTTCAAACCGTTTAAAGATATCGCATCTTTCCGCCACCCTAATCATTCACTTCGTTACTACAAAAAGCACGTGCACCACGGTCACGGTTGGGGCAAGGAAAAGGAGAACAAGGGCAGGTTGGATGAGGCCTTGGGCAGCTTGATCTAGTGGGATGTCCCTGCCTGCAGCAGGGGGGTCGGAACTAGATGACCTTTAAGGTCCCTTCCAACCCTAATTATTCCATGATTCTAACATGGTTGCTCACAGCAGCTCTGCAGACAATGATCATAAATCTCTGCCAAGGGAAAACCATATTCTACTATGGTGTCTTCAACCAGGGCAAAGCACTAATGTAAAAGAAAGGCAAACCCTTGGCTACCTTTGGCCCCATGGTGACAGCTACAGCGTCTGCAAGCAGATCGACTCCTTGCAGCATGAGGGCTCGGGCGTCTGCTCCAAACTTCACATCTTTGGCGTAGGCTCGGGTGAGGTGGGGGGCGAGGGCCCGGGACACAGGCCGGGCCTGACGGAGAACTGCAGACAGACGGAGCATGGCTAGAAGAGAACACACCCGAGAGGAGAGTTACGGCTTCTGCCTCAATAACGGAGAGAGAAGGGACTGAGACGGGAAAGCAAGTGACTGGGAACTTTCAGGAAACGGAGACACGTGGTCACAGGATTGCTTGGTTGAGAAAGACCTTGAGATCACTACCCCATTCAGTATTCAACCAGACCCTGAGCCCTCGTCCACCTGCCTATTAAACACCCCCAAGGGTGGGGATTCCACCACCCCCATGGGCAGCTCCTTCAGCCCTCAATAGTCCTCTGGGTGCTGGAATTTTTCCCGATATCCAACCTGAACCTTCCCCGGTGCAACCGGAGGCCTTTCGCTCCCATCCTATCGCTAGCACAGGACAAGAGGGAATGGCCTCAAGCTCCACCAGGGGAAATTTAGGCTGAACACTAGGAAAAATTTTTTCGCAGAAAGAGTCATTGGGCACTGGCGGAGGCTGCCCGGGGAGGGGGTTGAGTTACCTTCCCTGGAGGTGCTGGACGGGTGGATGAAGTGCTGAGGGACATGGCTTAGTGATTGATAGGAACGGTTGGACTCTATGATCTGGTGGGTCTTTTCCAACCTGGTGATTCTATGACTCTACGGAGCAAGAAACCAGTCCCCCTCCCTGCAGCCCCTTTTCTCCAAGCTAACCTCCCCCACCTCCCCGTCTGGTTTAAACGCTCCCCGCGGGGGCTCGGGCCCGGCGGCCACGCGTCCCCTCTCCGATGCGGCAAGGTCACCGCCGGGAACGGAGCCGGACGGGGACAGGGGGTGGGCCGAGTGCGCACCACGGGGTGAACGGGGGCCGCGGGAAGCGAACAGGGGAGGGACGGGGTGGGGGAGGGGGGAATGCGAGCGCGCGCCGCAAGGTGAATGAAGAGGGGGGCCCGCGCGCCCCGCGGAGTGAATGGAGGGGGGAAGTCTCGCGCACGCCACGTGCCGGGGGATGAACGGGGCCGTGGGAAGCGACCGGGGGCCGCGCGCCGACTGCCCCGCGCGCACCACGCGGTGAGCGGCGTCCCCCGCTCCGGCCGCCCCCGCTCCCACCTCCCACCGAGGCTCACCCCGCAGCCCCGTCCCCCCGCGGCCGCCCCCATCCCCGGTCCGGGCCCCCCGGCGGTACCGGCGGCCGCGCT